>JADMNL010000023.1:429102500-429210000 GCA_016271365.2 Neoceratodus forsteri | reverse complement strand
GAAAAGATATTTCTGACCATCATTTTTAAAATCTAAAGGCAGGATCGTGTTCCCAGGGCCCTGTTTAGGTAGACATAACTGTTGTTGTTTACCAAGGGGCATTATTTTTTGAATTACATTTTGTTTCTCCCGTCGCTAACTGAAAACAAGATGGTGGCAGCACAACAGTACTGAGGGCATTTGCGAAAGGAAAAGGTGCTTTCATGAAAGCAAAACGTGCTTTCGCATGGCAGATATATTTTTTTCCCTTTGACTATAATGGGAAACTTGAAATATGAATAACTTTTGAACGGATTAATATTGTTTCACCAAACCTTCAAAATGCACATCAATGACCCAGACCCCATATTCTGTGACAATTTCAGACCAGATGGCCAAACCATTTGGGCTGTAGCCTCGAGGAAAGAAAGCCAAAAAGTGTTTTTTTCACATTTTTTAGCACTTCGCAGCTCTGCTACCACACATCCAATTGGAATGAAAGTTGCCAGATCCAGAGATCTATGGTACCAGACTGCATATGGAAAATGTCAGGCAAATCAGTTGCAAAGTTATTAAAGTGCAGCATTTTGGGTTTGACTTAGAAGTGGCCAGGCAACCCTAACTATGGTGACACTACTGTGTCACTATACTATACTATATATATACAGTATCAATGATATTTTTGCCACTATGGGCCTAGAGTAATTAACACTATCATGATATTCTCAGTCTAGATCAACCGTGGTAAAAATATCCTCCCTGTAGTTCTTGAGTGTAATAGTGACACTGAGCTTCATTCACCATTATACAGTGATGTTCTGCTAGGAAGACATTACTGTTGAAGGTGGTCACTGCCCAGTCAAGACCCAAGATTTCTTTCTTGGCATTGTATAATAAAAGGCATGGCTTGAATCAGACATTCTACAGCCGTAAATGAAACTATCACAGATATTTTCCCTCATGCAGTTTGATCTTTTGACATCAATCATGGCTTTGCCACTTGTGATGTCACAAGGTCAAACTGCACTTGTGGAAAAATATCAGTGATATTGCCATTAGGGCCATGGCATATCCCATGTATTATATATGGATTTTCAGTAGTTATGGGTTTACATGTACAGTTCTGGTTGTGCCAAACTAGCTGCTCTAACCAGTAATGGTTTAATTAAGCAATAAGGCACGACAGGGTGTGTGTTATCGTGTAATAACGTCACTCCTGGGGTGGGTTGAAGCACGAGGCAAAGCCGAGTGCTTCCACCACCCCAGGAGTGACGTTATTACACGATAACACACATCCCTGGAGCGCCTTATTGCTATTATACAATGGCTCGTTGTTATACAAAATAAAAAAAAAAAGAAAAGAAAAATGATTTTAAGGAATCCAAATGGTCATGATCCATAGCTGAAATTGCCTGATCCATAGCTGAAAGTGCATGATCCATAGCATCCAAAAGCAATACAGTGATGTCATTGTGTAATAACATCACTGTCTCAGGCACCCACTGACCAATCAGAATACAGGAAATTTCCTTGCCATTGTATAATATGGTTTATACTGGTACAAGTACAGTAAGTTATTACAGCTTAAGTAAAGCCATTCACAGGAGCTATGTCAGTTTCAGAAAATGATGTGCTTAGCTGACTTACAAACAAGAGGCATGCTGCATTGCTGCAAACTAGCTCCAGCCAGTTATTATTTCAGGTTGCAGTAGCATGCATGCAAACCTGGTTCAGCTAGCTCAGATTCTAAAGCATGGTTTACATTGGAAACTTTTGTCCATTCAGAGGCTGAGTTCAGAACTCTATAAAACAGCTGAAATCAGGCTGGTCTGGTGGCACTGAGGGCTGAGGCGCTGGATGCCACACCTCACGCCACGCCAGCGACCCGGGTTTGGGAGCGAGCATGGGTCGCCGGGTGTTGGCAGGGGAGGAGAAGAATTGAGCATCCGATGGATGACTCTTCCTCTCTGGGGAGGGGGAGTCCACAATGGTCGGCGTCCAACTGCGCCCTGGTGAAGGCTGGGGGTTGGGGATGCTTGCCATACACTGGGGCAGGGTCGGGGACAGACACCTGGACAGAGATGCGTGCAGATGCATGTGCGCTTATGGCCACTGGTGTCATTGCAAGCCCTCTGACTCAGGGGAACAGAACAGGGAAAATAGTGGCTCCTACTGCGTCTTGATGGCCATCTGCGAGTGTTCGCTGGGCACTGGCACCTGAACTGGATCCGTTGTGGTGGGGAGTTTGGGGACTCCCTGCCACCCCACTGCAGGGGTAAGCCACAGGGGTTACTGGGTGCCAGTGGTCCCGGTTGAGACGGACTGCGTCCAGATCCCCCAATAGCAGGGATACAAGTCTATTGGGGGAGCAGTTAAGGTGGCCACAGAAGGATAAATAACATGTAAAAAATAAAAAAAAAAACAGCTAAAATCAACAATATCTGCTCAGTTTGCTCAGTCAGCATGCACAGAAATCAAACAGAACCCGGAACCCCCCCATAAATTAGCTATTCTTTCAAACGTATTTCCTTACTCACTTTTTCTTTCTATTTATGATTTTCAGTGAGGGCTACATTGTTATCAGATTTCAGTTCAGATGTGAATTAAGCCCAACTGCCACACGACAAAGTGAATACTATCATCAGGTGTCTACTCTAACATTTGAAACTTTAACTCACCTGACTTGGATTCTTGTTCACTTTTAAAGAGCAGCTGATGCCTTTGGGAAAACTTTGGAAAACATAATATTTAGACACAATTTATCTTCTATAGATTTCTCCTCCTCATCATTTGTTACTTAAGAAATTCCCACAAAAACAAGATCTTAATCCTTTATAGTTCATCTGCCACTATAGCTTATTCCCTTCTTGACATTATAATGCGTTGTTATGACATCACAGTCTGTTGCCATGGGAATAACGGTGCTGTCACAAGCAGAGTATTATGTCATCAGGTTGGGAAAAAACAAGAGCTGATGAACTCTCAAGAAACAGCTCTTCTGTTTTCATGCATGTGACCTCAGTAGTAATTGATGAGGATAAGAAATACAGAGCTAATGAGAAATATAAGCTGCTTTGTGTCCAAATATTATGTTTTCAAATTTCTTCTCGAGGTGTCAGTGGCTCTTTAAATAAAGAGCAACCAACTAGAAATTCACACGTGGTCAGTGGAAAGCTTGCTTGATAGTCATACATCTTCCAATCATAAAACAAATCAAGATATGCGGGCACACGCTCAACCATTGCTCATTCACGATTTTTTTTCAGTATACTTTTTAGTAAGAACTTTTCTTTTTCTTCAGTTACATTACATAGTCACTTGATTGTTGTACAACTGAAATCATGTAACATAGATAGTAGGGGTGTGTGAATACCTTATTTTGAATAATCGTCGAAGTATTTGTATTCGGCCCGCAAGTATTCACTCTTCGTGCTTCATTTTTCATTATTTGGCCACTGGAGTAGTATGAGATTTCCAGATCTCCTGACACTTTCCGTCCAATCAGAGGCCACTTTGGTAGTTCACTGAAAGAAGCCCATGTCACTCAGCATTCACAGAAGCTACAGGCAAGACAGATGGATTTCTGAGCTGTTGAGAAAGTAAAATCTACTCCCATGCACTTGTTAAAACTAGCCAAAATCAATAAAACTTGACAGTTTTTGTTCCCTTTCTAAATCTGAAGCTTGTATCAGGGTTGTTTTTTCATTTACACATGTAATGTGAAAATGTGTCTTTTTTATCAGGAGAAATGCTAGGAGGATTTTGTTTTCCTAAAAGTGAAAAAACAATACTAGTACTAAGCAGTGTCCAATCAATTCAGCCCAAGTCAATTCAGCCCGAGTCAATTGAGCTCCTATGTCAATTCAGCCCCAGTCAATTCAGCCCCACGTCAATTCAGCCCCTGTGTCAATTCAGCCCCTATGTCAATTCAGCACTTATGTCAATTCAGCTCCTTTTGGTTCTGCACTAGAATAAACATAATTAACAATGGGTGCTGTGCATTAATGGGTGGGTAATACGCACCAGAGGAATGTTACCTGCCCATGGAGCTCTGCACCTGTGGACAGGTGTGCACCGGTGGCATTCATGACCACTGGCCAGCTGTCCACAGCCCTGCCCCCCCGTGCACAGGACTCCATAGTGCAGCTAGGGTTGGGTCACATGGCCAGCCGGGTATCCAATCAGATACCTGGACTGGGTGAATCAGTGGATCCCTTGTGCCCCACAGATGTCCATGGGCTGGTTGCTGTGGCAGGTGTGAGGAGGACAATGCTGCTGGACCTCCCATGGCACTGGAACAGTGCAAGGGGCAGGGTTGGGGCTGGAGGGCTGTCTGCCAGTGGTGGTGGGGTGTGTACCATACCCTGCCATTAGCGGGATGTGCTGGCAGTGCCGTGGGCAGCACACTAAGGCCAGTGCCCTTGTGAGGTGCTCTGTGTGTGTGTGTGTTGGGGGGCATGATCATGGCATGTGGCCTCACCAGTCTGTGTGAAGGGGTGGGAGGCAGCAGCCCCTCTATAGGGTGGTCTCAGAAGGTGGGTGGGCACATCGCCCTGATGCCGGGTGGGTTTCCAGGTGTGTGCAGGGTGCATAGGGGTTTTACAGGAGGGTCCTTCTAGGTGTACCCTGCATCCCCATATGCACCCTTGCAGCCAGCACTACATGCCTTTGTGTATGGTGTGCATAGTGCTGGCACACTCCCTGCGCAGTGCAGTCCATGGCCCGGGGGGATCAGGCCATAGGAGCCCTCTCCATGGGTGCTTGGGTGCTCAAGCACCCACAAAGTTGACTTAAGCACCCTCAATTTTTTGAGGGCAGCCTACAAAAAAAGATTACTGGGGAACCTGGTCACAGTAAAATTACTACCTACTGGCAATGAGCACCCACAAAGATTCCTAAAAGTTGGCATTCCTGGATCGGGCATGCACTGTCTGCATGCTCCCCTATTGTGCATTCCATGTGGAGGACACAATGGGTGCAGAGTGACTATGCACCCCAGATATGCGTGCATAGCCACTCCGCTTCATTGTGCATAGGGCCCCATATATGTAAACCTACTTAAGCCTTACTGAAAGCTTTAAAACATATTTTTTTGCAATTAAGTACACTTTATTGAAAATGTTAATTTACACCTACAGTACACGCAGCAAACACCAATCACATACACCAGACAGAAAAACAAAAGAACAGAACATAATAAGCCTAAACATAATCTTCTAACCCACACAACACCCAAACCACCCTGACTAACCCTCCTCATGAGCACATTCCAACAGCTTCAGGTGTGAATACTACTAATGGACAGTGACTAAAGATATAACTGCCATTTGGGTTTTTTGCTTACTGGTGACAAGGGTGGAATACTCTGCCAACAGACAAATGTCCTCTGTAAACCAGCTCTGGCAGAGCCACTCTATGACTGTGAATGCATTAACTAGATAAGGGTGTTTCATGAGCTTAAACATAAACATTTATTTATTTATTTAAAATGTATCAGATTTACAAACCTTTGAGACAGAGACTCATTTACAAAGGCACCTCGTCAAAACTAATACAAAGACAGCACAGTTAACAAGTCAAAAAACAATGGCTCAGAGAGCAGACAGTTATAACAATCATTCACTGGAGATATATGGGTAGCAGTAGATAAACAGATTACATAGTTTAGGCAGATAGGCGCCACATCAAGAAGACCAAAGCAGTTCAAACAATATACAATAGCTAAAGCAAATGGACATCAGGAGTCAAAGAGAAGCCCAGAGTGTTCACATGAAGGCTGTTGCATACACTAACTGAATCAAAGTACAGTACATTGAGAAAGGGCATATTTAAGCAATACGGCATGACAGGGTGTGTGTTATCATGTAATAACGTCACTCCTGGGATAGGTTGAAGCACGAGGCGAAGCCGTGTATTTATTTATTTGCACGTATTTATTTGATCCACTGGATCAGCAATATTTACACAAGCTGTGCCCAGTGCAGATTTTACAGCACTGGTCCTGGTCTAGTGATCTAGGTTTTACCCATACCACACTGCATGTGGCTTAGTGATATACTGTACAGATGGCTGCAGAGTCTAACCCATTGAAGGCTGAAGTTTCAGAAAACCATTATGCTAAAAATATCAAGACTCACTCCCTCCCTCACCCCCCAGTCACAATTAATCCTCTACCAAAGTCATGCTTAAATACTGGTGCCTCTACATCCACACCAGTAAGCTTTTAATGCCAACATGCTTCTTCTGCTGCTGTGAGTTAAACTCTTTATTTAAAACAATTTTGTTGAGAAATTTTTGTTTTAGAATATCCATGGTCAGGAAAAATGAATTTGTAAAAGAAACCAAAATCCCCATTTATCAGTTCATTGAATCACAATACAGCATGTTATGAATTTTTCAGATTCTATGTGTAACCTACAGTAAGTCAAACAGAAATTAGACACACAAATGCCTACCTATTTGCAAATGAAGCAAATGTGTTTATTATTATTCAGCTATAAACACCTATAGTCACAGCCAGGATTCACATTGCTAGACTAAGTATGACAAGTTTCCTAAATACTGGTACCTTATCCAGCTGTGTTCTGCTTGGTGTGTGTGTGTGTGTGTGTGTGTGTGTGTGTGTGTGTGTGTTTAAACATGTAACTTTCTATAGTATATTGTATAGCACTGTGAATCCTGGCTGCAGTGTTCTTTCTCTGCTGTTGCTAAGCAAGACACTGTAACAAGACACTGGCCTGCTGTAGGGGTAATTAGACATCAGACCAAAGGGTACTCTGTGAAGACTAACTTGGAGAAGATGCAATAAAACAAACTTGAATGACAGCCCCCAGATGTCATAAAACACCCAGGGAAAATTAGAAAAAACACCTCTCACAGCCTAGGCAGAAACAAAACACTGGATTGAAGTGAGAACTCAAAACTGGTAGTAATACATATATTCCTGATTTTAACATGCAGTTTTCCTTTATGAAGATTCAGTAGAATATAAACAGTAGCCCAGAACTGCCTGCCTACGAATGAAGTTGGTATATTATTTGGAAAAAGGCAAGGCTGGGTCTCTTGCTATGCAATGTCCTGCAAAGTAACACACTGACTGCTCTTAGGATGGTGGTGTCAAATGCTGTGAGGTGCCTAGGGGAACTTGTTATGCAGAAAGTTCCAGGAAGTGCTTAATCCATTCTATTTCTAATAACTTTCTATGATGTCTGTACTATCCATTTGTGCAAGTCAACTCCACTTCTCAAACTTAAAAAGAAAAATACACTTCATCACAGACTGTGTTTACCAAGTCCTGTGCCCATGATTAAAATAATTTGAACCCCATCCCCCCAAAAAAGTGCTCTCACATGAACATGCATAATTTAACTATAAAGACAATTAAAAAATGTATTTCTAAATGCATTACTAACACCAATGCTTTCAAGGTTTTGAAACTACTAAAAAGACAAACTATATATATATATATATATATATAGATAGATAGATAGATAGATAGATAGAATATGGTAAACAAATATTTTTAATCCCAGAAGCTGAACTTTGTTTTTCGTATATAAATGTTTAAGAAATACCTGAAAGCTGTCTATTTTCCTTAATTTTTAGACACTTCTTAGTCTTTCTCTTTGAGACACCAGGTGACTCCTGATAATCATTCGTTCCAAGGGTTTTTAAGTCAGTTTGAAGGCATTTTAAGTATCCTCTGTTCTCCTAGTCCTTAACAAAATGCAGGGACTCCACAAACTTGTTCTGTTCCTTGGTCCAGATCCCAAACTAGTGAGTGTTCTTTCAGCATGATAGACCCACCTCATGCCCCTCCCACATAAATAAAAAAAAAGGTGGGATGGACCTTTTGGAGCTTCTTGGGTGGAGGTGGGGTGGATCTTACTTCCCCCCAAAAAACAATGCTGCCTCCCACTACTCAGGTTCCAGTTCTTGTACCACCCATTTAAGAAAGAAAATAGTACTCTGCAACCAATGACTGACATGAAAGCATATTTATTTGAGGGCGGAAAACATTTCTTGGAGCGGGTAAGGTGGAGGAGACTATCTACACCTTCAGTCAGTTCCACGGACAGAAAACATGACATCACTCCTTTTGTACATGCAATACTCCTGTTGGCTCCGACCATGTTCGTAAAAAAGGAGGAAAGGCTGAAGTATGGAGCATTAAAACATATTGAGAGAATTGTAAGCATCCATTAAGTTAAAACATGAAATTGTGTGCAGGTCCTCTCAGGTACTCCACTATTTCCCTTGCATGGTATTCTGTGACAATACACTAAATTATTTCAGTAGAGTTGTTGTACACTTTTTTAGATTCTTGTGGTGGGTGGCTAGCAATGTACTGCTCCATTATAGTCTCTGCCAGGCTCTGTTCTTTTTTCATAGCATCGATAAGTTTCCATATTGTGGGGTGATCAGCACTTAGGAGGCTCTCAAAACTGTTGTGCTATCTTTCAATGGCATTGTTTATCCTTGGGATGCCTTGGTTAGTTACATCATAACAGTTCCACTGGCTGTGTAGAAATCTGGGCTGTCGTCGCCTTTGTCTTCTGTCCATCCTCCCCAACCAAACATCTTCAAAATAGTCAGTCATAGGATGTAGCAAATCCTCATGCTCACTGTAATAAGCACTGTCCATTAAAGCCTTGAATGCTTTCACTGCATCATGTACAGGCACGAATGCCTGTGCAGTCAATAGTCTCACATTCAGTGATAACTCTGGATCAGCTCCTTATTGTTGCTTGAAGTCCACAGTTTTGTACCTGCCACCAGATACTTTGGCTGAAATGAAAAAAACAGCCACGCATTGTTGTCCCTGGAAAAGTGTCATGGAATGCTAACATAGCACCGATCTCAAAGTCTGTCATTATTGATTGTGGGTTAAGGTCCGGTTACAACTTCTTCAGCTCTTGCAACAATCGCAAGTATGTTTGCTTGGTCTTATTTGGCAGCAGCAAATATACAGCAGGAAGCACTTTGTTGTGAGGAACCCCATGAATGGTATACAGCTGCTCGAAGAGTGGTGGGGAAGCCTTGAAGGTGCCGTCAGCATACCATTGGGCTGACATGCTGGGGAAGCATAGATTGGCACTGGTGCTAAATAACAGGATTCTGTCATTTCCTGGTCCACTGAAAAACAAGAGAAAGGCATCACCTGCACGTCGCATGGTATGTAGTAGGGATTTCCAGCTCCTGCAGACTTGCTGGATTATGGGGTGCACCAGATATGGCTGCTCTGTGTCTCTGTACTGTCCTTTTCATCCTCTGCTCCTTAGGCAGCCGTGCTAAAACTGCATTTGAAAGTCCCTGAGTGGCCCTAGAATTATGGCATGTGTTGTCTCATGTTGTGGCTGCAGTGGACTTCATTTTGTTATTTATACATCTGACAGCATTGCCAGCAGCATCAGGTGCATGGTTATGGTCAGTACATCATACCACTGCATCATTCATTGTATGAGCTTGTCCTGGGCATTTTGAATGGTGATAAATTGAACACTTCCACAATGTCTTGGTACCAAGTGACTTCTCCTTTTGATAGCAGTACTCCATGTACAGCAATATGTCTCTCCCCTTTTCGCTCTTAGTATACTCCAGTGCCATTTCCAAGTTGCCGTTTGATTACTTCTGTCTGTATAATTAAATAATGAAATCATCAGTACCAACCATAACCACACACCTGATGCTTCTGGCAATGCTGTCAGACATGTTATTGACAAAATGAAGAGAGACTGACAGAGACTATAATGGAGAAGTACATTGCTGGCCACGCACCACAAGAACCTAAGAAAGTGTACAAGAACTCTGCTGAAAGAATTCAGTGCATTTTTGCAGAATACCATGCAAGGGAAATAGTGGAGCACCTGAGAGAACTTGCACACAGTTTCATGTTTTAATTTAATGAATGCTTACAATTCTCTCAATAAGTTTTAATGCTCCACTCTTCAGCCTTTCCTTCATTTTTTTTTACAGAGGACATTTGTCTGTTGGGAGAATACTCTGCCCTTCCCACCATTAAGCAAAAAACCCAAATGGCAGTTATATCCTTAGTCACTGTGCATTCTAGTACTCACACCTGAAGCTGTTGGAATGTGCACATGAGGGTCGGGAGGGTTAGTCGGGGTGGTTTGGGTGTTGTTTATTTATTTATTTCATTTTTGTTGACCAGGTATGTGCACTAGACAAATCCTGCCTATTTTCAGGCACGACCTGGGGATACAGACGAATGCCAACTGACCTTGAACCAGATTAAGCTGTTGGTGGTATTTTTAATGAATGAGGGAAATTTGGCCGGACACCGGGGCAATTCCCCTACTCTTTTCGATAAGTGCCATGGGATCTATAACATCCACCTGAACTACCACCAATCCAGGCAGATGGGACCTCGCTTTAACGTCTCAGCCTAAAGACGGCACCTCAGAAGTGCAGCACCCCCTTCATGCTGCACTACAGTGTCAGTACTGGGATATTAACCTAAGTGCCAGATGTGGGAACTGAACCCACAGCCCTCTGATCTCCTGGCCTCAGAGGTGAGTGTGCTACCTACTGAACCACTGACACTGCTGTTGTGTGGGTCAGAAGGTTATGTTTAGGCTTATTTGTGTTCTGTTCTTTTGTTTTTCTGTCTGGTGTTTGTGTGTACTGTATGTGCAAATTAACATTTTCAATAAAGTGTACTTAATTGCAAAAAATATGCTTTAAAGTTTTCACTAAAGCTTAAATATGTTTACATATGTTGTTAGTTATGGTTATTCTAGTGCAGAACCAAAAGGAGCTGAATTTACATGGGGTAAATTGACATAGGGGCTGAACTGACCTGGGGCTGAATTCACTGGGCTGAATTGACTTGGGCTGAATTTACCAGGCTGAATTGACAGGTGTTCATACTAAGCCTGTTTCTGCTCTACAAACAAGCAAGTAAGCACTCAGTAATAGGTGCACATTCAGAGAACACATATTTTGATAGTTTTCTTTTGTGCACTTTTCTCTACCAGCAATCCATCACAGGTGCACAGCAAAAAAACAAAGAAGGTTTTTGTGCACTTTTCTATTAAATAGCGAGAGTGTAGAAATGAAGTATTATGCTTTTTGTCAGACTTTTGTGTGATACATTTAGCAGCTTAAAGGAATATTTTTTTTCTATAGAACTGTTTTCTCCTCTCTTCGGTGACATCTGGTAGCACCCTACCAACCAGTCCCCTCACTGACCTTGTTCTCATAGCCTCAGAGGATATCCACAACAGGTGTCCAGGCCAAGACTACCATGTAGTGTATGACCACTGACCACAATCCAGCTGTGGTGGTTGAGAAAGATTCTGTTGGGGTGTGTGTGCTTATTTTGCTCAGAAGTCCTAGTTTTCTCCCCATAGTGTGGTACACAAGAATGATCAGCTACAGCCAGCAATGGGGATGGGGGGGGGGGTTAGGAGATGTGGACAAGAGTGGGCAGTGGCACCAGTAAGGTGCTGGTCTGGAAACATAACTGTAATATGGTGATAATAACTCGCATACTGTGTGACCCTGAGCAAAGCAAGTCATTTAACCACATTGTGATCCCAGGACAGACCTGAAACTAGCTTTAGCTCAGTGTGCCTTTCCAGGTCAAAAATTACATAATACATTTAAAAAGGGTAGATCTCTGCTGGACAGAGAGACAGTTTGGTTTCTGTTATGCTTTCTTCTATTGACCAAATTCTTCATTTTCAGTATTTCTGACACAGGGCAGGTGCTGGCAATTGGGATCCATTTGATATGCCAAAATGCATCGGCCAGAAGCTTCGGGATTTTACCCACAGCAGAGTAGGAATCCTAAAGAATGGGGAGTGCCGGGGCGGAGGGAGCCCCCCGAAACATTTCCTGCAGGTAAAATCCTGATGTCGGGCAACCGTGTTTCAGGCGCCCAGGGTCGAGAGTGTGAGCATTGGGCTGATGCATTTTGGCATATCATAGTATATCCTGGCAATTTGCAACCATCTGATGCCTATTGCTCAGATTCTTGAGTTCTTTCTCAGATTCTTGACTTCTCTTCTCTTCTCTTCTCTTCTCTTCTCTTCTCTTCTCTTCTCTTCTCTTCTCTTCTCTCTCTCTCTCCTCTCTCTCCTCCTCTCCTCTCCTCTCCTCTCTCCTCTCTCCTCTCTCTCTCTCCTCTTCTCTCTCTCTCTCTTTTGGATTTCTGAGTTTTCTGTTGCCCTCTCTGTATTGGATTCTTGAGTTTTGTCTCTGTCTCCTTGCAGTATTTTGATTGAATTTGATTCTGTTTCAATATGCTGCAGTTTTACAGTTTGCCTTCTCAATGATGTTGCACTACCACATCAGTTCTGATCTGGGTCGGAAATACACAGCAATGGGATCTGTCACTGCCCATGTGATCTGTGCATGAATACGACACAGAACAAATATGTTTATGAGGCTGACAGGCAAGCTGTACAGTTAAAGTAAACTATTTCCATCTGTAGCTCCACTTCCTCCACTCACCTCAGTAGAAAAAAATCCCCTTAAATACTTTACCTTTGCTATTAGGACACAAGGAGCTAGATTTTTAAATGACATGGGAATTAAATCCCACGCCACAGCTCCAGCTTCAGGACAAAATCTACGCACCTGTGAAGATTTGTATTTTCAGTCAGCGCAGCTGCAGGGGATTTTACGCTGGTCCCACTGGGCATACCTTTTCCATAAAGCTGCACCGGAAAAATGGCCTCAAGCTGCCACAAATTGTGAGCTGGTTGCAAACTGGCTCCACTTTTGAAAATACTGTGGCTGTGGGAAAATCTGCGGCTCTGCAAGTGGAGACCCACTTTTGCCAGTTTCTGCCCATGGGTGCAGGATTGTTGAGGGCTTTGAAAATCGAGCCCAAGATGTGTTAAGCCTTTTCCATCTACAGCAGCCCCCCACCAAAAATACCCACAAATAATACTTAACTTTGCTGGTAGACCATGACGTGGTATTCGAAGATCATCATCGGATCCTGTCTGGGCATCTGTAGAATAGCAGTAGCAGCACAGTAGTAGTGGTCCAGTAATGGGACTCATCATTGATCACATCAGTGGTGGTGGGTTGGAGTTGTACTCACATGGTACATCAAATGCAGTCAAAATCACAGGTAATAGCAATCTGTGTGCAGCAGCAGGACTCAAGCTACTCCACTTCTGAAAAATGCTGCCATGACTGATACCATGACCCTGGGCTCTGGCTGCCACATGAACTTTCAGAATTTCTGCTCTACTTTCCCCTTTCCAGTCCCTGAACCTGCTTTTGGTTTTTCATACTATTTAACACTGGAGAATATATTCTCATCCAATTTAACACTGGCACATATGTAAGCAATAATACCTGATAGGATGGGTGGTATTGGGCAATACTGGATTGCCCAGGGACATAATAAGGCCAGATGCTGCAGGAAGAGGAGGGCCTTATAGCCCCTGGAAGGTACGGTATTGCCCAATTTTGCCCACCCTGGAGGGTATTATTGTGCTTAGAAAATGGGCTACACATCTCATTCTTATAGTATTTAAAAAATAAGAGAATGCTAAAAAAACAATGAGTAAAAAACAATGTATTGTCATTTTTGGCTAAAGTAGTTCCTCTACTGGTATATCTGCCAGTAGAGGGCACTGCACTGATTCATAGTATTTTTTGTGCAGGCTGCAGTTCCACATGCCAAAGAGAAAGTAAACAATTTGTCCTTGCATAAGAAATGCACTTGTTGATTCAGTATGTGATACTTTTGTCATGAACCCTACTGGTTAGTGAACAGTTTTCCATTTTGTACTGGTCCCTCATGGATGAGACCTGCGGCAATTTGTCAGTTTGTATGCCAGACATGTAGGCGCGCTGCTGGGTTGTGGCACAAGATAGAGTTGGCGGTTCTATGTATTGGGATTAGGGAAGCCATCTGTGTGCGGTGGCAACTAATGGATCACAGATCTAGAAGGAGGAGGTTAGTTTGTTATTATTTTTTTTGTTTTAAAGGCTGCAGGTTTTTTTCTTTCTCAACAGGGAAAACAGTGCAGCCGAACCGGGGAATAGCATGAGCAAGCCTATGGCTCTGAGGAACCACCGCTTCTATGTTTTTTTTTAATGTAGTTAATTTTAAAACATTGTAACTGTGTGACAGTTTACTGCTGAAATTGCCATTTTGTCTAATTTAATTGAGAGCGGCGTTGTTTACTTACAGAGGCTAACCGTTCATTTTATTGGGGGGGGGGCTGTCTCTTGTTAAGCATGAGAAAAAAACATGGCAGCAATTTCAAGCTAAAAGTTCTTTTGGCACAAGGATTTTGGAACATAATCAGGCAGCAGAGATGGGGATTCATTCTCTGTTGCCTGATACTGACCGGTTGGTTGGTGGCCTAAGCCATTCAGCTTCAATGATTTTCCCAGCCCATTTTCTAAATTATTAATAATAATTATATATAAAAATGTGCACAACAATGACAGTGATGAATGTGACAAGCCAGGCTTGTCTATGTTAAAAGGGCGTTTTGTGTTCCAGCAATATAATAATGTCTAGCTGCAATCAAGCCAGAGAGTCAGTCGGCATATGAAAAGATTACTTGAACATGAGTTAATGAGCATGAGAAACACTAAATGAAGATGCAAGACAGCAGTATAAATAAGACAAGCTAGTTTTGCAAGTCCCCTATTTTGGCATAATGATAAAGAAGATTTGTAGTGTAGGAGGCCACTCACTCAGCAGTTGGAATTTCCACACAGCCATAAAATACAGTACAGAACATTTCCAATATCAAGTTGTTGAATTTTTACCATTAAAAGCCATACATATTAACCCCAACATTTTGCCAATGGTGCATCATTTTGCTGAAGGAGAGGCAGTAATGGGTGGTGGTGGTGGGAACTCTCAATGCCCAGGTCAGTGACGAGTGGAGTGCCACAAGGCTCTGTGCTGGGTCCGGTGTTGTTTTGGCTATTCATATCAGGTATCTCACATGGAGTTCAGAGTAGGATCAGTCTGTTTGCAGACGGTACTAAAATGGGGGTGGTAGTGGATGAAGTTGATGGTTGGAAACAACTACATGGGGACGTAGCCAAACTGGAGAAGTCACTGGTGAAGTGGCAGCTGAGCTTCAATGCAAAGAAGTGCAAGGCTATGCACTTTGGGGCCAAGAACCCAAAGAGGGGATATTGGTTGGGGGTGTGAGGCTGGGTGTCACTGAGGAAGGGAAGGACCTAGGGGTGATAGTAACAGAGAGCATGAATAACTCTGCTCAATGCAGGAAAGTTGGAGCTAAGGCTAACAGGATGCTGGGGTGTATTGCAAGGGGATTCCCATACAGGCATAGGGATGTGATCCTGCCCCTCTGAGGATACAGCGTAGGGCAACACAAATGATATGGGGGATGGAAGGCAAAACCTACAAGGACAGGCTGAGAGATCTGAGTTTGTACACCCTGAAAGAGAGGAGGGATGGGGGGGATATGATTGAAATGTTCAAGTACTTGTAGGGGATCAACAAATCTAGCACTGATAGGTTATTTAAGCTGAGGAAGGGAAGGGACATGAGAGGACACGGGCTAAGATTAGAGGGGGCAGATTTAGGAGAGAGTGATGAGAAAACATTACTCCATGGAGAGGGTGATGTTGAAATGGAACGCCCTACCAGAGGGGGTGATTTCATGTAAGATGGTGGGTAGTTTTAAAAGGGCATGGGACAGGGAACAGGGCGGGTCTGGGTAAGTAGTGTTGAGAACTTCCTGGAGGTGAGGGGGGATGGGGCAGCTGCAATCTAGGGGTGCTGCTACGCACTTGAGCAGACTTGATAGACCATGAGGCCTGTTTCTACTGGCGCATTTGTATGTTCATAAACAAAAAAGGCTGCCTGCTTTCATCGCTCTTTTTACATACTTTCATTTCATTTTCAAGGAGGGCCCAAGGGCAAGGCCTGACAGAACATTTTTGATAATTCACCATGTTGGTCTCCCTGCAAGGATCCCCAACCCACTAAAAGTTCAACATGGTGCTGTCAAAATGTTTTGGTTGTGTGGCCACCTCAATGGGCCAGGTTCAGGAGTGGAATTGGGCTTTGTTTCGGGGGATGGGCCTGACTGACCCTCTCCCCCCCCCACTGTTTCAATGACAGCTTATACAGCCTGAATTGGGAATTGGGTGGGACAGGTACAGGGGAAGGGTTCAGGAAGCAAAATCCAATGCAGCAAGAATATCCGGAACTGGGAAGGGAGAAGCCAGAGAAGGCGAGGGGGACAGCAAGGTCAGCACCCAGGGTGGGGGCTGACCAAACGAGCAGACATGAAAGACCATTAGGCCTATTCTGCTGGCATTTTAGTATGTTAGTATGTTAGTAATTGGATATACCCCATTCCCTGACTGATTAAAGGGCAGGGTATATCCCTGTCTGATTTGAGGAAATATCCCTGTCTGATTACAGGGTATATCCCTGTCCGATTACAGGATATATCCCTGTCTGATCTGAGGAAATATCTCTGTCTGATAACAGGGTATATTCCTGGTGGACAGCATAAAAGATACACATAACAGATTAAAAAGTAGAAAAACAAATGTTTTGGTTAAAATTAAAAGAAAGAGCCAGCCCATAGTGCTACAGTACTGTGAGTGTTGCTATCCACTCTGGCAAACCAATTTTCTGAAATGTCTAGCCAGGGGAGGGAGGACTGGACATTCCATGCATGGCTCTTCTCTCAGAAAGTGGGGTCACAGACAGTGTCCCACTGTAGGACTGCTGCACCCCTAGCACAAGCTGGATGGCAGCAAAGCGGACATGTGAAAAAAGAAAGTGAAATGCAAGGATATTAAAAAAGCAATAAAAACAGGCAGCCTTTTGTATTTGTGAAATAAATAATTTCAAGCAAGAAAGGGATCAGAAAATGATGAACAGTAATAAAATTCAGCAAGCCGAGAGGGGTTAACTTCAGGACTGCGGTTCGTGAACCAAAAGACAGTCAAATCCAAAGCAAAGAAGGCTCACACTCTAAACCACAATAACATTACACCACATCACAAGATTCAATTAAAAAGTTTTATTTACTTACAAAAAAAGATAAAAGGGCTTGGCACATAGCTATCGTATACCCACAGATGTACAAAACACCCAACAGCATTTCATGCCCAAATGACACTTTATCAAGGGTCTGCACCCCTAACATAAGGTGGGTGGTGGCAAAGTGGATGTGTGGAGAGCAGAAAGTGAAATGAAAGGCTTTTAAAAGAGCAATAAAAGCAGGCAGCATTTTTGATTTGTGAGACAAATAATGTCAAGCAAGAAAGAGATCGCAAAATGATAAACAAAAAAAAAAATTCTGCTTATCAACCCGTATCAGCAAAATGTTGGGGCTATGTAGGTCTTCAAATAAAACAAAATGATTTCAGCATATTGTTTTTGTCAGCATTATGCATAAGTGGAGTGATGAGTGAATGTAACGTGTAGTATACCCAGTTTCACAACCTCACCATTAGGAAGCGAGCATCCACTGGATTTTGACTTTACCTTGGTCTTATTATAGCTGTTTTTGCTCAAGGTCCTTGCTGTTTCTAACATACATTTATTTATTTTAAGAGTTTAACCAGGAAAACATACTGAGCAGAGAACTGCTCGATTCCAGTTGTGTCCTGGGGACAGGGTAAATTGGGTACATCTAAGCAACTAAAAATGCAAGAATCAGTGTTATACAAAGATATAAGAGAGCACAGCAAATGCAAAAAGAAGGCTTACATAAACATTATAGAAGCTTATAATTACAGAGATCAGACTTCAAAGCATTTAGACCAGGTTGAAGGGTAGAGAGCGTGCAGCAGTTTAGAAGCAGCCAGTTGACGTAATCGCATGTTTTAGTAGGATACATATGACGTGTATTAAAACAAGAAGAGAAGTAATATCTGGTTCAGAAAAAGTTGTGTATATTTTAGTGAATTTGCAACAATGCAGGAAGGAAGTTTTGGGTGAAATGTGCAGATGAACTTTGTGGAGAAAACCAGTCATCAAAAGCAGGCTAATTTCTATTTTATGAGGTTAAGTTATATTTGTACCCAAGTAATGGCAAATAATGCTTGATGAAAACAAGCTGTTGGAAGTGTGCAGAGTATATTGTTGAGCGATGATACTCAACAACACCACCGGCTAGGCTAAATATACTCTCAACACTTGTAGGGGGCAACTGATGTATCTCAAAGCCAGTTGCTCCAAGTGAGGTGATGAATGCATCTTTCAGTAACCTAATGGATCAACCTGAAACAGCAAAAGAGACTCTGAAAAATATCTGTTTGAGATATTTTCCACAGAAAATTCTGTCACTGGGTCCATTTATTTTGCTGTTGACATAAGGATGTAATGAGCAGTGCCCAGTCACTATCATGAGTACTGCTGCCAGTACCGGGCATTTCAAACAACAGGAATCCATCAATGATGGTTTACAACAAGTATCATCCCGTCAGAGTGTGACACCTCAGTGGTAAAACATTATGCTAAGTTTTAGAACTTAAGTACAAGTTCAAACTCTGCACTGTGGTCAAAGTCAGATTTGTTTCTCTGCCTGAAAAGAGCAGTCACTCTGAATGACAGCTCCAGCCTTCTGGACTTCAGTTTGTCTTGCTTTAACAGTTTTAGTTATTTTAACTTTTACAGTTTGTTTTTTTGACAACTCTGTGATAATTAGATATTTTAAATTCATTTTTTGTATATTTCCTGGTTTTCTCTGGTTCCTGATCAGCTACAGGAACCGGAGAAGGCCACGTTGCAATGCAGTTACAACCTGAGAGGGAAAAGATTTTATTTATTAAATGAATTAAACATTGACAGGTTTTATTTACATTTGGGTAGTTTTTGGCCAAACTGACACCCAGTTCCATTTTTGGGAACCAAACCATTCTACTGTATATCTGTTTGGTTTTAAATAACAATATTGCTGTTTCTCACATTTGTTAGGAAAAATATTTATTGTTCTATTTTCTTTGTGAATAAGAACCAAATAAAACTATTTTTGCAGGTCTTTTGGCATTTGACATGTCTGGCAGACCTAAACAGTGTACAGGACCAACAGGTTTCAAAAATTGTACACTTTCTTTCCAACTCCTGGCAAAGGCAGACCGCCACATAGAAACATACATAGAAACATAGAATTTGATGGCAAATAAGGACCGCTTGGCCCACCTAGTCTGCCCATTTCCCTATCTAATGGATAACCTGCAGATCCTAGTTAACCAACAGCCTACTTCCCCTTACCCCTCACTAGAATTGCCTTATGTCTGTCCCATGCATTCTTGAATTCCCTCACTGTTTTTGACTCCACAACCTCCTCAGGAAGGCCATTCCATGCATCCACAACCCTCTCCGTGAAAAATGTCTTCCTCACATTACCTCTGAGCCGTCCCCCCTCTATCTTCAGATTGTGCCCCCTTGTTCTTGCACATCTCCTTTTCTGAAAGATGCTACCCTCTTGGACTTTGTTGGCTCCCTTGAGGTACTTGAAAGTTTCTATCATGTCCCCTCTCTCCCTCCTTTCCTCAAGGGTATATATGTTAAGCTTCTTTAGTCTCTCTTTGTATGTCTTCTGGTGCAGACCCTGCACCATTTTAGTTGCCCTCCTCTGGAGAGCCTCCATCCTGTCTATGTCCTTGCAGAGATGGGGTCTCCAGAACTGGATGCATTACTCCAGATGAGGTCTCACCAACTGTCTGTACAGAGGGATAACAACTTCCTGTTTTCTACTGGTGATGCCTCTCATACGCATCCCAGTATCCACCCAGCCCTTCATACTGCCTTCTCACATTGGTTACCCACCTTTAGGTCATCTGATATGACTTCCCCCAGGTTCCTTTCCATTTTTGTTGTTGTTAGTATCTCACCCCTACTGTGTACTCTTCCCCTGGGTTTTTGTTTCTCAGGTGCATTACTTTGCACTTCTTTGTGTTGACTCTAAGCTGCCATACATTTGACCATTCCTCCAACCTTGCCAAGTCCCTTCTCATCCTTTCCATCCCCCCTTGTATAGCAACTCTGTTGCAATCTTTGTGTCATCTGCAAAGAGACATACTTTCCCTTCCAGTCCCTCTGCAACATCACTTATAAAGACATTAAAGAGGACCAGTCCCAGTACTGAACCCTGCATTACCCAGCTAGTAACCTCCTTTCTTCAGAGTGGACTCTGTTTACTATTACCCTCTGGATTCTGTTGTCCAGCCAGTTTTTTACCCAGGCTACCACCTTGGGACACACTCCAAGGCTGGCTAACTTGTATATTAATCTTTTGTATGGGACTGTGTCAAATGCCTTGCCTAAGCAGGCCATGTCCACGGCCCCTCCCTGGTCTACAATTTTGGTCGCCAGTCAAAGAAATCTATTAGATTCATCTGACATGACCTTCCCACTGTGAATCCATGCTGCCTTGGGTCCTGTGCCCCACTGACCTCTAGGTGCTCAATAATTCTTTCCTTCAGAAGTGATTCCATCATTTTCCCTATGGCTGAGGTTAAACTAACAAGTCTGTAGTTTTCTGCCTCTGCCCTGCTCCTACTTTTGTGAAGTGGAATCACATCCGCCCTCATCCAGTCCTCAGGTTCCACCCCATCCTCCCATGATTTGTTAAATATGGTAGTCAGTGGTGTCACTAGTTCTACCCTTAGTTATTTTAGAATTCTGGGGTGAATCCCATCAGGCCCCATTGCTTTGTCCACCTTCAGTTTTAAGAGTTCTTTCAGAACCCTTTCTTCTGTGAATGGACTGGTATCTATCCCCCCATCCAGAGTGTTTCTATTGTTTGGTTTAGGTACCTCCTCCTTCTCTTCTTTTGTGAAAACTGAGCAGAAGTATTCATTTAATATCCCTGCTTTTTTAACGTCATCCTCTGCCTACATTCCTTCCCCTTTATTAAGCATCAGGATCCCTCCCTCCCTCCCTTGGTCTTTCTTCGCTCCCTAATGTAACTATAAAAGGTTTTATCCAACTTCTTAACAGAGTTGGCTTTCTTCTCCTCAGTTTGGCCCTTTGCTATTCTGACTGCCTTTCCTGCCTCCTTCTGCTTTAACTGATAAAGTTATCTGTCCTGCTCCTTCTGTGTTTCCTTATATTTCCTGAATGCTGTCCTTTTCTTCTTAACCTTCCCTGCCATCTTTTTTGAAACCCATAGTGGCTTTTTCCTTCATTTTGTTTTGTTGATTTGCTTTACACAAAGGCTTGCTGCCTCTGTGATGGCAGTTTTGATTTTTCCCCATTGCTTCTCCACCCCTCCTTCTTGCCTGTTTGCTAGTGCTTTTCTGAGGCACTGTCCCATTTTGCCAAAGTCAGCCCTCCTAAAGTCCAACACCCTTGCTTTTGTATGGCTTGACTCTACAGTTGTGTTTATTGTGAACCACACTGTTTGGTGGTCACTTGTTCCCAGATGGTTACCCACTTCTAAATCTGAGATCTTCTCTCCATCCTCATTTGAGAGTACCAGGTCTAAGACTGCTCCCTCCCAAGTGGGTTCTAACACTGGCTGTCTGAGGCATGCCCCCTGTAGGGCATCGAGAATGACCCTGCTCTAATCCCATTTCCAGCCAGGTCATTTGTCCTTAGGTGGACAATGACATCCAGATCCCTCCCCTGTGTAGTTGCTTCCATGATCCTAAGGATTCACTTCCTGTCCCTCCAAGCCATGGCACCAGACAGGCACCTTACCTCCCTCTCCCCTCCCTCCTCCAGTTCTACCCCCTAACAATTGAGTCCCCACCAGGAGTTATTTCCTTCCCCTGTGGGGTCCCATGCCACCCTCCTGTGGGTCTCCTTTGTGGAGGTTCCCAGCATCCTCCTTGGTCTCCACTGTGGGAGCCTCCATAGATGAACCACAATCCACCAGAATGGTGAATGAAATGTGGAGAAGCACAACTGGAGGGATGCGCCTCTGTTCCATCACCCTCACCCTCCCTGAGCCCACTGTGGTCCAACCACTCCTCTTTATTGGCAACCTCTGAGGCAGTGGTGGTGGCCTGGGTGGTCCCTGGGTGGGGGAGGAGGTTTTCTGAATCCTCACCAGGTCAGCATGGAGGCAGACAATCTCTCCCTCAGACCAGAGAGGTGCTTGCAAATAGGGCAGCAACACAGCCTCCAGAATGTCTCCCGGAAGACTGCCACTCCACATCCAGTGCATTGCACCACTCCCCACATGTCTGTCTCCCTTTCTGTTTAAGGTGTTTCTTCTTTTCTTTTCTTTTTCTTTTTTAGTGTGTGCAAGCTTGTGAGTGTCTTTACCCTCTATTCAGTGTGCTGTGCCTTTAAGGATATGAACAGGTGTATGTCCTTTGCACTTTTGGGGAAGTAGTGTCAGAACCCCTGATATAAAGGAAATTATGTGCTTGGGGTGGGTGGGAGTAAGCTACGAGCTTTGCTTAAAGTGCCTGGGACCAGATCATGATTTTATAATTTGTGTGCTCTGTAAAAAGCTTTGCCTCAACCCCCCCCCCTAATAAAAAGTAGGCTAAAAAAGAGAAGATTCAAACTTGGAATTCAATTTCACATTCTGCCTTTTTGTCACCTAAGCACAATAAAGGCTTTCATGGAGTTTCTAATGATGGTGGAAAGCATGCATCAAAGGGTTCATTTCCTCATAAACAGTAACATTCACTGTCAGAGGGGACAGATAAAAAAGATAAAGCTGTTCAGCCATGAAACAAGTATGGTAAAGATACCAGGGTTTCCAAAAGGGGCGCCCTGATTCCAGTGATGGCAAAAACACAAATAAAAGAGCCTCAGAGCAGGTACTGGAACCAATACCTGCCAAGAAAAAACCAAAAGAAAAGCATGTCCATGTCACTCCTCATGCAAAAAATGCCCTCAACAAATAACATGGCCAAAGCATGGCAGTTTTTGCAAGCCTTCCAAGTTATAGAAAACCTCCTCATATGCCTGCCCCTCCTCTTCAGGCTCAGGTCCCAGACCGCATGCTTACAGAGAGGAGGATGTGTACTATGAGGTGGAGGAGGAGGAAGAAGGTGAACCTATAGTATCTGATGGTTCACCTGACCAAGATGTTGGCTCCCTCCTAAGGTACTGCTAGAGAGTGTGTTTGTTGTAAAGCATCACTGATGAACTCCTGTTGTTTGAAGTAAAAATTACTCACTGTAGTAGTGTTGTTTCTTCTCAGGGACCCATCAATGAGATTTACAAACCCTGACCCTGTCTCCCCTTCCAGAACCTGAAAATAAGTTCACACAAGAATTAGTTTTTATCTTAAGATTGCTTGAGAGTTCCTTATTGCAGTCCCTAAGCAATTGTTAGAATGTGATCAGTTTAAATGTTACATAATGTTGGCTTTAAATTTGTTTAGTATCTTAAAAATGTGAATAATCATTTTTGAAAGTTCTGAAAATGTTTAGTAGCCATTTAACTAGTTTTAGTGGTCACAGCTGCCCTAGTTATAGACACAAATTTGACATTACTGCACCAGGGGGAGCATGACCACAGTGCAGTTTGAACTTGTATTCTAAGTTCTAAAAATTAGCCTAAATTTCTTTCTCCATGGCATCATACTCTGGCAGGATGATGCTTTTAAATATCATTGATGGATCCCTGAGAAGAAACTACAGTGAAGCCCATGAGGATGAAGTGCAGTGCTGCAGAATTCTGCATTAGAGCTACTGCAGTAAACAATGCAATTTCAATGAGAGTTAATCCCTTTTGTCATGCAGTAAATCTATCACACTGTGCTTCATCCTGGTGGGCTTCACTGTATATTACTATAGTGAGTATTTTTATCTTCTTTGCCATCTCCACCAGTGGAACCAGAACCAGTCCTGCTAAATGCCATTCCTTCTCTCTGAAGAACTTCTTCCCCAGGTGGCTGTACCAGTCCCTACATGCAACCAGTCAGCTCATCATGCTGCTCTTAGCAAACGTGAGTCAGCCTGTGGCTATCCATAGCCATGTGTAGGATATTACATTTGAACTGGGGATCCAGGATAGTTGCAAAAATGTGGCTGTGACCTTCCATCACTTTTGTAAACCTTGGATCCAGTTCAGCTTGCAGGTGCTAAATGAGCACAGCTCCCCATCAGGTATATCTATGTGTTCCTGTACATATATCTCCATGGATGTTTTCAAGCTGTGCACTGCTGGGATCATCTGACTCAGGTTGGCAGTAGATGCCCTTAGATCACAGATGCTCCTCTCAAGTGGCCCAAGTATTCTCACCAAGGCGTCAATCACTGACCCACTCATGGTGGTGTAGGTCTCCCCCATGTCACACTCCATTGACCCATCATGAAGTGTGTGCTTCTGTTCTAGCAGTCTATATGGCATCAGGTGTGATGAATTCCATCTGGCATTCACATCCTGTATCAAACAATGTTGATACATTGTTGCACTTCTCTTAGTTGGTTAGTCATCTTTACATGCGATCAAAACGAGCACAGAAGGAGCATGCTGTGGAGACAATCTTGCTAGCCTCAGAACTGTGACATTATGCGGATATGACCACTAGATTCAAGTTGTGGACAAAAAAGAAATGCTGATGAAATTCCCACCACCATATGCTTTCACCATATTTGCTGTGTTACCTGTGAGAAAAACAACAGCCTATAGATTGGTACCAACTCTCCAAGACTGCAGCATCTCTTGAATGAATGCCAGGATGTTCAGTGACATGTGGTCTTTCTCCATTAGCCCTACATTTATAAGAGCAGACCTGGAGTGACTGCCAGACTGTGGAGGGATGAAGGGAGAGCCAGTGACACAGGGAGAGAAGAAGGAATCATCAGCAGGACACATAGGCTTTTGTACACACCAGTATGTGGTCAAGGAGAGATATGCATGCCTGGAAATTGTGCTGTTCCAGATGTCATAGGTACAATGGAAAATCTGACACACAGCCCCTGAGAGTAATGTGGCACTTGCCATTCTTACACCCTCATATATCTTTGGCACCACGGTCCATGAAAATGAAGACTGTGATGGCATCTGGTAACACGGCTTCAAGTGCTGCACAATTCTTTGAAAGCCAGTATCTTCCATAACAGAAAAGGGTTGCAAATCAAATGCCATCATTTTACCTATGAGCTGTATTATGTGCTGAACTGTTGGGTGGGAAGACTAGTGCTTAGTTCTGGCCTGGAATGCTTCCACTATTGGCACTGACTGTGGATGGGGGAATGTTTTACACTTGCCAAATTGTGTGGACATACCAGCAGACTGGTGCCTGACAGTGGCAGGAGTGTGTGGGATGCTTAGACTCTTTGGTGTTGGGGGGATGGACTGGTAGTACCAGCATTTTTTTCAGAGGCAGAACGGTCTGTGGCTGTGCCACGAGCACCACTGCCTGCATCATCACCACCGGTACCAGACGGGTCTGATACAATCACAGTCACAGACCCTGATGCTTTAAAAACCTGGGGATGCTTTACTTTTAAGTGGTTCATTAAGGAGGTGGTAGTTCAATTTGCCAAAGATTTCCTCGGCATGGGGTCATCTTGCTGAATGCAAAACCCACGCAGCAACAAATGCCACAAGGTAAAGGGCGTTCTGCAAAATCTTGTCGGGCAAAACACCGACCCAACAGAAACAGCGCACGTCCTTTGAATCAATGGACCTCTGTCTTTTGTTTGGGGGGACTTCACTCCCACATCCCCCGACTTGTGGGGCTTCACCCCCATATCCCCCAAAATTAATA
This sequence comes from Neoceratodus forsteri, assembly GCA_016271365.2. Lineage (NCBI taxonomy): Eukaryota > Metazoa > Chordata > Ceratodontiformes > Ceratodontidae > Neoceratodus > Neoceratodus forsteri. The sequence goes on along the minus strand of JADMNL010000023.1, from coordinate 429,184,390 downwards.
TAAAAGACTCTGGGGTTGTGGAATTCGGGGATGGGGAGACAGTCAGGAGGGGGAAAAGTCTGTTTACCAAAAAAAAAACACTGTAAAAAGTAGCAGCACACGGAGACCTGGTGAGAACCGAACCACAATCCAAGGTCTCTGTTTCCTCCGTGTGCTGGTGCCTTAGCCACTCCACCACGGGAGCAGTTTGACCAGGCACCCATCACATGGAAACTTGATTCCTTCCCAGTATAAGTGCACAATGACAGGGGTAGCGGTACATCCTACTGTTGTTCAACCCCTGTCACTCTTATTACATGTGATCTCTGTACAGCGTGGTTAATACTGCGCTTTCATGCACGATATTGTTCCGGTACAGATTTCCCATACTAATAGTCATGCTGCATCATGTGCACACTGCCTTTCTGTTATCTTGTTTTAGTAATGTGAAATGCAGCCATGCTCTTACTGGGCCTGACACTACTCAATCAGCTAGTGTCACCTCCAGTACCAGCACCATGCTTTTGGCCCACACTAGCCTTTCTTGCTTGGACCTGCTGCTGTGGGGTTTTTCTTTGCTCCACTGGTGCCCCTGCACCTGCTTTACTTGGATGTTCAGGCTGGGATGGAACCTGCTGAACAAAGTGTCGAAGAGTGGATTGCTGAGTTTTTTGGGGGGAGGATCCATATCCTTCTTTATCCTGCCAGTGTGACCTCGAAAGGCTGAGGTTTTTTTGCCATCTGACTTTCATGTTTTATATCTCTCAAAGTACTCCCCATACTCTGCCTGATCATCAGTGGTGCTTAGGTTAGCCTCCTCAGATGATGTGTTAGTGGATAATTTCTCTAGTGGTGGAAAGTACTCAGTCGTGGATGAGTGTCCCTCCTCATTTGTATGATCAACTTCTGTAGTTCTGGAGACAGGCTGAGAAACAAGAGGTGTCACAGTAGGGGTGGACACAGTACTGGAAATAGTTCTGCAACTGGCTAGGCACACAGTGGTAGTAGGGGCTGGTGTCACTGTAGCAGCACTGGTGGTCACCATGGTTACTGTGGTAGAACTGCTCTGGGTTACAGTGGCAGGAGTGGTCTGAGTCACAGTTGCAGGACTGGTCTGAGTCACAGTGGTAGGATAGGTCTGGGTCACAGTGGCAGGAGTAGTCTGAATAACAGTGGCATGACTGGTCTCAGTCACAGTGACAGGAGTGGTCTGGGTCACCGTGTCAGTAGTGGCCGGCACAGCCACTGTTGCAACAGAAGTTGGGATACTAGTAGTTGCAGTGGTGGATCAGAGCACTGGTTGTTATTAAGGAGGGGGTGATGCTGGTATTAATGGCAGTGGCAAGGGATGAAGAGGACACATCTACATTGGAGGTATCTGTGGCAGTTAATGACAATGTCTTCCTGGCAGCACTACTAGTAGTTTTTTTTAATTTAATTGTTTAACCAGGAGTAGCACACTAAGCTGAAAGTTCTGGCACTTTTTTCCCTGGTGCCAGCCAACACCCTATTGGTGCTGAAGGCAGCACTCTTTTATGGGGTAAAATATAATTTTGTGTGGCGAATGCACCCTGAGCATTGCTCTGCAGTATGCTCACACTTATCTGCTGCTTGTTGTTCTCCACCTACTGCAGCTTTGTTGGAGCTGTCAGATCAACTTTGTTTTCTGGAACGTCCTCTGCCTGCCATGGAGCCTTACAGTAAAATGAAATAAAATTTAAATTATATTATTACTAAATAATATATTGCTCAGTGTCACTCACTGCAACAATGCCAGTGAGCTGACAAGTCTCACTGTACTAGCCAGGGAAACCAGGTCAGGAGACAAAAGACAAATGGAAGGAGGCGATAGGGACTTGTGGGGGGAGGCGAAGAAGTGGCAAAAGTCATGGAGTGGAAAGGAGAGAACAGGTTACTATGCAGAGAGAGGGAGCAGGCATTTGTGAAGGGCCTTCCGAAAATAGTTGTGCACTGCTAGAGAGGAAGAAGGTGGAGGAGGGAAATGATGAAATTAGAGGAGTAATTGATAAATGCCTGGACCAAACGGGAGCGGGTGCAAGTTCTGCTGGGAGAATTGCAACAGGGGTAAAAGGGGGAAATAATGTGCAGGAGGAAGAAGAGGAGCTGGAAATGAGAGAGGGAGATGAATGGAAGCAAGCAGGGAGTAAGAGGGGTGGAATCTTAGTGCTGGGGACTCAATACTAAGAGGAGTTAGGTGGGGTAGCAAGGGGAGAGGCATAGTCGCATTTGGGTGGAGGTCATGCAGGAATGACAGTGGAAAGGGTGGGACAATCTGTTCTGAAATATGCTAGAAGAGGTAGGGACAAGCCTCATTTAATTATACATCTTGGGACAAACGACCTGGCTGACAAGACAGTAGATACAGTCCAGAGGAGGTTTGAGGAACTAGCACAATTATGTGAGGGCAGGAAGATCAGTAACTTTTCAGAGATACTTCCTGTGCCAAAACAAAGCACAACAAGAAAGCTGAGAATAGAGGAATTTAATGGATGGCTAAGAACCTGGTGTTGTGCTAAAGGGTATGAGCTGTTGGGGGTGGGGAGGGACCTGGGAGGACAGTAGTCTCAGTGCCAAGGACAGACTACACTTGAGTGAGGAGGGAAAGAAAGTGTTGAAACAGAGGATGGAGGAGTACATAGAGAAGTTGGGAATTTAAACTAGGGCGGGGGTGGCAATTGGGAAGAGATATGCAGAGACCACAGGTTGGGAAACCATATGAGCTTACCCCCCATAACAGTGATAAAGGACAAATGGCAAGTACTGTTGGTGATGCTAGGAGAGGAGGGCAGGATGGGAGGGGGGAAAAAGGGTGGAAGGTGGTTACCCTTAATGCTAGGAGCCTTGGGAGGAAAACTGCAGAGTTACAGGTTCTCATGGCAGAGGGAGAGGTGGACATTGCACTCATCAGCGAAACATGGGCCACCCAATACAATGGCTGGGACCTGTCTGTACCAGGGGACAGATTATTTCGTAGGGACAGAGTGATTGGGAAAGGAGGGAGGTGGCACTATATGTGAAAGAAGGACTGAAGTGTGTAAGGGAGGAAGAGGAGGAGGGTAGTATGGAGTCACTTTGGATGCAAATCCAGGATTCCAAAAATAGGATTCTTAGAATGGGAGTGGTGTACAGGCCACCATCTCAGACGGAGGAGTTAGACAGGGGACTAGAGGGACAGATCAGGAGGACCTGCGAGAAGTTCAAGTTCAAGTTTCAAGTTCAAGTTTATTGCAGGAAAACTCCACTGAGCAAGCTCATTCACCAGGAGGTCCTGTGACATAAACACTTAAAGTACAAACATAGATAGGTAATAACAGTATATACATGAAATGCACGTTACATGATACAGGCTGGATATACATACAAGGGTACCACATAGGGTGACCGCAGGTGGTAAACATTAATATGAGACAGGGAAGTGACTTACAGGTTGCATACTGATAAATGAAACATGATGACTGGTGTGTGCAATACATATATTTTGGCAGCTAGGGTACCCTGGGGTGGATGCCATCTGGGCCTGGTGCCTTGTCTACCCTCAGTGCCTTCAAACCCTCTCGAACTCTGCTCTGCATGATTTCAAGTTCCGCTAGTTCAAGTTTCAAGTTCAAGTTTATTGCATGCTTATAGCGTGAGGGAGAAGGGTAGTGTGGTGACTGTGGGGGACTTCAACATGCTAGGAGTGGACTGGAGCACCCCAACAACCAGGAACAGAAGGGAGCGGGTACTGCTGGATGCCTTCCAGGACAGCTTCCTGCTGCAAATGGTCAGTGAACCAACCAGGTTAGGAAATACCCTTGACCTTGTGCTGGCAAATGGGGACTTTGTGAGAGAACTTACAGTGGAGGAACCTGGCAGGAGTGACCACCGCTCAGTATGGCTCACATTGGATATGGGCAAGGAAGGAGGGAATCTGGCACAATAGTGCTGGACTCTGAAGGGCCAACTTTGGGAGGATGGGGAAGTGGTAAAGGGTACCTGGCCAGAATTCAATCTAGTATGGACACTAACCAGAGGTGGAGCTCATAAAGCTGGGGATAGTGGAGGCAACCAAACTGCTGCAAAGCCCAGAGCAAGAAGGCTAGGGCTAAGAAACCGATCTGGTTGAGCAAGGAGGTCATGGAAAAGGTAAGGAGGAAAAGAGCTGCCTTTAGGAAATACAAGAAAACAGGGAGGGGGGAGGACAGGGAGGAGTACTTGACAGAATCGAAGGAGGTAACAAGGGCAGTAAGGGGAGCCAAAGCATCTACGGACCTCAGGCTGGCACAAGGCATTAAGAAGGGGGAGAAGGACTTCTTTAAGTACATCTGGGAGAAAAGGAGCTGTAAGGACCACATAGTAAGGATTAGGAAGGAGGGGGGTTGGGTGGAAGCAGGGTGCGATAAGGCAGAAGCACTAAATCAGTACTTCTGCTCAGTATTTACTAAAGAGAAGAGGGGTGACATCCAAGGTGGGAGAAATGGCAGAAGCAGGGAAGTGGCAGACAGATGGAGAAATCATGGAGAGCAGAGTTTGAGAGGTTTGAAGGCACTGAGGGTGGACAAGGCACCAGGCCCAGATGGCATCCACCCCAGGGTACTGAAGGAGCTGGCAGAGGTCCTTGCAGAACCTTTGGCAGACCTATTTAATGCCTCACTACATTCGGGGTGTGTACCTCAGGACTGGAGGATGGCTCATGTGGTGCCCCTCCACAAGAGTGGGCCCAAGGATGAACCGGGAAACTACAGACCAGTGAACCTCACATCCATCGTGGGTAAGCTAATGGAGACTATCCTGAAGGAGAGGCTGGTGGCTCTCCTAGAGGCCAAAGGACTACAGGACAGCAGACAGCATGGCTTCATACGTGGCAGATCCTGCCTAACCAACCTGGTCGAGTTCTATGACTGGGTAACTAGGCAACTGGACAGGGGCCATGCAGTGGATGTCCTGTATCTGGACTTCAGTAAGGCATTCGACTCAGTGCCACATGGAAGGCTGGGAAGGAAGTTAGTAGGCACAGGGGGTGCAAAGCTGGTGAGATGGGTGGAAACTGGCTGCAGGGAAGGGAACAGAGGGTGGTGGTGGGTGGGGAGCTCTCACACCCAAGGGCAGTGACGAGCGGTATTCCACAGGGCTCAGTGTTGGGACCAGTGTTGTTTGGGATATTCATTGCAGACATATCATGGGACATCAAGAGCAAGATCAGTCTGTTTGCTGATGATACCAAGGTAGGCGCGGTGGTGGATGACCTAGGGGGATGGCAGGGGTTGCAGGATGATCTGGCAAAGCTTGAAACCTGGTCAGACACCTGGCAACTGGCTTTAATGCCAAAAGTGCAAGGTGCTGCATTTTGGGATGAAGAACCCAAGGAGGAGTTACCAGCTAGGGGAGTGCAGCTAGCCCTGACAGAGGAGAGGAAGGATCTGGGTGTGCTCATTACAGGATCAATGAACAACTCGCACAATGTAGGAAGGCAGTTGCAAAGGCCAACAAAATGCTGGGTTGTATTGCAAGGGATATATCCTCGAGGAGGGAGGAGGTGATTCTGCCACTGTATAGGTTATTAGTTAGACCACACCTGGAGTACTGAGTGCAGTACTGGCATCCATATCTGAAGAGGGACATTAAGTTACTGGAGGGGGTACAGCGCAGAGTGACAAAGATGATCAAGGGGCTGGGGGACTTATCATATGAGAGGAGGTTGAAGGAGTTGAAATTGTACTCACTGGAGGAGAGGAGAGACAAGGGTGACATGATTGAAACCTTTAAATACATGAAAGGAATAAACAAGACGGGTACAGAGGGGCTGTTCAAAGTAAGGGAAGGGAGGGCCACCAGGGGCCATGATAGAAGACTGGAGTGAGGAAGGTTCAGGAGGGAGATGAGGAGACACTTTTTTACAGAGAGGGTGGTGGCTGGGTGGAATGCATTACCTGCTGAAGTGGTATGCAGTAGAACAGTGGACTGCTTCAAACGAGGATGGGACAGGACAAGAGGGAGGGTTAATGAAGGGAAAGGGTGGAAGGGAGGGACAACTGCAGAATAAGGGGTGCTAGCTGCACATTTGAGCAGACTTGATAGACCTCTAGGCCTTTATCTGCTGGCAAATTTCGTATGTTCGTATGTTCGTACTAGCCAAGCCTGACTAGTAAATAAATTCAGAAAAAAAAAAAACCATTTGTTTTAAATTTCTTATTAGGCACGAAGCCAGTAAACCACAAACTTACAATGCCTTTTTTGAGGAGACACACACTGCAACACACACACACACACACACACACACACACACACACACACACAGCAAAATGGCAGCTAACTTCCCAGAAGTGGTGGGAGTCAGCTGACTAGTCTCACCCTACCAGCTAAAAAATATGGCAGTGTGCTTGCAGTTGCACATGTGTCCATGGAGGAGGGACCTAAACCCAGGTTCCTCACAGGCAGATATCTAATACTAATACAACCCTTACCCTGGCCAAGATCAGCATCTTGCAACCAGGACCCCCCTAACTTGTACTCAGACAAGGCATTAAACCACAAGTTGGCATAACCTCTGGTGCTGGGGAAAATATCTGGCTCAGCATCTAAGAGGTCGGGGGGTTAGAGCGCAAAATTATATTTATATTTACACCAAGTTCTGGGAGAGGACTGCTAGGGCTATGCTAGGTCTACTATCTGAGGGGGCCCATAAACAATCTCACACTGTGAAGCACAGATGGAATGACCACTACTAGAACTGGGATCGCATAGTATGGCTTTATTCTGAAACAAAATGGAAACAGAAAAAGGCTGGTCTCCCCAGGTTGGCACTGTACTTTTCAAACACCGGCAGTCACAAATGCTTTTCTTTCTCCAGAGCAAACATGTTTGGATATTCTCACACTTTCTCTTCCACAGAACCTCAATTGTCCATCCCTCTTGCTCAGGGACCTACATGGACATTAATCTCCAATAAGTGTCTATTTCATGGTGGTTACCACACACTTAAAAATACAAACATTTCATCTTTTCCTTCTGTAAGTGTCTATTACATGGAGGGTTCCACACAATTAAAAATACATCATCCTGACCTGATGGGCTTAGTTAACATCTGCAAGGGAACCTTGCACCCCTCCAGTAACCAGTTAACCCTGACTGAAATTTCAGGTGAGGGTCTACCCACCTTAGCCCCAGCCAGCCTCTTCCATCCCTTTGGGGTTGCTCAAATTTGGATCCTTCAGTCTCACCAGATTGCTAAATGCACCCACACATTTAAATTATATTCAGCACATATTGGTGGTGAGGCTGGGGCCCTGAGTGGTGTATACTAGCCTTGTCTCTGGGCACATATACCAACAGACGACTCAAAAAAAAGAACTAGTCTCTGTTTCTGTACTCACGGTTTTGTTTGTCCCTTGTTACAGACATCAGACCGGTGCAGAAAACACATTTCTCCCTGTTGCTTTTTCATAGCTTTATCTCTGACCTGGCCAGCTGGAAAATCTTCTTGTTCCTCAGGGGATTGCCCCTTGGAAACACTGAATTTATCAGTCCCATTCTCTCTGTAAGACTTGAACCACAGAGGTCCTGCTGGCAATCATCTCCACCACTTCCTGTAGAAGGGTTGCAGTCTCACTCACTGGGGTGAGAAAAAGATTACCAGAGGTCCTTCACCAAGCCTTAGGGCAGGCTGGCAGGCACCTCTACACTCTGAGCTCTGCTCACTCTGACTCCTACTACAGAACTACACTGACTCCCATCTCATCATTCTAAACTGTCCCCAGCAAGCTGATTCCAAAGTGGCTCAGGCTGCTGCAGGAGTTCTAAATGACATAATTCAGTCTCTCCTCAGGCTAGCTAAGTAAACAATTATGTCATCTGTACAGAGCTTCTAATAAACTCCCTACCAGCTGCCCACTAACTTCCTAAGTCTGACACTGTTGGGATTCTAGTAACCCCAGGGGACTGGGTGGTTATACTCATCACCAACAGATGAAACTTGCTGTCCACAGCAAGTGCTTTCGACTGTAACACAGGCCATCCAACTTCTTGGTGCCCTACAGGGCAAGGTGGCCAGGCTCACCCATACCTATGCAAGACACAGGCAGGTTGCATCAGAGAACAGAGGCCCACTGAAGGAACTTCAGCACCTACCTGACAAACCATCTGAGGACTCTTTCAGTGGCTTCAAGAGACTGCCTGAAGTATGTCCTAACAGACAGCACTGGTGATCCCTATCTGGATCAGGACCATCAACCTGTCTATCCCCCAACCCACTAGGGAAAGCTATCTACTCTACGCTACCACGGGGTAACCTATCCCCACACACACAGTTCACAATTTACAGACTGTATACTGCTTTAGAAACTTACATATGACATTGGTATGCATTTCCCAACCCCCAGTAATACATATTCCAAACCTGACAAGCAAAAATGTTTAACATCCTAGTTAATACATTTCTAAAACCTAAAACACTCTAAAAGAAGGACTCTGTGGTGCCCTAAAACATCCTCTTCTTGTCTTCTTTTCTTCTCTTCTCTCAGGAGCACCTGCAAAAGAAAACATTCCAGAACACATCCTACAGGAAAAAGAGTTACCAAACCTCCCACCAGCAAAAAGATTTTTTAAAGCATTTTCTGCAAAAGGCAGAATAAAAGTATTAAAATAACCACATCACAAAACATTTTGGGAGAAGGGGTTCCTTCAAAGTCCCAACTCTAAGGAGAAAGAGTCCTGAGTGCACACGGCACTCACATTCAATAGTAGTCTTTTTAGAACCATTCTTGGCACAGGCTCGAGGCCTGCTAAACTATAGTCCAGATCCAGATGTCCCTTGGACCAAACAGTTTAAAGGGCACCTTCTCTTTAAGTGGGCACAGTTAAAACATAAATGTAAGAGGAAAATCTAGCCTACCAGTTCCTGAAGTGCAAGTTGACAAGCTGCATCACCTCTCTGGATTTGGTCTGGATCTATTCTTCACCTTTGCTGAAGACAAATCTTCAGATCAGTCTCTTCCATGCCACCTCTGGACCTGGTTGCTGCTGACAGGACTCAAGCTGGAGCCACCAGAACAAAAGATACCCACGTTGGTCTCCCCCTCTTGATGCTTGCAGGAGACTTTTTCTCACAGAAGATGCACCCACGTTGGTCTCCCCCTCTTGGTGCTTGGCAGGACACTTTTCCTTTCTTCGGCTGAATGCCTGCAGAGTTGGGTGGTGGACCCACCTTGTTGCACCTCTTCTGGTGTGGACATCTTTCAAGCTGACAAAATGCTGGTATACAGTAGTGGCACTAAAGGGTAGTACCACTCAGATGAGGACCATAAATTACTGTCCTGTCTGGATGAACAAGTCTCTTTGTGTGGACTGTTTCTTTTCCAGTTTTGTCAATTACTCAGACAGAATCTAGGTAAAGGGTGCAACCTAGCTTCCAAAACGTCAGTCTGTCATGACAGAGTTTGAATCTTGCAAACCCACACACAGTGGGTTTAGTGGTAGCTCTGGCTTCTTCCCACAACCATTCCTTTCTATGAACCTCAATGGCTTCCCACATCCATTTCTTATAAAATGGATCTTTAGTCCATACTCTGCTTCAGCCCAGCATCTGACTAGACGTTCCTCTTTGCTGCTTTTTGGCAGACTAAAACCTAAGGCCTGACTTGAGGATGGCCAGACCTGGTCAAGCCAGCTTTGGATGTTCACAACAGGGAAAAAGCAGTCCATCCCTGTACTTGCTACAACTTCTCTTGAACCCTGTACAGTCTTTTGTGGCTCATGTGTATTTAGGGCCACTGACAGCCCATGCTCACTACCAGTTGCCTTACTAACTTGCTTCATTTCTGCTTGCTCTACATGCTCTGCCCAGGAGCTGATACCTGTTTCAGCCCCAGATACAGTCCATACCTCACTATGTTCTGAGGCAGTTGCCTTCCAGTGTAAGGCATCATCTATTTCGTCTTCTCCGATTAGACTTGAACTTGGGCTATCTGCCCACGGGTTTACCAACTCAGTCTCTGGCTGGTCCCTTTCAACCTTTTCTGGGGTCAAAAATACCATTTCTGTGTGCCACTGCAAGTCACTCTGAGTCACACCCTCAAAAAATTATTTTACAAGCTCGTCCGATTCTTCCTGCCTGCACACAGTTTCTCTCTGTAAGGCACAGGTTGGGCCCTCACATTGAGTCCACGTGGGAGCCAGACATATTGCTTTGGCCTTGGCTTGCACAGTGCCACTTTCTACACACATCCCATACTGCTTATGACAGTCTTTGCAGTGTGGTCTCATTAACACATCTCTGCCAGTCTTCATGCATATCACACATACATTTATTGGAAAGTTGGGCAAAGCTACAGTCACTGGTGCTCCTTCACATTTGTACAATCGTTCGTATTGCTCTAGTTCTCTTTCTTGCTGGGCTATTCAGATCTGGACATGAAGGGGATGCCCTGTCTTTTTACTAGCCATGTTGCTCTGCAAAACAATAACACACAAATCCAAGTTTACTGATCTGCTTTCTTTCACTTAGCACACTCTTTTTAAACTGCAAATGTCTCTCTACTTTCCTTGTGCTGAAACATGCTGCCTCAATTGCACTTTGTTTCCAACTTTCTTCACAGTCGGTTATTTTCTACCATTAGCTCTTGCCACAACATGGTGCTTTGTTGTTTGTTTGCATTTGCTTGGAACCATGCCCCAACACGGCCACTGAAACTTTCTGCATCATACACACACTGGTTCTGGTTGCATTCAGTCCTCTTGTCATAGCATTTTACTTTTACTATGCACAACATTGCTACTTGACTTCAGGGAAAATCAGCAGTCTTTAAAATTTTGAGCGCATTTTCTGAACAGTACAGTTCCTGGACCATTCAGTGGGCAGCTGGCCATGGAGGTGACTGAAGGGCTGTGCCAGTCACTGGTATGGGTGGTGCAGGTGGTAGGTGTGCAAGGAGGGAGTCCTGTCTACCGAGGTGGGTGGTGGGGGGATCCTACACTATGGAAACAGTGCAAAGCCGGATTGTTATTCATAGGTATTAGTTGGAATGCGAGTAAGGATCAGGGTCTGTGGTTTGTGATTGGGGTTTGAGGCTTGAGGTGGGGGGGTACCCTACACTACGGGAATGGGGGGATCTACAGTGCTGCCATGAGACCATCAGGGATTAGGGTATGGGTCATGCCATGGAGCAGGATCAGGGCTGAGGGGACACAGAACTACCAGGGCAGTACAGCAGTGATCAGGGATCAGGATTGGGAGGCTTCCACTGGATTGCCAGGGCATCTACCGGGCTGTTCACATTACCCTACACCGGGGATCGGGGGAAGGGAGGGGGTGACCATTGGCCTCAAATAGGGGTCTGTGCTGCTGTGTACACCGTATGGGGATCGAGGATGAGTGGTGGATGAGCAGGCACACGGCACAGCGCAGTTACGCTAATGGGCTCATAATGAGCATGTATGGTGCCCGTTTGTGCCAATGAGCTCATAGCATTTCTTGGCTAAATATCACGCATGGGGTCATGGTGCATCCAGCTATGCACCATGCATAGCCCACTGGTGGTATTCAGCACAGACCCTGGTTGTGCTGCACAGGACTCAGTGGCAACCACTCTGGGCTGCGCATCCAGGGTTTGATATTCAGACAGTATGTGTGATCAGAACCGATCATGCATACTGTTTGAATATACCCTCAGAGCTGGCCAGTGCATCTATTCTGTGTGGCACATCTTTGCACCTGTGCAATCGGCTGGCTCTACATAAGTCCCCCTAGCTCTTTAAATAACTGTCTTACCAAGCTGATGGGAGCTCCTTTTCAGCCCATGGGTAACACTGATTTATAATCATTCCACATGACCAATCTGTAAATCCCTGTACTACTGGGTCCTTTGTTTTAAAACAAAACAAAACAAAACAAAAAAATACTGTGCATGGCATATAAAATGTTCATCACACTAATAATCTTTTTATGTGTTCATTTGCAATTAGCTTTTTCAATACAAACTGTGCAATGATATTCTTTATTTTGACAGCTAAGATTCAGTTAAATATTCTTTGTAGAGATTGCGTAACTTGTCACAGTTGCTTATCTCGGTAATGACACAGAGCAGAACCAGTTGGAGACCATCTGAAAATGATAGGAATATCAGCCAAAATGCAAATTCAGTACTAATGTCAGAAGTTCACATCATGGAAAATGGGTAAATCATTTGTTTTTTGTTTTGAAGAAAATAAACTGCCATTAGGAATGTTATCTTTTCTGGGGGGTGGTGGTGGTGAAGATTTAAAAAAAAATCAAGGGGTGCCATTGGCAAGTTCACCCAGAGTGCCACATATCCTAAGGCCAGCCCTCCTGGTGACCCCCCACATTTTTCCTGACTCTTAGGTTTTGGAGACACTGCCACCAAATGCATTAAATTTTTCAAGAATGTACAGCAGTTTTACCTTTGCAGTGACTGTGTTAATGCCAAATAAAAAAGAAGATAATGGAATATTATAAGATATTGGATATAAGAAACTCACAACGTTAATATATTTTTATAGATTACAATAAAGACAGAAATGAAGCAACATAAAACAAGCATTTGTCAATGCCGAATGTTTGCTTTTGGTATTAGCATTGGGAAATGCAGGAGTTAGAGAGATGCAGAATAGGAATGGCAGTGAAGTATTGAAGTTCACACCAACCCCACCTCCATCCTGTAGAGGTGGACAGGCATTGGGGTAAGTGTTTGGGTCGTCGCCCATGAGGGTCATGCAATGTCACCTCACCCTATTCTGCAGACACCGACACGTGTTGAGGTGTGCCTTAGGGTTTTTGGCTTTACAGTCTCCCCATTCCATAAGGACATACGCTAAAATGGATGCAGCATAGGAGAATTGGGTGAAGTCTGGGGCTGCAGAGTCCAAGGTACACCATGATGCCTTTCAGTGGCTGGGGGGGTGGGCATGGGATGGCATGAGCAGTACAGTCAGCAATCCAAAGACACACCCCGATGCCTGTCTGTCTGTACAGGGTAGGACATTATGGTTAGAAACCCTAACGCCTCAGGAGTTTGTTGGTATTTACAGTACAGATTGTCAACATGGCCTTTTGTGACCCCACCTCATGAAAGCATTTGGGACCTCTTTTCATGAAGAGTGGCAGTGTGATTTTGTCAACGTGTCCCGAACATAGTTCCAAGAGCGACAGTGCCATTCTGCACCACATGTACTAAAACACAGATCGGGCAGGATGTGAAAAATGAGAGCCGTACCATCCATAGGGAGGTGTGAAGAGATGGCAATGTTGAAAATCTGTAGTGGGAATATTAAAAATGCTTGCATTTCCGAGCGTACGTGGAAACTGCGCAAAGCATGCGCGTGGCATTTTATGGGCTTTCATCGCTAGATTTTCAACATAAGCATTCTACGACCTGTGCTCATGAACAGTGTCACTGTGATTTTCTTAATGTGTCCTGAACACTGATTTCCCACAGCAACCATGGTACTCTACGACGGAAGTGCAAAAACACATTTTGGCCAGCATGTGAAAAATGACAGCTGTACTGTTCATAAGGATGTGTGGAAAAATGGCAATGTTGGAAATGTGGAGTGAAAATATGACAAATGTGCGAAGTTATGAATGTGCGTGGAACTGCACAACACACGCTCGTAACACAGTCATTTTATGGACTTTCATCACCAACTTTTCTACATAGGCATTTTAGGACCTCTGCTAATGGACAGCATCACTGTGATTTTTGTAATGTGTCCCGAACAGTGATTTCCCATAGCGACCATGCTATTTTGTGCTGGAAGAAAAATGACAGCTGTACTGTTCATAAGGAGGTACGGAAAAATGACAATGTTGAAAATATGGAGTGCACATATTGCAAATGTGCCAAGTTACGACCCTGTATGGAAAATGCGTAATGCACGCTCGTAACACAGTCTTTTTATAGTCTTTTGTCACCAAATTTTCAACATAGGCATTTTAGGACCTCTGCTAATGAACAGTGTCACTGTGATGTTCATAATGTGTCCCGAACATGGATTTCCCACAGCGACTGTGCTATTCTGCGCCGGAAGTGCGAAAACACATTTCGGCCAGAATGTGAAAAATGACAGCTGTACTGTTCATACAGAGGTGCAGAAAAATGGCAATGTTGAAAATCTGGAGTGAAACTATTGCAAATGCGCGAAGTTACAAGCGTGCGTGGAAACTGCGCAATGCATGCTCGTGACACAGTCATTTTATGGATGTTCATCACCAAATTTTCAATGAAGGTATTTTAGGACCTCTGCTAATGAACAGTGTCACTCTGATTTTCATAATGTGTCTCAAACATGGATTTCCCACAGCGACCGTGCTATTCTGCGCCGGAAGTGTGAAAACACATTTCGGCCAGCATGTGAAAAATGACAGCTGTACTGTTCATAAGGAGGTCTGGAAAAATGGCAATGTTAAATATATGGAGTGAAAATATTGTAAATTTGTGAAGTTACGAGCATGTGTGGACACTGCGCAATGCACGCTCATACCACAGTCATTTTATAGACTTTTGTCACCAAATTTTCAACATAGGCATTTTAGGACCTCTGCTAATGAACAGTTTCAGTGTAATTTTTGTAATGTGTCCCGAACATGGATTTCCCACAGCGACTGCGCTATGGTGCACCTGAAGTGCGAAAACACATTCGGCCAGGATGTAAAACATCACAGCTGTACTGTTCATAGAGAGTGCAAAAAAGGCAATGTTGAAAATCTGGATTGAAAATATTGCAAATCTCAGTTACGAAATGCAAGCGAGTAACCGCGCACGCACACTGCGGAAACAGTTAATTTTGATTTTTTCACAAATATGCAACATACACTTTTGAGAGCCCACCTCATGAACACTGGCACTGTCGTGTCATTAATTGATCCCAAAAGGTGATTCTGCGCAGTGACCACGAAATCACCTTTGGGACCGATTAACGCCATGACAGTGACTGAATTCATGAGGAGGGGTTCCAAAACCCCATGCTGAAAATTTGGTGCCAAAATTCAAAAAATGCCTGAGATATGCAAAAGTTGAAAAAACCGATTTATACCATTATACCGCTTACGGCATTTCCTCAGTTCACGGTCAGCTTTGAAGAGTGCAAATGTGTTCCAGGTACACGAAGATCGTCGCGCCGGACTCAGAGGTAAGTATGGGATGGGGGGTGTGGGGAGGCAGGGTGCGCGGTGAGTGAGTGCGGGTTGTGGGGAGGGCAGGGAGACCGCGAGGAACCGTTTTGTTTACAGGTTTAAAAAATAAAAACATCACGGAGTGGTTTTTTCCTTACAGGCGCCATTGGGCACGCCGGGTGGGCTCCCAGCGTGCCACCTGAATGTTTTTGGTGTAGCCGATGGAGATTGGGAACCCCCATCGGCACAAAAGGAGGCGCAAGAGCCGCTGGGAATTAGGCACCCCCGGCATAAAGCTACTGGGTTTTTGTGGGGGGGGGATTATGCCGACAGGGAGTGGACTCCCCCATCAGCAAATCAGACTATGAGGGGGGACATAATGCCGATGGGGAGGGGGATCTCCCGTCAGCAACTTTAACTAGGATGGGCACTGAAGCCAACGGGGATTGGGGGCCCCCTTCTGCAAAAAACACTGTTGTGGGGAGGGGGGCACATACTGCCTAGGAGGTGCTATGTAATATTGTTTGTGAACAGGCAGCAAGCCACCAGCCATGTTCGCAAACAATATTACAGTCGTCAAGTTCGTCTCAGCAATGATGGGTAGCCTCCTCATTGCAGCGGATCGGCTTACGTTGCAATGACGAGGCGGTGCCTGATTGCTGTGGCAAAAACGTTAGAACTTGGTGCCACTTTTGGAAGCCAGTGTCATCAGCACACTGTGCCTCCATTGACCCACCACTGCCAAGCCCCCAAATGCTGTGCCTCCTTTGGCTGCTACAGTGCCACACCTCCACAACCCGCTTCTCTCTTAAGCTGTCACATAATGTTTCTTGCCCATGCACGCAAGCAAACATAAAAAGGGATGAAATGTAAAGTATATTTCTTATAATTATATACAGGGGACTTGTGTTCTGATACTGGGTTAATTAAAAAGGGACACGACTGGCAAACATAAATTCTACATCGGTTGTAGTAACTGTGTGGTTATTAGTAAATGATACAACACATTAAACAGTTTTTTTTAGAAAATGTATATATTATTTTAACTAAAAAATGATTTAGAATTCATTTTTTAAATAATTATTTACATTTTTGCCATTCATACAAATAATCTGGAAACATTTGTATAGTTTAAAATCAATAATAATTACACACAGACGTAAGTAACAAGTGGCTTAACAACTTATTTCAAAAAATTTGTAATAATGTTGCTAGATAAATCTCTGTTGGATTTCTTCTCACTGCGGGGATTGTGAGGTTACACTGGGAACATACTGCAATTGCTGATATATGCCTTGCATGGGTTGCACCACTAACAAGCATTTGCCAATGCTGAATGTTGTCGCACTGGCATTGGCTTTGGTAGTGCAGTGCGGAAACACATTTTTGGCAGGATGTGAAAAATGACAGCTGTAGTGTTCATAAGGAGGTGTAAAATAATGGCAGTCGTGAAAATGTGGCATGTAAGTATTGCAAATGTGCGAAGTTGCAAGGGTGCATGGGAAATGCACAAAGCACACTTGTAACACAGTCATTTTATGGAGTTCCGGCACCAGATTTTCAACATAGGCATTTTAGCACCTCTGCTCATGTGCAGTGTCACTGTCATTTCCTCAGTCTGTCCCAAAAAGTGATTTCGCGATAGCTACCGCGCTTATTCTTACACTGGACGCATAAACACATTTCGGCAGGATATGTAAAATGACAGCTGTACTGTTCATCAAGAGGTGTGGAAAAGTGGCAATGGGGAAAATCCAGAGTGACAATATTACAAATGCACAACGTTACGAGCGTGCATGCAAACTGAGCAACGAACGCTCGTAACAGTCATTTTATGGAGTATCATCACCAAATTTTCAACATAGGCAATTTAGGACATCTGCTCATGAACAGTGTCACTGTCATTTTCGTAATCTGCCCCAAACACTGATTTACCATAGCGACCATGGTATTGTGTGCCGGAAGTGTGGAAACACATTTCGTCCAGGACGTGAAAAATTACAGCTGCACTGTTCACAAGAAGGTGTAGAAAAATGACAATGTTGAAAATCTGGCATGAAAATATCGTGAATTTGTGAAGTTATGAGCGTGCATAGCAACTGTGCAATGCATGCTTGTAAAATAGCCATTTTTTGGATTTTTTCCACCAAATTTGCAACATAGCCTTTTTGAGAGCCCACCTCATGAACACTGCCACTGTCCTATCATTAATTGGTCCCAAAAGGTGATTCTGCACAGTGACTGCAAAATCACCTTTCGGGACCGATTAACATCATAACTGTGACAGAATTCATGAGGAGGGGTCCCAAAGACCCCATGTTGAAAATTTGGTGCAAAAATTCCAAACAATGCCTGAGATATGCATCAAAGTTGGAAAACCCCTATTTTTCCCATTATATAGCTTACCGGCATTTCCTCAGTTTGCGGTCGGCTTTGAAGAGTGAAGGCGTGTGCCTGGTCCACCGAAGATCATCGCGCCGAGCTCCGGAGGTAAGTATGGGGTGAAGGGGTGTGGGGAGGCAGGGTGCACAGTGGGTGGGTGTGGGTGGTGGGTAGGGATACTAAGAGGGACCGTTTTCTGCTTGCAGGTACTAAACAAAACACATCGCGGACAGTTTTCTTTTTTACAGGTGGTTTCTTTTTGGCGGGTATGGTAGCCGATGGGGGATTGGGCACCCCTGTCAGCACAGAAGAAGGGGGACACATTCTGCCGATGGGAGTGGCTCCCCCATCGGCACATAGTTTGCAGCGTAAGCCGACCTGGAGATTGGGCAACCCTGAAGTCGGCAGTTTAGCCGCCATGTTAGTAGCTGGCGAGCACGTAGGAAGGGTCCGCTGCATGTGACGATCTTTGCTCTCATTGCAGCGGACCTTTCCTTAGATGTGCTCACCACATTACTATGCATGGTGTGGTGCCGGCATGCAGGCTGATTGGGGAATGAGGGATGCACCTACTGGTGCGTGCCCTGCATTCGCCCAACAGCGACCGCGCCTCCAAATCCCCATTGCCGCAAGATGTTGGCTGCACAAGCGCGCCAACATAAAAATGAAGGCACTTATAAGAAATGTAATTAAAACTTTGTGAATGAGCAAAGACTGAGCATGCTATCATATCTCTGGATTTGCTGCTTGACCAGAGGTACTGTGAGCCAGAGAATGACAGGCTACCAAGAGACAGACATATTGAGTGGAGCTGAGTGAGTTGTGCCAGTATCTCGTGTATTCAGTGACCACCAATTGAGCGCTTTCAAAAAGGGTGACTCAGTCATGGCGCTTTTACACAGGGCTACAGGCAGGGAGGGTGACAGGATAGGGGGTCGGCGACTACAGTGACATCCTGTTGCTGTGTATACACACATGCAGGGGTGGGGTGGAGAGGGACCACACCGTACAACAGGTGGAAGGGGAAGGAGCATTTGTGGGGTGTAGTGCAGCAGTGGGCTGCTGAGCTGGCCATGTGGCATGGTGGGTTGGCGGCAGACTATGGGTGGGAGGGTGCCAGGTTCGGTTCTGGGTGCGTGCTCCTTTTTGTGCACCAGTCAGGGAAATATCTTTTTTCATCTTTTTGCACCCCCCTGACATGCACCCTCCTAGGGTTAAGAATCTTTTAGTAGGAGGGTGTGGGGAGCACAGCCCCCTGCATAAAATGAAAAATGCAAGTATCTGGTGCCCTTTTGGTGTGCCCCGAAAGTCTACATCGCCAAAATTCATTTTCAACTATGTAGTCTCGCCTAAACGGCAATCACTATTATGCAGTCACCGTTACATAGAACTGTTGTGCCTAAGAGACTTTTCCCTTTGGAAAGTAACTCCAGATGATTTACCTATGCCGATGCGACAACAGTGTTGTCGAGGTTTGGCATAACGACATCCCCGATTTCTGACAAGTGAAATTTCGCTTGTCAGAAATCAGTATGTTTTTCTATCAGAAATCGGTACGTTTTTCTATCGGGGGCTGTGCCCCCATGCCCCTCCTTCAATAGATTGTTAACTCTGAGTCAGAGTTAACTTGAGGGGAGGGAGAAACTTAGCGAAAGGGTGAAACAGCAAAATTTCTCTAGTGGGTCCCCCACAGCGACAATTTCGAAACTTGTCGAAATTGTTGCTGTGGGGGATTTTGCCATCAGGATTTTGCTCTTCCATCAGCATACAACTCCAGACATCTGTGACCTCTGATGCCACTGCCTGAGGGACAAGTTCTATGGAGCCTCAACACAGCACATCAGCTAAGAGAGAGGAGAGGAGCTTCTGTCCATCCACTGATCAAGATGCATGAGAGTAAGTCAGTCCCTGTGTTGCCCTGCATAGGGGAAGTGAAATGGTAATCTATTGTTAGACGACTCTGCTGGAGAGAGTGACTTGATCTAAGAGCCAGTTCTGAGTGAATCCTGCCCTCTGAGACAGAAGGAAAGTTGGGAACCATTTGCGTCTACAAATCCACAAGTAACATTCAGTGTTGGCTCTGCCATTGGGGGTTAGTTTATGTTAAGAGATGCGGCCTTGGAAGTCCTGGGGGGACTCTGCTTGCTTGATTTGCCCAGACTGAAGTCTGTCAGTAACTTTAAGGGTTAATGTTTCTTTTTGGATTACAGATACAGAACACTTAAATGTAACTGTTGTTGTAAGAGCATGCCAGCCAAGTTACCACATTGACTGCTGCTTCACTGGGCCTGCAACGCTCATCTGGTACCCACTTAGTTTAATCTGGTAGCTCCTTAAGTCCTTTGGGGGGATGTTTGGTGCATCAGTCAGATAAGGGAACTTATATGAAATGTGATTAAAATTTTGTGAAGGAGCAAGGACTGAGCTTACTACTACTGTATATCTCTGGATTTGTTGCTTAACCAGAGTGGCTGTGAGCCAGAGAATGACAGGCTACTAAGAGACAGACATATTGAGAGGAGCTGAGTGAGTTTTGCCTGAGAGACTTTTCCCTCCGGGGAGTAACTCCAGACATCTGTGACCTTTGATGCCACTGCCTGAGTGACAAGTTCTGTGGAGGCTGAGCATAGCACATCAGCTGAGAGAGAGAGGAGAGGAGCTGCTGTCCATCCACAGACCAAGATGCATAAGGGGCAAGTCAGTCCCTATGTTGCCTTGCAAAGGGGAAGTGCAGTGGTAATCTGTTGACAGACAACTCTGGTGGGGACAGTGGCTTGATCCAAGAGCCAGTTCTGAGTGAATCCCAGCCTCTGAGACAGAAGGAAAGTCGGGAACCATTTGATTCTGCAAATCCCCAGGTAAACGTCAGAGTCTTGGCTCTGCCACTGTGTGTCAGTTTGTGTTAGGAAGTGGGGCCATGAACGTCCTGGGGAGACTGTACTTGTCTGATATGGCCAGGCTGAAGACTGTCAGTAACTCTGAGGATTAGCATTTCTTTTTGGATTACAAATAGTGATCACTTAAATTTAGCTGTTGTTGCAAAGAGGGTGCCAACCTATTTTCCACAGCGACTTTTGCATCGTTGGGCCTGCAGCGCTCATCTGGTACCCACTCACTGTACTCTGGTAGCTCCCTAAGGTTAGGTGCACCACTCAGGTGGTATATTTTTTGGGGACTGTCTGTGTGTGGTAGGATTGTACAGGGATATTGTGCATGTGATTAACGGCTATCCCACTGCCCCCATTTTTCCTTCCGTTCTCTTTTAATAAACAGTTGTATTTGCTTTAGACTGTATTCCCTTGGTGACAGTATTTTTGTATTCCTTGTCATTGCTGTGGGGAGGGACTGTGTGGTCCAGAGCAATATGGTAGTTCCTGGGTGTAATAGCCCTGAGTGTCAGCATCCATGTACCCCTTACTGCTATCCCATGTGGAGGTACTGTATCAGCCATAGTTTCAAGTATCCATTGTAGTCCACACCAGTAAAGCATGCTGGCCCCCCCCTCAAAAAGTTAGGAGAGGAGGACACGGAGGGCCCCAGGTATCTGTCTGTCTGTCTACCTACCTATATATCTGTAACCCCCGGGAGGGCGCTCCCTTAGGGCTACTACCCCTGCCCGCCTCGCCGGAGACAGGGTGAGGGGCCCAGATCCATTGACAGGTGCCTCCACCCAGAGGTCGGGGGTAAGACAGTCAAGATTGACTCGGTCACAGTCCTCTGGGTTACTGCGACCCCCCTTTGGTCCCACTAGCGGCTCCCACAAGGTAGCGACAACACTCCTCCCTAGCACACTTACCCCCCAGCTCGGATCTCTCAGTTCACTCCGGGGACCCCCTGTAAAGTGAGGTACCATTATTACACTTTCACTGTACAGTATATCTTCAGTGAAACACAATCCAGCCAGGGTGTAGTTGCAAAACAAACAATGTGATTTATTTAAGGGGGGAATAACAAGGCTAGGAGGGAGATCAAGGTGACTGGCTTATCACTATACTTATCTACCTAGGGCTCTGAGCACAGGCCTAAACCTATTAGTTACTGTCCCTGGGTACCCAAGCCCTAATGGCTAGTCCCTCGTGGCAGCTGGTTGAGGCTCTGACACAAATGAAACAGTTACTGTCCTGAGCAGATCAGAATGAGCAGAAGGCTCAGTTAATGCAGGCAGTAGTATAACAAGAAGGACCTTGACCACTGCTTGTAAGCTTAACAGGGAGCTACCCTGATCCAATACTCACGACTCCAGCAGATACCCTTCCTTCACCGCTGGCAGGGCCGAACCAGGAGCTTCGCCAGCCTCCTCACACATTTATATGGCAAAACACAGAGGGGTACCATACCAGGCAGTGGCTTTCAGGACCTGAACGAACTCACGTCCACTTCGAGCAGCAGCAGCCTCTCCAACCGTCCCAATGGACCGAGCATGATTCAGCAGATTCTTCAGTCCCCTTCAGGTAAAGCCTGGTAGGTAGCTGTGTCCCTACACAGCCTCCTCCGACCGCATGCCGGTGGATTTAATCCGAAGCTCTAGACGGGACAAATGGCTGAATCAGGCCTTTCACGCGCTTCCCGCACGAATGCTCAAACGACCAGACACCCAGAGCTCCCTTCTCCTTCACCACCACAGCGAATCTTCCCCTAGCAGCATGGGGCACTCCTTACAGCTCAGGCGCTACCCGATCCCATTGGCTAGCGCCACGTGCCAGTCAATTTCTCCGGCCCTCAGTGGCCCGAAAAAGCACCATAGCCCATAATACTTTCCCAAATTACCAGCAGTTCCTCTATTGGTCAGACGGCTTCTACTAGGGTTCCAAGGCACTGATTGGTCCAATTCGGCAGTCCTGGACCAAAATGGTGAAGCAAACAGGCAGAGTTCGTGCTGCAACAAAAGGCAGGTTAGATAACTATGTTTTCATTGTCCCTCTGCATTTTTCCCAAAAATGGCTACAGCTCTTGACTAAGCTCTCTCTGCACACTTAGTGATGGCAGTTACAGAGTGCTTAGCCAGCAGACCGGGCCGGAGTCGAGCATAAATACACACGGTCCCCCCTTTCAAGTTAATCTGGCCTGCGAGACGGCAGCTCTTAAAGGGACAGTACACAAAGCCTCTAAAAGCACTCACAGCATTGCCATTTAGAACAGCTTAAATGCCGAATGCCAACCACCGGGGGAACAATTAGGCAGCTCCTAGGAGGCTTTTAGGAACCCCCATTTATAGGGAGGTTACATATCTATCTATCTATCTATCTATCTATCTATAAAAATTAGGAAAAATCCTGGTCTCTGATTGGTCCAGAGCCAGTCACATGACACTAAAGGTTTTTGAACTATTGATCAGTTTCAAACCAAAAGTTGTCAATAGTTCAGTTTGAAACTGATCAATAGTTCAGTAGACTGATCAACAGTCTTTTGAACCATTGCCTAGTCAATCTGTCAATCATTTCTCACACTAACATGGCACCAGTTACAGAATGTTAGCACCTATCCCCATTTTCCTACAGTTTTTGTAAATATATTAAAATCCCAGGCACTAGTGGTCCCCACACCCCTCCTCTGATGCTACATTTATCACACTCCACTCCGTGGCTGTAAGAGCCACAACAGGTGCTCAGGAGCTTGGCACCAGCAAACAAAATGCTTTCATTTTTTTCTAACCACTCTCACACCTACTGCAAGGTCCCCTGGGGTGGGAATATGTTCCGTCAGTTCCATGTCATAACGGCAATCACGGAAAGGCAATCGCCATTAGGGCAAGTGTACATCGCCAAAAATCAATTTCGGTGATGTACACTACAGGTGCATAGCAAAAGGACACCGGAGACTTAGGCAACCTCCCCTCCTCCCCCCAAGCCCATATCACCCTGTCGGTGCCACGACTCTTGATAGGCAGCAGCACAGACCTCTGTACACCACCAAGGCCGCAAGCCATCTGACTGCTGCAGAGGGTGCATTGCCTATATACAGAGGTGCTATACCAGCATCAGACAGACAGTTTGCAGCTGTAACGGTATGTGAAGGGCTGTGATGCTGGCAGCCAAGAGCCGCATCACTGACTGGATGGTGTGGGCTTGGGGGGAGCAGGAGAGGTTGTTGGTGCAGCGAGTTGGTTGGGGGTCCACTGGCCACAGATGTTACAGCAGGGGTACCAGGTGTTGGAGGGGTATGCCTCTCATACATCGGTACTGGGGCATACATGGGTGGGGGGGAATGTTTACTGTACAAGCGGGTCAGTGCAGATGAGTGGGGGGGCTTTGCTTACTGTACAGTGAGGTCGGGGCAGATATGTGCAATGGGGGAGGATTTCCTCAGTGGTCCAGAGAGGGAAGGGCACTTCCATGTGTGTGGGAGGGCTGGCATATGATACAGGGATGGGGATACTGATGGAGCATGGGGTCTGCTACTGGCAGTGCAGGAAGCTGGCGCCAACCCTTGTTCCTCATGCATTCGCAAAATAAAGGTTTATTCCAATTTTAAATCAAACAAGTAAATTCTCCCATTGGCCTACTGCCCCAGCTCAGTATGCGTATGGGTGAATTTACTTGTTTAATTTAAAATTGGAATAAACCTTTATTTTGCAAATTAGCAGCTTCTATGGACTTTGTTCATGAGGAACAAGGGTTGGCACCAGCTTCCTGAACTGTTTAGTTTCTCAACGGGTTAGCAACCCTCACTGAGCACCCTGCTCGAACCATGGGAGCGCAGGCAATTTGTTTCTGGGATGGTCCATCTCTGGCAGCCTGGACCAGGCAGGGGTCTGAGTGCACGCTGGTGCACACAGCACGTATGGCAGGGTTCCCCCTGCCATAATCTGCTCACTCTTATGCCCCTCTCCCACAGGAAGCACTATGTGCCTTTGTGTATGGTGCGTAGTGCAGGCAAGCCCCCAATCTGCACCCGGCACGTCGCTGTCCACATGGCCAGGGGACAGGGTGCATATGAACTGCTCATCCCTTTCATGCATCCCGCGCAGGGAGCACAATGAGTGTGGGGTGGCTTTGCACCATGAATATGTGGCACATAGGCACTCCACACCTTCGTGCATAGGCCCCAATATTTGTATGATATATACAGTACATACAGGCAACATGAGTGGTGTTAAAAATGATAAGATAAAAAGATGTCTTGGTTAGTGACATCAATAACTGCAACACAGTGTATCAAAAATATGTTGTTGTTGTTCTGTTGTCACAATGGATATTTTTAAGTTCGCCATGCATGCACGTGCAGCAAACTTTTTGAAATGAGTTGCATTTGAGTGGGTGTGACACTGTCTGTCCAATGCAGAGTGTTCTGCAAGGGGCTCGAATGTACCACACCAATCATCAGCCAGGCTGATCATGACTGGGTTTTGCCTGAGACGGTCTGTAGTTGAAAAGGAAAAGCTGCACCAATCATGTGGCGGCTTTTTCATTTCATCTGCAGGTCATTGCCCAGCAAACAGCTGTTTGTGTCCCAATCAGCCTGGCTGACGTCCCCCCCTCGCAACCCCACCAGTCCCTTCCATCACCAGTCTGACCTTTTCTGCTCTCATTGCTGCCTTCAATAGTGTGTGCCGACACAAGGTCGACAACACCAGCGTGAACACCAGCACAGCAAAAGATTTCACATGTCAGCGGTGAGTCGCTGTGCTGGAACTAGGAGGACATGAGTGGTGTGGCTCCCGGTGTTGCGCCCCCCCCCCCAGTCCAAGTCCTACTCAGAGTTAGATATCTAGAGTCTGGGGGTGTGTGGGCACAATGCCGACACTCAGCATTGTGTCTGTTGCTGTGGGGGATGTTGGTGTGAGCGCTATTGCAGTGCTATAATAAAACCCTCCAATAGCACACCGCAGCTGCAGCCTGCTCTTAAGCACTGCAACATACTTCCTCATTCCTAGCCTACCAGCCTTACTAACTAGCTAACCAATACCATCAGCAGCAGTGCACACCAATTGTCATGTGACTAGCTACTGTGCTGCCAGCCCATGCCCGGATCTGGATGTGCCTTGTGAAGAGGTGACTGTTGTGATTGGCACCAAACACCACTTTTTGCAGCTGATGCTGAGGAAGATGAAATGTACAGGTGCGGGTACAGAGAGTAAGTCACATTTGGCATTTGTTTGGCCATTTCAGGTGGTTTGTGGGCCACCGGGAGCTGGCTGTGGGTGACTGCAGCCATTCAGTATCATTTGGGGTTAGGACTTGTTGGCAGCACTTAGCGGGGCAGAAGACGAGTGAAGTCTGAGGTTGCCTAGTGCCTTCCTTCAGAGTTGAGCGATCGCAACACTATTGTGTGTGTTGCAGGAGGAATGATAATCAAGGCAAACTAGCAGACCTGCAGAGAATAAAAGGGTGTCTAGTGGTGTGGTGAGTTTAGTCAAAGAAAGTGATAGATTTCAAAACAGTGAGTGTGTGTCACTGTGTCTCATGATGATCTCTTAATCAAGAAGGTTAAGATTTGGTAATTTTATATGATTTCTGGTGCTATTGGGTGTTATGAAATGCAGTATTTTATTGACTTGGTACATGGAATTCAATTTGGGATAATACTAGCATTTAACAAATAACATGGTTTTTGACATGGACAGAGAGACTAGTGAGAGTATCCAAATGGTTATGGGCTGGTCTTGACGTCCGGTGGTGTGGGCATCCAAATGGTGATAAAGGGTGATCAGACAGCATCAGCAGGTGGCCAGCAGAGCAGTACTATTGTTATTGTTATTGTATTACATTGGTTGTTGTGTGAATAACCAGAACAAATGTCTGTCTCTGACTATAGACTGACTACTAGACAGTAGACCACGAGTAAGTGAGATGAGTGACTTCAGTCACTGTGAGTTTGTTTGAGATGATCTGTCCAACTCCGTCCTGCTGCTTTGAGTGATGGTGTGGTTGTGGGATTGATTTGCGAAGGCAAGCTGCTTAGCTGCTGCCTGGCCTGTAGTGATTGTGATGATTAATATTCAGTTTTTTTTTTAATCGTGTTTATACGGTAATGGATGGTTCATCACACTGTGATGATGATGATAGTGTGAGGAAGTTTTGTCTTTCCTTTTTATGTTGTCTTGTGCATGTGCAAGAAACATATTGCCATAACTTGGAATAGCAGGTTTTGGATGTGTGGTCATGTAGTGGCCAGTGGCACCACTGCTTTTTCGGGCTGGGCTCTGTGGCACAAATTAGATTGCACGCTGTCTATGACAGCAGTGCAAGTGTACCACCACCTTGAAAGAATTTAGCTGCTGCAATGAGGGAGTGCCCCCTCATTGCAGGGCGTGCCTTCCGTAGTGTAACATTTAAATAAACATGGCAAGACTGTCCATCTTTCACAGACCCCATAACAGCCGACATCAAGGGTGCCTAATCCCCATGTCGGCATTTGCCCTTGCCAGTTCATTTGCCGATGGGGTAGACCAATTCCCGTTGGCATAATGTCCCCCTCAAAAATTTGTTGTGAGCTGAGGGGGTGCCCAATCCCCCAAAGCTCATGCTGCCCCCCAAAAGCACACCATGCGGCCGACAGGGGTGCCCAGACCCCATCAGCTACAGCCCCCCCAAAGAAACACCCAGGTATGCTGGCACGCTGAGAGCCCACCCCAGCATGCCCAAAGTGTCCCACTTTGCTGGTTTTTTTTTGCCTGTCAAAACAGAAAACGGTCTCTCGCAGTCTCTCGTCCCCCCCAACCTGCACCTACCTCTCTGCGCTTCCACCTCCCCACCCCAACCCCATACCCCCACCACACCTACTCCTCCGGAGGCTGGCGCCACAATCTTCGTTGGACCGAACATGTCTGCACTCTTCAAAGCCGATCGCGAATTGAAGAAATGCGGTAAGCTGTATAATGGGTTTTTCAACTTTGGTGGATATCACGGCCATTTTGGGAATTTTTTCACCAAATTTTCAACATGGGTTCTTGGGACCTCCCCATGAACTCAGTCACTGTCATTTGTTATTCAGTCCTGAAGGTGATTTAGCGGTCACTCTGCCGGAACCACCTTTTGGGACCGATTAACAAAATGACAGTCATCTGATTCATGAGGTAGGCTCCCAAGAACCCTATGTTGCAAATTTGGTGGAAAAATTCCCAAAAATGACTGCATTATGAGCGTGTGTTTCGCAGTTCTTATGCACACTTGTAACTTCGAGAATATTTTATATTTTCACTCCAGGTTTTTAAAATTGCCATTTTACCACTCCTCCTTATGAACAGTATAGCTGTCATTTTTCACATCTCACCTGAAATGTATTTTCACACATGTGGCGAACAATGGCACAGTCGGTGTGCAAAATCAATGTTCTAGACAGATTAAGAAAATCACAGTGACACTGTCCATGAACAGAGGTCCCAAAATACATATGTTGAAAATTTGGTGACAAAATTCCACAAAATGTCGCTCTGCAAAATCACCTTTCGGGACACATGAACGAAATGACAGTGGCACTCTTCATGAGGTGGGGTCCCAAAAAGTCCATGTTGAAAATTTGGTGAAACAGCTCAAAAAAATGGCCGTATTACACCTGGTCATTCAAAATTTTCTATGCACACGTGTAACTTTGGGCATTTGGCAGCTCGCCACAGCCATCTCAGCTCTGGCTAGACTTCGTTTATGTTGTATTAGTTATATATAGTGTGTATAAATATGTGGCTGTTTTTACATGACTCTGTGTGTTATGTATTTTATCAACCTTCGGGTAACTAATTTGCAGGATTTTAATCAATTTGATTTGATTTAATTGAAGCTGGTGTGGAACACAGTGGCAAAGCTTCTCATGGGTATTGTCCCATGGACACCAATGACTCCACTATGTAGATCATGTTCGAGGTTGCCATCTAGCTTTCATGAAATTGTCACAATTTGTTTTTACATCTTTAAAGTGATACTGTACATGTACCTACAGTATATCCCCTGCTCCCATTACAAGGCTAAAAATGGGAAGTACTGTATTTCATATCCCTAATTACCCAGTTAAAAAAAAAAAGTACTGTAAATAACTAAATAATAAATAAAAAAAAATGAGTTACATAGAAACATACATAGAAACATAGAATTTGACGGCAGATAAGGACCGCTTGGCCCACCCAGTCTGCCCATTTCCCTACCTACTGGATAAGCTGCAGATCCTAGTTAACCAGCAGCCTACTTCTTCCTACCCCCACCCCCCAGAACTGCCTTATGACTATCCCATGCATGTAGATTCCACCACTGATTTTGACTCCATAACCTCCTCGGAAGGCAGTTCCATGCATCCAACCCCTCTCTGTGAAAAATTACTTCCTTAAATTACCTCTGAGCCCCCTCTATCTTCAAATTGTGCCCTCTTGTTCTTGCACACCTCTTTTTTTGAAAGATGCTACCCTCTTGGACTTTGTTGATTCCCTTGAGGTACTTGAAAGTTTCTATCATGTCCCCCCCTCCTCCTTTCCTCGAGGCTATACATATTAAGCTCCTTAAATCTCTCTTCATATGTCTTCCGGTGCAGACCCTGCACCATTTTAGTTGCCTTCCTCTGGACAGCTTCCATCCTGTCTATGTCTTTGCGGAGATTGGGTCTCCAGAACTGCACACAGTACTCCAGATGGGGTCTCACCAGCTGTCTGTACAGAGGGATAATAACTTCCTGTTTTCTACTGGTGATGCCTCTCCCTATGCATCCCAGTATCCCCCCAGCCCTCCTTGCTGCCCTCTCACATTGCTTGCCCATCTTTAGGTCATCTGATACGACTACCCCCAGGTCCCTCTCCATTTTTGTTGTTGTTAGTATCTCACCCCCCATTGTGTACTCTTCCCCTGGGTTTTTGTTTCCCAGGTGCATTACCTTGCACTTCTTAGCATTGAATCTAAGCTGCCATACATTTGACCATTCCTCTAACCTTGCCAAGTCCCTTCTCATCCTTTCCACCCCACCCTGTGCATCAACTCTGTTGCAGATCTTAGTGTCATCTGCAAAGAGACATACTTTTCCTTCCAGTCCTTCTGCAATGTCACTTATAAAGACATTGAAGAGGACCGGTCCTAATACTGAACCCTGCGGTACCCCACTAGTAACCCTCCTTTCTTCTGAGTGGACTCCATTTACTATTACTCTCTGTCCTATTCTCCAGCCAATTCTTTACCCAGGCTGTCATCTTGGGACCCACTCCCAGGCTGGCTAACTTGTATATTAATCTTTTGTGTGGGACTGTGTCAAATGCCTTGCTAAAGTCTAGGTAGGCCATGTCCACAGCCCCTCCCTGATCTACTACTTTGGTCACCCAGTCAAAGAAATCTATCAGATTCGTCTGGATCTCTCACCCTGAATAACCACGTGGTATTATTGTGTACCTCGACTTGGCGCCACTGAGATCCACAGATAAGCCTTTTAGTGGTCTCCTCCATAGGGTTGAAGACGTATGAATGATGTGGCTTTGCAGTTGAGGATCCCTGTCTTTAGTATGCATGCCTTCTGCACATTCACCTATCCTCATTGATACATGTTTTTTAAAAAGAAAAAACTATAAAGCAATGGCTGGAAATGTAGTATTCTACCCTCTCTGGGGTCTGTACCATTTTATTTTCTTATGCAGAAGTCGGACATTTCTTTGTGATCTAGTCCCCCCATAAGGAGGTGGACATGATCTAGGGCATAACAGAAAAATACTACAGCCTTCAGCATATCATCTGACCTTCTAGAACTTCTGTTTTTTTCAGGCTGCATAGTGCATATGGGAAGATGAATGTTTGTCTTCCTTGTATAATAAATCTACACTAGTAAAATAAACCAAGCTAGTAGCTCTGCAGCTCAGTATGTACTTTCATAAACATAATATTTAGGCTATTATGACTCACTAGAGAATATGGCCCAGATATTCAAAAGGGTTGCATGCGCAAGTCCTACATTGCGCCATTCTGCGATATTCAGCAGGAGGCAGTTGCTCCACTGGCAACAGGTTGCGCAAAAGAGCAATGCAAATGAATGCATGCTCAACAGGAGGGGGAGGAACCATGCATAACCTGCGCAACCTGATATTCAGTCGGGTTGTGCAGAGTTGTGCATGCGCAACCCCCAACCTGCGCCTGCACAACCTGAGCCAAAAAAGGATCAAGTTGAGGGCCACCCACAGGTGAGCTGCTGTATTGCAGGGTGCAACACAGCAGCTGCCACCCCTGGCTGGCCCCCAACCCGGTCCCTGTGCCCCCCCACCAGCCCGATCGCGGGCATCACAGTTACATGAACCCCCCACACATCTCCCACAGCCGATGCAGGCAGTACAATTACATGAACCCCACACACATCTCCCACAGCCCGATCGCGGGCGGTACATACATGAACCCGCACACATCTCCCACAGCCCGATCAGCAGACAGAACACGTACATGTTGCCCCCACACATCTCACAGCCCGATCGCGGGCAGAGACCTGTAGCCCCCTGTGCCCGATCGCATGAGCGAATGTAACTCTCCCCAACCCGAATAACTCCTGGTGGTCCAGTGGACAGTAAAGCCCGATCGTGAGCAGAATGTCACAACACAACCCCCAAATCTCCCTGGTGTCTAGTGTCCCCACCCACCCGCGAAGCCCCTCCACCCGCTCCCCCCGCGGCCCGGGGGCGACAGCATCCACCCGCCTGCCGCCCGCGCGCCCGCCGACTGACTGTCGGTGAGGGCTGCGCCCATTGGTGCAGAGCTACAGCCAATGGGCATGCAGCCCATGCTCATTGGCTGTAGCTCTGCATCAGGGCGTGCAGCCCTACCGACAGTCAGTCGGGCGGGCGGCGGGCGGCAGGCGGGTGGATACAGCCGCTCACGGCTGCGGGGGGGGAGCGGGTGGAGGGGTCAGGGTGGGTGGGGGGGACACTAGACACCAGGGAGATTTTTGGGGGTTGTGCTAGGACATTCTGCCCGCGATCGGGCTTTACGGTCCACTGGACCACCAGGAGTTATTCGGGTTGGGGGAGGGTTACATTCTGCCCAAGCGACCGGGCACTGGGGGCTATCAGGTTCCTGCCCGCGATCGGGCACTGGGGTCCATAGTTCTGCCCGTGATCGGGCTGTGGGAGATGTGTGGGGGCGATGTATGTTGTTCTGCCCACGATCGGGCTGTGGAGATGTGTGGGGGTGTCATAACTGTGATGCCCCGATCGGCTGCATTGTGCGCTGTCCTCAACGGCTGCTGCCTGGCAGGGTGGCTAGAGCAAGTCTCGGGATCGGGCGCACTTCATACAAATATGAGATGCAAATGGGGCCATAAATAGATGCAAATGGCCCCCGCCTTGCATAAATTATGGCCCCATTTGCATGTCACCTTTTGAATATCAGAAATTTCGCATGGCGCAATGGTGCTTGCCCACCGCAAGTTTAATGCTCAACTCTGCAACTTGCGGTGGGCAAGTTCCACTGGCGCTACGCGAGTGTTTAGAGCTGGGTGATATTCAAAGGAGTTGCTCAACAGCACAACTCCTTTGAATATCACCCCGGCCACACCCCTGCGCAACTATTTTGAGCAGCACAGGGGCTTGCGCCTCAGACTGGCGCAGTTTGAATATCTGGGCCTATGTTCTTAATATTCCCTTCTTTCCAGAGGTTATTACACATCTTGTTTACGAACACAGGAACATATGAAATTTGCCAGCAGATAAAGGCCTAGAGGTCTATTAAGTCTGCTCGAATGTGCAGCTAGCACCCCTTATTCTGCAGCTGCCCCTCCCTTCCACCCTTCTCCTTCATTAACCCTCCCCCTTGTCCTGTCCCATCCCCTTTTGAAGCAGTCCACTGTTCTACTGCATACCACTTCTGCAGGTAACGCATTTCACCCAGCCACCACCCTCTCTGTAAAAAAGTGTCTCCTCATCTCCTTCCTGAACCTTCCTCCCTCCAGTCTCATATCATGACCCCTGGTGGCCCTCCCCTCCCTTACTTTGAACAGCCCCTCTGTACCCGTCTTGTTTATTCCTTTCATGTATTTAAAGGTTTCAATCATGTCACCCCTGTCCCTCCTCTCCTCCAGTGAGTACATGTTCAACTCCTTCAACTTCCTCTAGTATGATAAGTCCCCTAGCCACTTGATCATCTTTGTCGCCCTGCGCTGCACCCCCTCCAGTAACTTAATGTCCCTATTCAGATACGGACGCCAGTACTGCACGCAGTACTCCAGGTGTGGTCTAACTAATGACCTATACAGTGGCAGAATCACCTCTTCCCTCCTCGAGGATATACCCCTTGCAATACAACCCAGCATTTTGTTGGCCTTTGCAGCTGCCTTCCTACATTGTGCCAAGTTGTTCATTGACCCTGTAATGAGCATACCCAGATCCTTCTCCTCCTCTGTATGGGCTAGCTGCACTCCCCCTATCTGGTAACTCCTCCTTGGGTTCTTCATCCCAAAATGCAGCACCTTGCACTTTTTGGCATTAAAGCCCAGTTGCCAGGTGTCTGACCAGGTTTCAAGCTTTACCAGATCATTCTGCAACCCCTGCCATCCCCCTAGGTCATCCACCACCGCGCCTACCTTGGTATCATCAGCAAACAGACTGATCTTGCTCTTGATGTCCCATGATATGTCTGCAATGAATATTCCAAACAACACTGGTCCCAACACTGAGCCCTGTGGAACACTGCTCGTCACTGCCCTTGGGTGTGAGAGCTCACCACCCACCGCCACCCTCTGTTGACTTCCCTGAAGCCAGTTTCCTACCCATCTCACCAGCTTTGCACCCACCCCTGTGCCTACTAACTTCCTTCCAAGCCTTCCATCCGGCACTGAGTCAAATGCCTTACTGAAGTCCAGATACAGGACATCCACTGCTTGGCCCCTGTCCAGTTGCCTAGTTACCCAGTCATAGAACTCGACCAGGTTGGTTTGGCAGGATCTGCCACGTATGAAGCCATGCTGTCTGCTGTCCTGTAGTCCTTTGGCCTCTAGGAGGGCCACCAGCCTCTCCTTCAGGATAGTCTCCATTAGCTTACCCACGATGGATGTGAGGCTCACTGGTCTGAAGTTTCCCGGTTCATCCTTGGGGCCACTCTTGTGGAGGGGCATCACATGAGCCATCCTCCAGTCCTGAGGTACACACCCTGAATGTAGTGAGGCATTAAATAGGTCTGCCAAAGGTCCTGCAAGGACCTCTGCCAGCTCCTTCAGTACCCTGGGGTGGATGCCATCTGGGCCTGGCGCCTTGCCCACCCTCAGTGCCTTCAAACCCTCTCAAACTCCGCCCTCCATGATTTCCCCATCTGTCACCACTTCCCCCACCTGCTTCTGCCATTTCTCCCACCTTGGGTGTCATCTCCCCTCTTCTCTTTAGTAAATACTGAGCAGAAGTACTCATTTAGTGCTTCTGCCTTATCACACCCTGCTTCCACCCAACCCCCCTCCTTCCTAATCCTTACTATGTGGTCCTTACAGCTCCTTTTCTCCCTGATGTACTTAAGGAAGTCCTTCTCCCCCTTCTTAATGCCTTGTGCCAACCTGGAGTTCCGAGATGCTTTGGCTCCCCTTACTGCCCTTGTCACCTCCTTTGATTCTGTCAAGTACTCCTCCCTGTCCCTCCCCCTCCCTGTTTTCTTGTACTTCCTAAAGGCAGCTCTTTTCCTCCTTACCTTTCCATGACCTCCTTGCTCAACCAGCTCAGTTTCTAGCCCTAGCCTTCTTGCTCTGGGCTTTGCAGCAGGTTTTGGTTTCCTCCACTATCCCCAGCTTTATGAGCTCCCACCTCTGGTTAGTGTCCATACTAGATTGAATTCTGGCCAGGTACCCTTTTACCACTTCCTCCATCCTCCCAAAGTTGGCCCTCCTGAAGTCCAGCACTCTTGTGCCAGATTCCACTCCTTCCTTGCCCCTATCCAATGTGAGCCATACTGAGTGGTGGTCACTCCCTGACAGCGGTTCCTCCACTGTAAGTTCTCTCACATTTGCCTATCTAAACTCTGTATTAAAAAAAAGACAGCATTTGACTGTCTCCAGTGCTCACTCCAGTTAACATTATAATCCCTTTGTTTGTGACAACACAGTGTTTACCATTTTAAAAACTGCAGTATTTGTTTATTTCATTGTTCACTGGGAAAGGAGGGCTAGGCAATATTTGTCTAATTTCAGCCTCATCCATGGGGGAACAAGAGATATTTAAGCAATAAGGCACATCAAGGTGTGTGTTATCGTGTAATAGCGTCACTCCTGGGGTGGGCTGAAGCACGAGGCGAAGCCAAGTGCTTCCACCACCCCAGGAGTGACGTTATTACACAATAACACACACCTTGGAATGCCTTATTGCAATTATACAATGGCTGGATGTTATACAAAATAAAAAAAAATATTTAAAAAAGGTTTTAGTAGATTTTTAGTGTGGCAATATATCTTTGTTTCTGAAAAAAATAATCAATATGCTGGAGGATATCCATACAGTGATGTTA
Organism: Neoceratodus forsteri; assembly: GCA_016271365.2. Lineage (NCBI taxonomy): Eukaryota > Metazoa > Chordata > Ceratodontiformes > Ceratodontidae > Neoceratodus > Neoceratodus forsteri. Next base: position 429,149,542 of record JADMNL010000023.1, on the reverse strand, counting down.
TTTTGTAATAACATCACTATCTCAGAGACACACTGACCAATCAGAGTCCAGGTAATTACCTTGCCATTGTATAATAAGTCTTACTATATGTGTGTGTGTGTAGCTTTCTTTTACATAGCTGTAGAGTTTAAAGAGCTGCTGAAGCCTTAAAATGTTTTTTGAAAAACATAATAATTAGGTGCAATTCAGCTTCCATCTTATGTATATTCTAAAGATTCCTCCTCCCTAGTATTCATTACAAATGACATGTGCATGAATGCATGATCTGTATCTCTCAGAGTTTATCTACCTCTGTAGCTGACTCCCTACTTTAAGCCATAATTTTCTGTTGTGACATCACAATCTGTTGCCGTGGGAGTAACTGTCATGTCACAAGCAATGCATTATGACCTCAGGTATTTATTTAGATTTTGTTGACCAGGGAAGTGCACTGGACAAATTCTGCCCATTTTCAGGCACGACCCGGGGGAGGGGCATACAGATGAATGCCAACTGACCTTGAACCAGATTAAGCTGTTGGTGGTATTGTTTTAGTAACTGGGGGGAAGGGGAAATTTGGCCAGGGCACCAAGGACATTCCCCTACTGTTTTCGAGAAATGCCATAGGATCTTTAACATCCACCTGAAGTACCACCGGAACAGGTAGATGGGACCTCGGTTTAACGTCTCATCCGAAAGACGGCGCCTCAGGAGTGCAGTACCCCCCATGCTGCACTGCAGCATCAGTATTGGGATTTTTACCCAAGTGCCTGGTGTGGGGATAGAACCCACAGCCTTCTGATCTCTCAGTCTCAGAGGCAAGTGTGCTACTTGCTGAGCCACTGACATTGGTAAGGAGACATCAACAGGAATAGATGAACTCTTTAAGAGCAAAGATCCTGTTTTCATGTAAATGACCTCAGTCATAAATAATAAGGAGAAGGGATGCAGAACTTATGTGAAATACAAGCTGGACTGCATCTTAATATGTTTTGGTAAAGTTCTCTTGAAGGCATCAGCTGCTCTTTAACAGGTTGTGATGTTTAATATTGATAAGTTTGGGCTTGTAAATTTAGTACAAGATGTTCCATTACTACTGATGTAAAAACAATAATTAGATTTCATGCAGGAAGGCACCCGGCAGCTCATGCAGATTTGGCCTGTCCTCCTTTGGTAGCACCCTGGCCTGTAACCCAGCCAGTCAGACCCTGCCTCGAGCTCTGGGGGGTCCACTCGCGAAGCTGGTGTTTTTTTTTTCATTCTGTCTGCTTCCCACCACATTACTGGTACCCCAGCCCCACAAGCCTGGAGGGGGGCTTTTATTCCTATATTCGCAGCACAATCCCCCCTCCCGCCTGCTTTGCCAATGTAGTACCTCGAAGTTAGGGGTATGATAATAAAACAGAGACTCTCTCCCCGACATGGGAGTTTCCTTCTTCCTTGTCCCCCTTTCTTCTAGTCCCTTGCCTGTAGTCCCACAGACCCCCCCCCCACTGTCTCTTTGTTCAATTTTGCACCATTCAGCACTGAGAAGGGGGGGCCATAGGCAGGAGACCCTCCCTCCCAAGTCATGGTGCCCAATTCTCAGGGCTGCCTAGTGGGACCTCCCCTGCCCTACAAAAGAGCCAAGGAGGGGCTACAGTGAGGAGTCGGTGGCTGAGCATGGAGGGTTACGGACGCGGGAAGCACAGACAATAGAAAGTGGCACAACATTTTCATTTAAATAAAGTATTTGCCCAGGATAGCCTAACTTTTCATTTTACTTTCCTCTTAACAATAATTAGCATTGGGCACTGGACTTGTTTAGGGCCACCGGGCCACACAAAAAGTGGCACATAGCATTTGAACTTTGGTCTCTTGCTTAACTGTTGTGTGGTACATCCCAAGGCTACCTGGCCTGCCCATTTCCTGCATACAGTATATTGCTCCCATGAACTTCGGTCTCTTTGTTATGTGGTACATCCCAAGACTACATGGTTTCCCCCCTTCTACTTCATACAGTATATTGCTCACATAAATTGTGAGTAAATACGAACCTTGTATTGTTGGCGAGAAATGATGCTAGTGAAGTGCATGTAAATAAGCCTGGACTGGGACCTGTAGTCCTGTCCCACCCGGTACAATGCCAATACCAACAGCGATCTTCGGCATTGACAAATGCTTGTTATGTTACTGTTATCACTGTGGAGTGTTAAAGCAATCAGAGAGTAGCTTTAACAATGCTGCTGACATCACAGTGCACAGTACAGCACTGAAGCCAGCAGTTAAAATAAAAGAAAAGCAGAAAAATTTTCAAACTGCAGATTTGAAAGCTGTAACTTGTAAACTACTGTTGTATATATCAAATATAAAATAGCCTCACTCAAAATAGGCAATTTATCATCACTTTTGAGTGGGCAGACTTTTGTAACTCACTTGTGTCTTTGTCACTCGTGAGTTATGGTCCTGCCCCCCCCACACTTAAAGATAAATTGCACTTTTTGATTTAGCCCATCGCATATCTTCTCTCTCTCTCTCTCTCTCTCTCTCTCTCTATATATATATATATATATATATATACTGCATGTATGTGACCCCTGCTGTGCAGCAACCAGGTTTGCAGCCCTGACGGGTGACTGAACAGGGCACACCTGGTTGAGAGGTTTGAGTTTGTTTGTTCTCCTTTGGTAGGAGGTTTCATCACAGAATGAGCAATAAGTCTTGCGATGCCTCCACCCAGAGAGAATAAGTTGGGCAGATGTTATGTGCAGTACTTACTCCCCTCCCTATACTGCTGGGACCACCCCTAGGCTGGGAAGCACAACAGTTATTACCTTTACCAATAAACACTTCAATCAGATCATACAAACTGAGGGCACACACAGGAATGGAATTCAAACAATTAACCATGCTTTTATTGTGGAACACAAGTCTGGTAGCTGGCAAAGGAGAAGTTGAGCAGTTGCAATACACTTTACACACTCCCCCGTATATCAATACATTATAAGCCCCTCTGTAAATGTGGGTAACTATAGCCCCCAAGGTCCTACATATTTTGGAGATGCACCTGCCCAAGCAAGGGGCCCAGTGAGAGGAATGATTTTACAGAGGGTGCAATAAAGTATTTAACGGGTACCAATATTAAAACCACAGATTCATATATGACACAATTGAATTTGAGTCTGGGTACCCAGGAATTACACTAAAGTCCCATGCAGGCCTGGTAGCTACATTGCCCAGGTTCTTTCTGTGAGGCACTTAATGAAAGTTGGCAATCTTGCAATTTAACCCCCTCCCCCCCCCAACAGGCCATAGTGGGCTAGCACAATGCAGAGAACTTAAAATGGCAGAGAACACCAGGATGAAGGAGCTGCTGTTGTGACTGAACTTCTCTACTGGGACCAAAGAAGTAGAACTCTACTACTGGAACCTTCAATTTAGGGTAAAAAAAAAACAGTTAGTGTGTTTGTCTGAGTTGGCTGAAGTGAATTGTTATATGTGCAGTTATCAAGGTGTTAGTCTCGGGTGGCTGAAGGGGATTGTTATCTGTGCAATTTAACTAAGTGTAGAAAGATCTGTTAAGTAGGGAGAGTGGCTTAGCTAGAAGGAAGCCAGGTTAAAGCTAGATTTAAACGCTGCCCTAGATAGCTTCTGCCAGAGAACTAGCAGAGAACACCAGGACAAAGGAGCTGCTGTTGTGACTTGACTTCTGTACTGGGACTAAAGAAATAGAACTCTACTACTGGGACCTTCAATTTAGGGTAAAAAAAGAGTTAATGTGTTTGTCTGAGTTGGCTGAAGTGAATTGTTATCTGTGCAGTTATCTAGGTGTTAGTCTGAGGTGGCTGAAGGGGATTGTTATCTGTGCAATTTAAGTGTAGAAAGATCTGTTAAGTAGGGGGAGTGGCTTAGCTAGAAGAAAGTCAGGTTAAAGCCAGATTTAAACACTGCCCTAGATAGCTTCTGCCAGGGAACTGGCAGAGAGCTAGGATGAAGGAGCTGCTGTAGTGACTGGATTCTCTACTGGGACTATAATGCCCTCCTTCCCCCCACCCAAAGCCAGTTCTACTTTTATAGGCACAGGATTTGACTGACAACAGGAACTTCCTGTTTGGGAGCAGGAAGTGAGTGATCACAGAGCCACCAAAGACTCACCATCCTAGAAGGACAAGAGTAGCTCTCCTTCCCCCCCAGCTGCTGGAGGTCTGCCTCTGAGCAAGTAAGGAAACTACTGAGAAATATAGGATCTTCTTGTCTCAGAACAGGAAGATCAGGAGCTTAAAGGGCACAGAGGCAGTAAGTAGGTAGGGGAGAAAAAAGATAAATAAACAGAAGAAAGAGTAAGTATTCCAAACAACAGTGAAGGGGCCAGAAAGAAGACATGATGGGAGTGGTGCAGTGCAGTGGCTGTGGAGCAGCAGTCTTCTGGGAGACGTTCTGGAGGATGCGGTGTTGTCCCATCTGCAGGCACCTCTCTGGGCTGAGGGAGGAGGTTGCTCATCTGCAGGCTGAGTTGGCCAGGATTTGTGGGACCTCCTTTCCTATCCAGGGAACAGCAGAGCCACTGCTGTTGCCTCAGAGGTTGCCAAGAAAGTGGAGCAGTTGGACCACAGTGGGCTCAGGGAGGATGAGGTTGGTGGAACAGAGAGGTGCATCCCTCCAGTTGTACCTCTCCACAATTCATATGCCGTTCTGGCAAAGTGTGGCTCATCTATGGAGGCACCTGGTGTGGAGACCAAGGAGGATGCTGGGAACCTCCACAAAGGAGACCCACAGAAGGGTGGCATGGGATGCCACAGGGGAAGGGAACAACTCCTGGTGGGGGACTCCATTGTTAGGAAGGTAGAACTGGGGGAGGAAGGGGGAAAGGGAGGTAAGGTGCCTGCCTGGCGTCATGGGAGGGAGCTGGATGTCATTGTCCACCTAGGAACAAATGACCTGGCTAAGAAAGGGATCAGAGCAGTGCAGGAAGAGTTTTTGGAATTGGGGAGGGGCCTTAGACAAGTAGCATGCATGGTAACCTTCTCGTAGGTACTGCCTGTCTATGACATCGGTGAGGCTAGGGTGCTCCACACCATGGGATTCAATCAGTGGTTGAAAAACTGGTGCAGAGCTCAGGGATTTGGCTTCATTGGGGACTGGAGGTCCACCAGGAGTGATGCAGGCCTATACTGGTGTGATAGTCTGCATCTGCCCAGGAGGGGAACCAGGATCCTAGGTGATAGGTTTAAGTGCTTCATTGGCAAGCATTTAAACTAGCCAAGGGGGAAGGCACTGGAAAGGGGCAGGGAAATCCTATCCCCCCCAAAAAAAAGTCAGAGTAGTAAGTGAGGTAAACACCAAGATAGAGATGTCGATAGGGAGAAGGGCAGGGGTAAATGGAGAAAGCAACAAAGGCAATAAGGACAAGGATGGGGTAAAAAGGGGTAAGGCCATCAAGAAATGGAGGGTAATGATTACCAATGCCCATAGTCTGGGCAACAATCTCCCTGAACTGGTGGCCTTGATAGAAGAGGGATGCCTGGATATCGTAACAGTCACAGAAACATGGTACACAGAGAACCATGACTGGGATGTTAACATACCAGGGTACACGACCTACAGGAGAGACAGGGAGGGGAGAAGAGGGGGAGGAGGAAGTCTTTATGTAACAGAAGGGATAAAAGCAACTGAACAAAACAGTAAACAGGGAGGAGAGGAAGCACTGTGGGTCACCTTAGAGACTGGAAATGGCACCACAATCTGCATAGGGGTTGTATACAGACCCCCATGTCAGAGGAGGGAGTGGACAAGGATATGATAGAAGGCATTCTTAGGATTGCAGAGAAAGGGGACATACTGTTGATGGGAGACCTGAATATGCCAGATGTTAACTGGAGCACATTTGTTGCAGCCACATCCAAGAGCTGGGCCATTCTTGATGCTCTACAGGTGGCATGCCTCAGACAGCTAGTTCTGGAATCCACTCATGAGGGAGCAATCTTAGACCTTGTACTCTCAAATGGGGACAGTGAGAGGATCTCAGTTCTAGAAGTGAGTAGCAATCTGGGAACAAGTGACCACCAAACAGTGTGGTTCATGATAAACTCAGCTACAGAGTCAAGCCATACAAAAGTGAGGGTTCTGGACTTCAGGAGGGCTGACTTTGGCAAGATGGGAGAGTGCCTTAGAAAAGCACTAGCAAACAGGCTAGAAGGAGGGGTGGAGCAATAATGGGGAAACATCAAAACTGCCCTCACAGAAGCAACAAGCCTTTGTGTGAAGCAAATAAACAAATCAAAATGAAAGAAAAAGCCACTATGGTTCTTAAAAGAGGTGGAGGGGAAGGTCAGTGAGAAAAAGATAGCATTCAGGAAGTATAAGGAAACACAGAAGGAGCAGGACAGAGAGCTGTACCAGTTAAGGCAGAAAGAAGCAGGGAGGGAAGTCTGAATAGCGAAGGCCCAAACTAAGGAAAAGATAGCCACCTTGGTTAAGAAGGGGGATAAAATCTTTTATAGGTACATCAGGGAGTGTAGAAAGACAAAGGGAGGGATAGTGAGGCTGAATAGAATGGACGGTGGGTGGGCAGAGAGGGATAGTGGAAAAGCAGGGATACTGAATGAATATTTCTGCTCAGTATTCACAAAAGAGGAGCAGGGGGAGGTGCCTAATCCAATTAACAGAAGCAGTCTGGATAGGGGGGTCGATCCCAGTCCTTTCACAGAAGAAAGGGTTCTGAAAGAACTCCTAAAACTGAAGGTGGACAAAGCAATGGGGCCTGATGGAATTCACCCCAGAATTCTAAAAGAATTAAGGGGAGAACTAGTGAAACCACTGACTACCCTTTTTAACAAATCATGGGAGGATGGTGTGGTACCTGAGGACAGGAGAAAGGCGGATGTGATTCTCCTTCACAAAAGTGGGACCAAGACAGAGGCAGGAAACTACAGACCTGTCAGTCTGACCTCTGTGGTAGGGAAAGTGATGGAACCACTTCTGAAGGAAAGAATCATTGAGTACCTAGAGGCCAGTTGGTGACAGGACCCAAGGCAGCATGGGTTCACAACGGGAAGGTCATGTCAGAAGAATCTAATTGATTTCTTTGACTGGATGACCAAAGTAGTAGACTAGAGAGCGGCTGTGGACATGGCCTACCTAGACTTTAGCAAGGCATTTGACACAGTCCCACATGAAAGATTAATAGTCAAATTAATCAGCCTGGGAGTGGGTCCCAGGGTTGTAGCCTGGGTAAAACATTGGCTGAACAACAGGACACAGAAGGTAATTGTAAATGGAGTCCACGCTGAGGAAAGAGGGGTTACTAGTGGGGTACCGCAGGCTTCAGTATTGGGTCCAGTCCTTTTTAATGTCTTTATAAGTGGCATTGCAGAGGGGCTGGAAGGAAAAGTATGCCTTTTTGCAGATGACAGAAAGATCTGCAACAGGGTTGATACACAAGGAGGCGTGGGGAAGGATGAGAAGGGACTTGGCAAGGTTGGAGGAATGGTCAGAAGTATGGCAGCTTGGATTCAGTGCAAAGAAGTGCCAAATAATGCACCTGGGAAACAAAACCTAGGGGAAGATTGGGGGGGGGGAGGTAACAACAACAAAAATGGAAAGGGACCTGGGGGTAATCATATCAGATGACCTTAAGGTTAGCAAGCAATGTGAGAAGGCAGTAGGGAGGGCTGGGGGATAGTGGGATGTATAGGGAGAGGCATCACCAGCAGAAAACAGGAAGTTGTTATCCTGCTGTATAGACAGTTGGTGAGACCACATCTGGAGTACTGCATCCAGCTCTGGTGACCCCATCCTCACAAGGACATAGACAGGATAGAGGCAGTCCAGAGGAGGGTCACTAAAATGGTGCAGGATCCGCAGGAGAAGCCACATGAGGAGAGACCAAAGGAGCTTAATATGTATGCCCTTGAGAAAAGGATGGAGAGGGGACATGATAGAAACTTTTAAGTACCTCAGCGGAATCAACAAAGTCCAAGAGGGTAGCATCTTTCAGAAAAAGAGATGTGCAAGGACAAGGGGACACAATTTGAAGAGGGGGGAGGCGGATCAGGAGCAATGTAAGGAAGTATTTTTTCACAGAGAGGGTGGTGGACACATGGAACAGCCTTCCTGAGGAGGTTGTGGGGTCTAAAACTGTGGGAGAATTCAAGAATGCATGGGACAGACATAAGGCAATTTTTGTGGGGGGTAGGAAGAAATAGGCTGTTAGTTAACTAGGATCTGCAGCTTATCCTGTATGTAGGGAAATGGGCAGACTAGGTGGGCCAAGTGGTCCTTATCTGCCGGCAAAGTCTATGTTTGTATGTTTCTATGTTTCTCAACCAGAAGGCTTGAAACCCCAAAATTGTAAACCAAAGATGGAAAAGTACAAAGACCCAGCAAGCAATGCCTGCACTCATGTGACCTACGGATGGAGTAGTTCAGATGAGGCAGGGAACAGCACACAACAGCAGGCTGAACCACAATCAGGAGCTTCAGACTTCTGACTGTTCGGCAGCAGCACTGCCTTTCTGGCCCACACTTCTCTGGCTACAGCCCTTCTGGCTCAACTCTCAGGAAGCAGGAGCACTATGCAGTGGCTTTTTGTTCCCAGGGAGCACAACCCCAGGAGCAACCCCATGGTCTGACTCCCCAAGGGATAAGGAGTACACCCGTACTCAGCCATGTGCCCCGAGGCGCCCTGTTCCCCAATCCACCCCACTTGGTAAGGGCTAGCAGGCCCCTAACCTAGCTATGAAGCAGTCTGTGTAGGATGCAGGTCTCTGTCTTGGTACAGCTTAGCAGCTTTGACATGCAGCAGTGGCCCACCGGCTCACACTCACAGAAATTTCTTCCACCAAAAGGTTTGTCTGGAACAGTCCCTAAATAGTGTAAACCCAGGGGAAGATCACAAAGGATTTTTGGAATGAGCTCTGGGGTGGGCTCACATGATTTTTTGTCCTAGTTGGGCCTCTCACTTTCTCTTATCAGCAGTAGGTCTTAACACGTCTCAGTCCCTCTTGGACCACCCCAGCTCCTCAAAAGCCCAGCAAAATTTCCCTTGCTGTGGTTACTAGGGTTTTCTGGCCCTCTGACTGGATGGCTGTTGTGCTTGGAGGTTATCAAGATAGCTGTGGCCTAATTCTGTTGTAACCTTTGCTTCACAGTCTTTTATTTATTTTGCTTATTTGGCCCCTTCCTTTATGTGTGCTGCCCCTAATATTATAGCAGCCTTCCCGGGCTGCTGTCCAGTCATGCTGTGGTGTATGAAAGAATCTTGGGTCCGTGGTCGGGTATGATGGCAGAGTCATGAGGAAGGCTTGCAAGGTTTTTTTGTTGGTGGCACAGGAGGTGCCAAAGATTTGGCTTTTCTCTTTCTCTCTCCCAGTCCCCACTAGCAGACTTGCGGGACCGGGACAAGTAACACAGCTGCAGCCACAAAAAGCAAGGCATGGGAGATGCTGAAGATTGATGCTGCAGCCTGGCAGCAGTGCAGGACCGCGGGAGGGCGGCAGCGGCAGTCCAGGTAATTCCATTCCGAGGAGGGGGTTACATGTGTAGCCACTAGATGGCACTATACCAAGGGCTACTACCCCTGCCTTGCATTCCTAAACAAGGTTGAGGGGCCTGGGTTCCCAAAATTGACTTTAAACTGGTTCTTACCCAAGATATTACATTGCGCAGTGCCTCCATTCAGAGTATATCGTTAAGTGGATCTAAACATTAGCTAATGCAGCCCTCTGGAAGCTACATTCACCCACACTACCTTAATACCAACCCAAGCATGATCCAATAGACAAAACCCCACATTTCAACACTTTTTGCATTTAATGACATGCTACTAATCGTACTGGGTCATAATGTCATACGCTTAATAGCGTACAACATTATGCGAGAACCCGGACCTGTGCGCTCTCCGTATTGGACCCCTTCCGGAGTTAGAATCCTAAGTGGGGGGGTCCAGGGGGTGCAGCCCCCCATAATGGGGGGTGTGGGGGGCAGAGCCCCCCACAGAACATAAGTTTTAATGAAATTGCACAACGTGATTAAGTCGCATGGCATTCTGCCGTGCGACATTTTGACCCTGTGCCACTACTAATAATATGCTCATGAGACATCATTATGCAGAAACAACAATAACAAGTTTATTTGCAAGGGGAGGGTTAGAAAGGATAAACTGGAGTAGAGGTTGTGCTATTTACAGTAATTGCATCAGTTTGATTAGGTTTGACTTGGTTTGAATCAACATTTTACATTTTAAATCAGTTGCCATCACAGTGGTCACTCACCAACCTCTGGAGCAGTTAGCTCCCTGACTAACTATCTAGCTACATTATCAGTAAACATATTTACAAGGTTTTTCCCACACTGGTACCAGTTTCCCACTGCATAAGACCCCACAATCCCACACAACCTGGGTACCCAGTAATTACAGTTCTAGAATGGTGCAGGTATGAGGGATGGTGCAGTTGTTTATTGGCTGACTAGTTTGGGCCCTTAAGAGAATTAAGGATTATGCTTGTAAAGATTTAACACTTTGAAACTATTTACAAGTCTATTCCCGTAGTGCAGAGCTGACCTGGCATTACCTACAGTTGAATGTCTTCAAGGTTTAGGCAAGTCAGGATTTAAGTGCAGGTGGAAATTAACACTTTAACTTTCAAAAGGCTGGCCCCTTCTCTGAGCGGAGAATGCTTTTTAGAATGAGCAGGCTGTATACATTACATTCAGCACATTTATGCATTTAGCACATTTATAAACTTTAAGTCTACATCCAGCGCATTTATAGGTTAGCACATTTATTTAGCAACATTTGGAGCTTTGATTGCATCTGTGCAGAAGGCCAGAGGATATTTGAAACTTGGCTTTTCACCACTGGACCACACATTGGCACTGGACTGAGCTTAAGGCTGCCTCGCTACCATTTACAACCACTTGACTGGGCTTGTAGCAAGGCCCACTACCATTCTCCAGACTTCGCTGGCTAGCAACAGACACAGTAGTCTCTTTTGAAGCAAACAACTAGGTCTTGGCAATAAACGATTTACTGTAGCTCTCTGGGCTCTTTTAATACCAAACTTGCACTTGGCAGCAAATGGTTTCTGTAGCTCTCTAGGCACAATAATACAACATGCAGTCCCTTGTGGCCTTTGCTGGCACTTGCAGCTCCCACGGACAAAATACTGGACCTCCCAGGCAAAGTTAGGAAGAGCCCCGGGTGTGAGTACTCCCCTTTCGGTCCTGTAGGCTCTTTCAAACCAGACACATGTATACACAATACTTTGACCCTTCCTGGTCAATTGGCAGAAGTCCACCCTCTGAGCATTGCTGTGAACGCAAGGTGCAGACAGACAGACAGACACTACTGGTAGGTTTTGGGCTTCTCTGCCTCCTAAAGACTTTCTGAAAGTTGCATGTTGCGAAAGCAATTTACTCACTTAGGTGTCTTGCAGACATTGTGTTCCTCCTTCTGAGGGTTTAGGCTTTCATCAATGCTCTCAACATTGAGGCAGGTTCTGCTGTCTCACAACTGACTTCATCAGGTTACTGGATCACGTTTTCCCTCAATGTGGAAATGCTTTGGCTAGTCCTGGAGGACATTCTCTGGCAATTCCCAGGCTAGTGACTTCTGATTCAGGCAGTCATTTATTTCCCTTTTGGCAGGAGAAAAAGGCCCCTCTCCTGTGGAGGGGCTTACACTGGATTGCTAGGCCCATTTTTTGGCGAAGGGCCTGAGCCCCCACCCCTGTGGGGGATCCATGCTGGATCTGTTCGCACAGCCAAAATCACTACCATTTATGGAACTTTTTTGAATGTGGTGCTCTGATGATGGTGAGGGACACCAGGGTCTGAATAAATTAGGATAGATGAAAGTTACCCAGACAAGGAGAGGCAGGAGTCATCCATGAGGTTTGATGCCCACAGGGCTTTATTCATTAACAATAGGTAGGATGACATGGTCACAGGAGGGGTAGACAAAACAATAGTAGAGAGAACAGTACTGCTTTTATCTCACACTGCTAAAACAACTACAAGAAAATATGTTGAGGTGCACCTCAGCCTAATGCCTCTATACTCTAAAGTGATTTCCTAAAAGTTACCTGACACAGAAAACTATACTGTATGTCATTCTTGTACCACTCAGAAATTCAGATGACATTTACTACCCCAAAGGAATTCTTACAAGATCGACCTAGGTGTATTACAGCCATACAATGATAACAGAGTCCAATTGTCTGAAGTCTGGAGTCTGATGTCTTTGTGTGCACCGTCGAACACCATTGGTAGCTACAAGATAGGCAGAAAAGCACATTAGGATGTTTAGGCAATGATCCCTGCACAGGCTTGATTAAGGCCACTGGGGTGGTGAGAGGTTTTGTAAACAGACCATCGGTTTCTCAGCATAAAACCCACTCTCTCCAAGGCTGCCGGCCAGAAAGGACCAGAGAAGCTGGTTCCTGGAACAAACCCACTTGCGGGTTGTTGGATTCAGCACTGGATGCAAAGAGTTTCCTAGACAAAACCCACTTCTGGGGCCGCCAAGGATGAAGAACCAGAAGATGTGTGGTGACTAATCCACTGGAGTATTACCATGACCTGGACGATGCTGCAGCACTTCAGGAGCCAGCAAAAACTTGAAGAATCTGAGGTGAAGATGGATCTCCGATGCAACCAGGAACCAGAAAGATCTGAGGTGAAGTCAGTTGATTCTGAAGTATCACCACCAGGAACTGGAACAACACAATGAAATGGCGGACACGTCCCTTACTAGGCTTCGACGGACTCGACTTGTGACGAATGACCAGGGGACACAGACAAGATTCTTCCAGGATGTGCCCATTCTTCTGCTGAGGGCGACCAACTTCAGGACATCTGGATCAGGAACCGAAAGACAACACTAGCATGTAAACATGATGCACTTGAACTTCGGTGACCTTGACTTCAATCTGAGGAACAGAAGGCACAGCGGGTGCGACTTGCACGAATGGCGGCGGACTCGACTTCGGCAAATGACAAGGACAGAGTATGATCTGCTGGACAGACACTTTCTGAAGAAGAAAGGTGATGAAGATGTGGAATGGCAGACCACACCATGGAATATCAACGCTGCAGAAGATTGAGTCTATTCCGATATGTTGGCAACACTGTACCTAGCAGACACACCTTCTCACTATGCCAAGAGAACTGCTTAATGACAGGGTAATTTGCCAGGAGCAGGGGTAAATTATTAAGATGTGGTCAATTGTTCACTTGTGAGGGCAATTGCAACAATCTTGGAATAATTGTTCAGATGCAAGGGCAATTGCTCAGATGCCAGGAGCAATTGTTCAGATGCAAGGGCAATTATTCAGATGACGGGGCAAATAACCACAATCCTAATGTGTCACAAAACAGTCTTGGTGCTTTAGCAATTAACACAACCTTTCAGATGCTTGAGCAATAAACTTTTTGCATAAACAGTACAGTTATTGACAGTCACTTCAGAACATATTGTGTGCTAAGCACCCCTCGATTGGACCCTTTTCCCACTTAGGGCCCTTCTGGATAGGATATGGCTACCCCTGAACACTTTACTGCTGATACCATAATCACTGCACTTGGATGCACCACTTGCCACTAGGCCTTCTGCCCTAAATACTCAGGGCCTAAATGCACTAATTATTATGGGGCTGGATTGCCCTAACTGCTGGGCCTGGATGCCCTAACTACTTTGGGGCTGGCTTGCCCTAACTGCTGGACCTGGATGCCCTAACTACTTTGGGGCTGGCTTGTCCTAACTGCTGGGCCTGGATGCCTTATTTACTACTGCTCCTGGTTTCCCTTTATTTTGCTGGGCCTAGCTGCCCTCCTTTCACTGGGCCTGGTGCCCTCATTTCTTTGGGCCTGGTGCCCTTTTATTTTGCTGGGCCTAGCTGTCTTCCTTTCACTGAGCCTGGTGCCCTCATTTTTTTTGTGGAGCCTTGGTTGGAATTGCCCCTTTAACTTTTGGGCTGTCTGACTAAGGCTAGGCCCCTTTAAATCCTCTTCAGCTCTTTGAGCCTGCTGCCAATCTGTTCCCGTTTCTGTTCCCTAGACCCCGCCCCCTTATGAATATTTAACATGCTTTACACTCGGCGTTGCCTGCTGACTCCTCCCGTGGGCGTTGCTACACCCTGCCCACTCCTGAATATAAAATTAAGGGCCCTTGCACCCCGATTTCCCTACGGTGCTCAGCCACTCCTTGTGCTTAGCGCAACTGTTTAAAAAAACAAAATGCAGTTCTGAGTTCAATTGAAGCAGACAGCACGAAACGAGTGCTGCCGCTGACTCACCACTCCTTCTGGGCTCTGAGGCAGTTCGGGAGGTGTTCTGGCAGTGGGAAGGCAAATGCAGACGATGCGGCGGATGTCAGGGGGGCCTCTGGAAGGCCGATGGTGAAACTGGTGATGCGGCACTTGCTAGCCACCAACGAGGAACCAGGAACTTTTAAAATAAATAAAATAAAGAAACGAATGGGGCAACAAGCCTACACTGCAGCAGGGAACCAAATCCTTCTGGTGCCCACGATGGCACCATGGACCGCCAGACCCGACCACAGGACCCACAGCACAGAAGTGGCAGAAACAGCAGCAGGGAACTTCACTGGCTGGTGGAGGCACCAGGCAGAGTCAACAAGATGGCTTCAACCAAGCTCAGGTAAGCCCCTATCTCCATTGCACTCCGTAGGTGCTTCTCTCTCCATAGCCAGCCCGACAACTCACTTCAAATGGCTGTGTTCCATTTAAAGAGGCGCTTGGTGTTCTAGTTCTGGAACCCCGAGCCCGTGCCCACACAAATGGAAAAGGATTTGAACAGGACAGCACGCGCTGGCCAGGAACAGTGGTCCCAGCGCGTGGGTTGCCCACTCTCCTGCTGCCTGCTCTGGGAGGGGGATGGAATGGAGCAGGCAGGCAGCAGAGGAAAGAAACACTTGTTTTCTTTTTAACCAAAATGATGGCCTGCCTGACACTGTGGGGGGAAGCACTACAAAGGGACTCTCTCCCACAACCCCTCATGCTCCACAACACAACAGGGCCCCTGGGCATCATAAACCCCTATTCTTTTCTACGATGCCCACTATTTATTTAACCTCCTTACTTTGGGGCATTGCATATTCTGGCCCACCTAAAAATAAATGTGCCCATGTATTCCTCTTTTTTAACACTCTATAAAACATTTCTTAACTATTACTTCTATAAGAGTTTGTAACATTTTCTTAATGTGCTAATATTTCATTTCACACTCTATGGAACCTTATTCTAATAAAACATTTTTAAAACATCTACACTTTCTGTAGAAAACTTTAAATATGCTAAACTAAAGTGACCATGTCTGAAGAATTACTCTGAACAGATCTATCCATGGTACAATGAGACAAGTTGAGAGGCTTCCATTATGTACCTTCTAGGGGGAACACCTGCATTAGATCTTTGGGATCTATGAGGTTGGAAACCTATGGGTTCTGGGGAAATGCATTCTGGTTCAAAGAAATCTGCCATTTCAGGATTTACTTCTGGTACAACGATTGGACGGTAGAAGGAATTTACATTGGAAGTGTGAATCCAAGGCACTTTGCACCAACTGGTTGGTGATTCCAGTCCCAACATTCCATCCTTTATAGACGCCTGCCTCTCTTTTGGCATAAAACTGTTCTTGTCTTCAGCTGGAACAGCATCTCTAAAAGTACAGGCTTTTGGAAGATTTCAGTGCACAATCTTGGTAGTATTTCCCATTTCCTTCTGAATCTTATATACTGGTAACTCTGGATAAGGGACTTCAATAATGTGGTAAGGTTCAGGTTCCCATTTTGAAGCTAACTTGCTGCATTTTTGAGTTCTTTTTAACATCACTCTTTTTCCTATTTGTAAGGGTGTAACACTAGCCTTTGCATCATAATTTGTTTTCTGTCTTTGAGGTACCTGTTCCATATGCTTGCCTACAATTTGTCTGGCTTCTTGCAGATGTTGGTTATGCTTTTGTACCCAATTCATAATTGATTGTTTGGCTTTGGCTTCATCAAGCGGTACTTCTAGTACTAAATCCATTGGGAGTCTTCCGTGGCGTCCAAACATTAAATAATGAGGAGTATACCCTGTAGAGCAGTGGATAGTGTTATTGTATAAGTAAACAAGTTCAGGAAGAAGAGCTGGCTAGTAGGGACGTTTGTATTCTGGTAAAGCTCGTAGCATTTCAAGCCAAGTTTGGTTGGTTCTGTCACAGAGTCCATTACTTGGGGGATGGTAGGCTGTGGTTTTTAGTTTGTGACTTCCATAAAGAGCACACAGTTCATGAAAAAGCTTAGACTCAAAAGAGGTACCTTGATTCGCAAGGATGTGTGTCGGATAACCAAAGGGTCGCATAAAACATCTCAGAAAAGTTTCTGCTGTAGTCTGAGTAGATAGATCCTTAACTGCACTGGCAACCACAAATTTCGAGAAGTGATCGACCATTGTAAGAACATACATGTAACCACCGGTGCTTGGTTCTAGCTTCAGATGATCCAAGACAACTAGCTCTAATGGTGCGTTACTGACTACAGGGTGAAGAGGAGCTTTCTGGTCATTCCTTTCTCTGCATTTCAAAGTACAGGCTAGGCATTCTTCACACCACCTTACAATATCATTTTGCATTGCAATCCAATAAAACCTCCTTCTAATAACAGCCTCTGTTTTCTTGTGTCCAAAATGTCCTATATGATCATGGTATGCTTTCTGTACTACGGATGCGCTCACTCTTGGAACTATGATCTGAGTCAATTCACAGTGCATAGTGGGGTCTCTACTCCATTTGACAAGGCAAGAATTTTCTACAGCCAGATGGGTTCTATGCCTCCATAGCTTTATTACTTCTTGATCAAGCTTTTTCCGTTCTTGCTGGATCAGATGTTTTTGCTCTGAAACAAGAGTTTCAACGTGTTTAACAGTGGGATCCTGGTCCAGCAATTGAACCCACAAACTTTTTTGGTCAGCAATTGTGTCATTTGCTTTGGGTTGGCTTTCTATACTTGGTTCTGGAGAAATTTGACAGCAAGCTTGTACAATTTCCACCGGTACTTGGAAGAAAGGCGGCATCTCTATGTTTTCCAATGAAGTGTTATCTGTTTCTGTTTTCACCTGTCCAAGTATTCGAGATAATTTATCCATGTTTACATTTGCTTTACCAGAGTGGTACTTAAGGGAAAATTGACAGTTTGCAAGTCTGGAGGCCCACCTTTGTTGTAATGCTTTTAACCTTGCTGTATTTAAGTGCACTATTGGATTGTTGTCTGTGAAGACTGTAAAAGAGGTAGCAGCCAAATAATGATGGAACTTTTCAGTAACAGCCCGTACCAATGCCAAGAATATAAGCTTAAAAGAGCTATAGCGGGCATCATTCTGCTTTGAGCCTCTTAATCCATGGCTTGCATAGGCTATGACCTGTTCAACACCATCTTGTTCTTGTGCTAGTGCTGCACCCAATCCCTTGTTGCTGGCATCTGTATATAAAAGGAAAGGCTTTGTGTAGTTGGGATAAGCTAGGATAGGAGCTTCAGTCAGTATTTTCTTTAACTTGTTAAATGCTTTTTGTTGCTCAGTTGGCCATACAGCCGGATGATTTTTAGGGATTCAACCCTCTGTCGATCCTCTCAACAGTTTGTACAATGGCACAGCAATTTTTGAAAAGTCCTTGATGAACAGTGTATAATACCCCACAAAACCTAGGAACTTCCAGACATCTCTGACAGTAGCAGGAACAGGCCAGTCTCGTACCACCTCTGTCTTTCCTGGATCAGGCGACACTCCTTCTGAGGAAACTATATGTCCCAGGTAACTTACTTTGGATAGTAACAGATGGCATTTAGGCAGCTTTACTTTGAAACTATATTGAATTAGTTATTGAAACACCTCACCTAAGTGCAATAAATGTTCCTTATGGGTCTTAGAGTAGACAATGATATCGTCCAAATACACTAACAAGATATCAAAATTTAGGCTTCCTAGACAATGCTCAACAAGTCTCTGAAAAGTTCCAGGGGCATTACAGAGTCCAATAGGTATCCTTGTGAATTCAAAGAGACCCATGGGAGTGACGAAGGCTGTTTTTTCTTGATCCTCAGGTGCCATCGGAACTTGCCAATATCCATTGGTTAGGTCTAAAGTGGAAAACACAGCAGCAGATTGAAGAGCCATGAGGGAATCTTCAATTCAGGGCAAGGGATACGCATCTTTATGGGTGATGGCATTTAACTTATGGTAGTCAACGCAGAATCAAATTTTGGCATCCTTTTTCTTGGCCAACACAATAGGAGCTGTCCATGGGCTGTGACTCTCTTTAATCACTTAAACATCTTTCATCTCTTTGATAATTTCCTTTACTTGTTGGTACATTGCTGGTGGAATTGGTCTAAAATGTCCTCTGACGGGAGGATGTCAATTTGTACAGATGTGGTGCTGTACACCGCGAGCTAGTCCAAAGTCCAATGGGTGCTTGGTAAAAGCTTCTTTATGGTGTAGAACTACTTCAGTACATCAGCTTTCTGTTCTGCAGTGGTTTCAGGATTGCCCAAATTGATCTCTTTGGCCCACTTTGGTATACTAACATCTCTTGCCTTTTTTCCTGGTACCGCCTTTGACTCTTGACTCTGCCCAGTCTCTTCCTCAGCTTCAATAATGTCCTGAAGGCACACAGTATGTATTTGGGCACCAGACTGATTGCAGTAAAGTTGCACTTCCTAGTTTCCATAGTTTAGCACTCTAACAGGCATCCGCCTCTTGGTCACAGTAGCCATACTCTGAACCACTATTATGGGTTCCTCTCCTACAGTAGGATACAGTTCCACAAAGCATCTTAATCCTGACCCCTCAGGCCCACCTTTGCCTTACACCACAGGGTGGTTTCTGTTCCTGGCTTTAATGTCACTGGCCTGGCGTCCGTCACCCAGACTTTACCAATCTCACCATCAGCATTGGTGAATCATTGGTGGCTTTGCAGGAGGTTAATGTTCTACTGTAAAGCATACTTATCAACCTGAGGTATGTGCTTGACTTTTTGCTGAAGGATCTTGACCAGGTTGTCAAAACAATTCTGCAGGAAATTCATTCCCATCAATGGTGGCAGATGATCATTTTCCATGTCACGAATGATGATACCTTGTCGGCCTTGGGTATTCATCCCCAACTGAATATCGACTTCAAGATAGCCCAGATACAGTACTTCAGTTCCGTTACTTGCTATCAACTTTACCCAAGATCTTGGAGGTGGTTTGAGATCGTTGGGCATCCAATATTTTCAGAAATCCCGCCCCTGCATCATGGTAACCTGTGATCCCGTATCCAATAAGGCCATCAGTTCAATTCCATCCACCTTTACTGGTACCATCGGACTCCTGCCAATAAAGTATGACTGGTCTATTGGGGCAGTTGGACTGGCTTGTCTACTCTTTGAGAATCGGCCTTCATCCCCGAAGAATTTCTGTTTAATGTCAAGGTGGTATCCATTGGTTGATTGCATCATTGCTCCACATGGCCACTGATCCTGCACTGACAACAGATGGGCCTTCCCTGGTTATCAAAGCAATCCGTGGGGCGTCTTCTTTCACCCCTCCTTGGATAATCTATGTGATCACTCTCTCTCTTTTCTTTTTCAGACTGGTTAAGGGACACTTCTTTTTTCCATCCTTCTTTTAGGCCTTGTATCTCCTGACACATCTCCGTCATCTTGTGGGTCAGGGTGGCAATTTGCTCAGTTAACTCAAAATGTTGATTTGAGCTGGACTGCACAGAGCAGAGTGGCGCCTGCACCACTGGACCATATATCTGTCTTTGTTCTGAATACTGACTTGGATATGCGATTGGTTCTCTTCCATACTCCAACCTCTGCAGAGAGAATTCCTCAGGCTGAAGTCCTCTTTTCCAAGAATTTTCTTCGGTCCACCTTTCTGTAGGATATTTTTGCCACACAGCCCCCAGCAAAGCTACCATTTGTGGATAGGCCAGAACCTCTTCTCCGGGGTGTCCAGAACCGAGAACCTTAATCACCTTCTCCTTAAAATCTCGGAAATCAGCCTCGGGGTCTTGCAAATGTAACATGTGGAGCTCTCTCTTCAAAGCCTCGCTATGCACCCCTTCTACAAATTTCTCCACCAACACCTGGTCCGCATCTCGGACATCCTCAGCATCCGCTCACTCAATGGCTCATAATAGCTCTTGCAGGCTCAAAGCGCACTCACAAAGGGTCTCTTGGGGCTTCTGAGTGCATGAGAAAAATCTCATTTTAGGTCAGACACTGTATGGGTATCAAATATTGGCTGCAGTCTCCATCAGATCTGTTCAGCAGTAGCTTTTGGTCCATTTGGCCAGGACTGTACTTCTTGATGAGCTGCTCCTTTTAATTGCCCAATCAGAATTTATACCTTCTGTTGCTCTGGAACCTGGTACAATCTGAACATGGTCTGCATTTTTGAGCAAAACTCCTTTAAATTACTGGTTCCACCTCCGTCTCTCTCTCTCTCTCTCTCTCTCTCTCTGGAAATTTGTGTAAGCCATGATGCTCCAAAGCAGTATGGAATCGTTAACGGTGATGGTGGCATACTTTCTTGGGGTCCATCACTGTCTCTTCCAACCGATTCTCACCATCTCTGCTGGACAGTCCACTGCTATACCCTGGCTCCATTTGCATCTCTCCCCAGGAAACTCCAACTTTGGACTTCTTTGATAAACGTTTATCTTATCCTGCTGACTATGCCAAATTTTTTTTATGTGGTGCTCTGACGATGGTGCGTAACACCAGGGTCCAAATAAATTAGGATAGGTAAAAGTTACCCATACAAGGAGAGGCAGGAGTTGTCCATGAGGTTTGATGCCAACTGGGCTTTATTCAGTAACAATGGGTAGGATGACACTGTCACAGGAGGGGTAAGCAAAACAACAGTAGAAAGAACAGTACTGCTTTTATCTCACACTGCTAAACAACTACAAGAAAATATGTTGAGGTGCACTTCGGCCTAATGCCTCTATACTCTAAGATGGTTTCCTAAAAGTTAACTGGCACAGAAAACTATACTGTATGTCATTCTAGTACCACTCGGAAAATCAGATGACATTTACTACCCCAAAGGAATTCTTACAAGATCGACCTAGGTGTATTACAGCCATACAATGATAACAGAGTCCAACTGTCTGAAGTCTGCCATCTTTGTGCACACCATCGAACACCATTGGTAGCTACAAGATAGGCAGAAAAGAACTTTAGAATATTTAGGCAATGATTCCAGCACAGGCCTGGTTAAGGCCACTGGGGTGGTGAGAGCTTTTGTAAACAAACCATCGGTTTCTCGGCATAAAACCCCACTTTCTCCAAGGCTGCCGGCAAGAAAGGACCAGAGAAGCTGCTTCCTGGAACAAACCCACTTGTGGGTTGTTGGATTCAACACTGGATGCAAAGAGTTCCCCAGCCAAAACCCACTTCTGGGGCCGCCAAGCATGAAGAAGAACCAGAAGATGCATAGTAATGAATCCACTGGAGGATTACCACGACCTGGACAATGCTGCAGCACTTCAGGGGTCAGCAAGAACTTGAAGGATCTGAGGTGAAGATGGATCTCTGATGCAAGCAGGAATCAGAAGGATCTGGGGTGAAGTCAGTTGATTCTGAAGTATTGCCACCAGGAACTGGAACAACACAATGAAATGGTGGATGCATCCCGTACTGGGCTTCAACGGACTTGACTTGCGGCAACCAACCAGAGGACACAGACAAGGTTCTTCCAGGATATGCACATTCTTCTGCTGAGGGTGACCAACTTCAGGACATCCGGATCAGGAACCGAAAGACAATGCTGGCACGGCAGACCTGATGCACTCAAACTTCGGTGAACTCAACTTCGATCTGAGGAACAGAAGGCATGCAGGGTGCGACTTGTAT
This sequence comes from Neoceratodus forsteri, assembly GCA_016271365.2. Classification (NCBI taxonomy): domain Eukaryota; kingdom Metazoa; phylum Chordata; order Ceratodontiformes; family Ceratodontidae; genus Neoceratodus; species Neoceratodus forsteri. Next base: position 429,127,681 of record JADMNL010000023.1, on the reverse strand, counting down.
GAATGGCAACAGACTCAGCTTTAGCGAATTACAAGGATGGAGTATGAACTGCTGGACAGACACTTTCTGAAGAAGAAGGATAATGAAGATGTCTTCTTCTGGGTAGAAACTGATTCTGAACATGTGGAATGGTAGACCACACCACGGAACATGAACGTGGCAGAAGATTGAGTTTATTCCCATATGTTGGCAACACTGTAGCTAGTAGACACACCTTCTCATTATGCCAAGAGAACTGCTTGATGACAGGGTAATTTGAAAGAAGCAGGGGTAAATTATTAAGATTTGGACAACTATTCACTTGTGAGGGCAATTACAACAATTCTGGAATAATTGTTCAGATGCCAGGAGCAATTGTTCAGCTACAAAGGCAATTGTTCAGATGCAAGGGCAATAGTTCAGATGCCAGGAGCAATTGTTCAGATGCAAGGGCAATTATTTAGATGTTAGGGGCAAATAACCACAATCCCAATGTGTTACAAGACAGTCTTGGTGCTTTAGTGATTAACACAACCTTTCAGATGCTTGAGCAATAAACATTTTGCATAAACAGTACAGTCATTGACAGTCACTCCAGAACATATTTTGTGCTAAACACCCCTCAATTGGACCCTTTTCTGACTTAGGACCTTTCTGGTTAGGATCTAGCTACCCCTGAACACTTTACTACGGATGCCCCAATCACTGCACTTGGATGCATCACTTGCCACTAGGCCTTCTGCCATAAATACTCAAGGCCTAAATGCCCTAATTACTATGGGGCTGGATTGCCTAACTGCTGGGCCTGGATGCCCTAATTACTTCTGGACTGGCTTGCCCTAACTGCTGGGCCTGGATGCCCTAATCACTACTGGGCTTAGTGCCCCTTCATTTTGCTGGGTCTAGCTGCCCTCCATTCACTGGGCCTGATGCCCTTATGGCTAGGCCCCTTTAAATCCTCTTCAGTTCAGTAAGCCTGCTGCTAATCTGTTCCCTTTTCTCCTCCCTAGGCTCCACCCCACTTATGAATATTTAACAGGCCTTACACTCGGCCTTGCCTGCTAAATCCTCCCGTGGGCATCGCTACACCCTGTCCACTCCTGAATATAAAATTAAGGGCCCTTGCACCTCAACCTCCCTGTGATGCTCAGCCATTCCAACTTGCGTCTAGCGCAACTGTTTGAAAAAACAAAACACAGTCCTGAGTTCTATTGAAGCGGGCAGCATGAAATGAGTGCTGCCATTGACTCACCACTCCTTCTGGGCTCTGAGGTGGATTGGAAGGTCGGAGGTGTTCTGGCAGTGGGAGGGCAAATGCAGGCAAAGTGGCAGATGTCGGGGGGGGCCTCTGGAAGGCCGACAGTGAAACTGGCGATGCAGCACTTGCTAGCCGCTGACGTGGGACCGGGAACTTTTAAAATAAATAAAATAAATAACCAAATGGGGCAACAAGCCCACACCACAGCAGGGGACCGAATTCTTGTGGTGCCTACAATGGCATCGTAGACCACCGGACTCAACCACAGGACACACAGCACAGCTAGGCCAAAGTCCAATGGTGGCAGAAACAGCAGCAGGGAACCACTGACTGGAGGAGGCACCAAGCAGAGTCAACAAGATGGCTTCAATCAAACTCAGGTAAACCCCTGTCTCCATTGCACTCTGTAAGTGCTTCTCTCTCCACAGCCAGCCTGACAACTCACTTCAAATGGCTGTGTCCCATTTGAAGAGGCACACAGGGTTCTAATTTTGGAACCCTGAGCCCGTGCCCACACAAATGGACAGGGATTTGAATAGGGCACCACATGCTGGCCAGGAACAGAGGCCCCAGCGTGTGGGTTATCCACTCTCCTGCTGCCTCCTCTGGGGCGGTAGAAAGGAGCAGGCAGCAGACAGAAAGAAAAGCTTTTTTTTCTTTTTAACCAAAACAATGCCCTGCCTGACACTGTGGGGGGAAGCACTACAAAGGGACTCTCTCCCACAACCCCTCATGCTCCACAACACAACAGGGCCCCTGGGCATCATAAACCTCTGTTCTTTTCTGTGATGCCCCCTATTTATTTAACCCCCTTACTTTGGGGCATTAAATGAAGCTCCCAATTGGCTGAGGGTATTTGCTGCTCCCACTTTAATTGGCTGATTCTGCCTGTCAGTCCAGGAAATGAATATTCATTACCTTCACTCAATGCACTATAGGCTTCCTGTTTTGGCACCTGAAATTAGTCCCTGCAGCTTCCCCATAAGCCTTTTGCAATGTTCCATAAGCTCTGGCAAAACTTCCACAAGTCTGGGCTAAAAATCCTGGCTTTCTGGTTGGCTGTTACTGCATTAAAATGGCTGCTGAACACACAGTCATGTTGCAGATTCAACATAGTCCCAAACAAAAGTCCTGGTGCAGCCAGAAAGAATGCTTCATTTTTTTAGTTGCCCCACAGATCCATAGCTGCTTATGTGTCCTTATGATCGCTACCCAGAACAGACATCTTACTTCAGTCCTTGCCTGTCGCTGCTGCCGATATTTAGTGCCCCCTGGCAGCAGACAGGCTTTTCATCTGAGTCCCAACATTTTGAGGTGTGGTACAGCCATACATATTTATTTTTATAGCTTCCTTCATTATTAGTGCCTTACATGTCCTTGGCAGCTACTGCATTTACTGTTACATTTATGTACACGCTGCAACAGAGGCCAAATCTCTTAGCCTCAAAACAGCAGTGCCCCAGGGCAGACAATGCCCGTATTAATATGTAGGAAGGGCTCATTAATATTTATGAGTCCCTTGAATATGTCCCTTTTTATAGTTTGCCCCGGGCGGCTATGCGGCTTCTCTGCTGCCTTGTTTATGTCCCTGGCCCTCAGAGAGGAGAAGAGAGACACTAGGACCTCACAAATATCTCCCATTAGACTGCAAAGGTGGCAGTTGGGAGATGAAAGGCACTGCAGAGCATGCGCGGGTGCTGGTGGCACCAGGGAAATACCGGTGGCTCGCAAATAAGGATTTAAGCCCGTAATGGGCTAGAACATACATTGGCATGGAACGAGGAAATCCTGAGGCACAATCCTGAACATGAGCCACTGCGGTGAAAATGGGACAGATTTGCGGGAATACAGGCATGCCAGGAGGCGCTCCAGGAGCAGAAGCAATGGGAAAATGGGCCAAAAGTAGGCCCCCATATTTGGTGGGGCATTATACTCTCCCCTGCCAATGAAGCTTAGCACCCAGGCCGAGCATATGCCAAGCCTGGCACCAATAAGTGGCAATTCAGAACCTTTTAGCAGTTTGCAAAACATTTAAGCAGTTTAACTTAGGCATATGGCTCCCTAGTTTGGAATGGGTTACCATAGCATCCTATTCTAGACAAAAACATACTATCCTGAACAGCAATAAAACATTTTTAAGACAGAACATGATTTAGATAAAGAACTTTAGAGCACAAGCACTGAGGCAAGAGTTACCCAACCCTAGTTGCACAACCCAACCCGGATAGACCAACTTAGGGTAGCTGGTTCATTCCTCTGGGGAGTCATACAGACGAGGCACACTGATGAGTCCTGGTAGGACAAAACACATGTCTGTGCCTTCTGTTGGCACCCTTTGCAAACTGTGTGAGAGGCCTTTCGGCACCATGCATTTCTGCTTAAAGTTGAACCAGCATAATATTTTGTGATGATTTGCATATACAACCCATGATGCTTTGCATCATGGGGGTATGTGTGATTTATGATTTAGATGTTGCATTCTCTCTGGGAACCTTTACAGAAAAGATTTTAAACCAAAATAATTTTTGGTGCAATTCCACTTTTGACCACTGGGGGGGATCACTCCCTCAATACATTTACTGACCAGCAGTAAACAAGCATAGAGCAAGTTTTGGCACCAAAAACACTTTTTATTAACATACGACGATGGCAGCCATTTTAAGAGTCCCACTACATAGGAGCGGGGGGTGGGGCGATGCCGAGCATGACATGGTGTACAGGAGATCCCAGCAATGCCTCCAAGATGTAACACCTAGGTGGCACTACACCAAGGGCTACTACCCCTGCCTTGTAGGCCTAAACAAGGTTGAGGAACCTGGGTTCCCAATACTGACTTTAAACTGGTTCTTACCCAAGATAGTACATTGCGCAGTGCCTCCACCCAGAGTATACCTTTAAGTGGGTCTAAACATCAGCTAATGCAGCCCTCTGGGAAGCAACATGCACTCACACTACCTTAATGCCAACCCAAGCATGACCCAATGGACAAAACCCCACATTTCAACACTTTTTGCATTTAATGACTTGCTACTAATAATATACTCACAAGACAGAATTATGCAGAAACAACAATAACAAATTTATTTACATGGGGAGGTTTAGGAAGGGTAAATTGGAGTAGAGATTATGCTATTTACAGTAATTGCATAGGTCTGATTTGGTTTGAATCAACATTTTACATTTTAAATCAGTTGCCATCACAGTGGCCACCCACCAACCTCTGGAGTAGTTAGTTCCCTAACTATTTAGCTGCATTATCACTAAATACATTTACAAGGTTTTGCCCACACTGGTACCAGTTTCCATTGCATAAGACCCTGCAATCCCACACAATCTGGGTACCCAGTAATTACAGTCCTAGAATGGTGCAGGCCTGAGGGATGGTGCAGCTGTACGTTGGCTGGTTAGTTGGGGCCCTTTAAGGGGAAGTCTCCCATAGTTTCACACCAATATTGTCCCCAACTCCTTATGTGTAACTGTCGTGTGCCTCCTCCAGTTGACAGCAGTCCTACTGCTGTCCAAACCTAGATTATAAATAATAATATACAGCCCCCAGAAGTTATCAATGTGATTCTCCTCCATTTTACCATCAGTGTTGCTGGAGGATGATGTCATCAGAGCAACAGATAATGGTGCTGCACTAAATGCAGTTCCACCAGTAAGCCAAACCCACAGTGTTTAGTTCCCCACTTGAGTAATGGAGGAACCCTTTTAATGTTGTGCACATCCTGAAGTGCAGGTCTAATAGAGACTAGGACCATGTGAGTGTGTTGCAGCTCTAATTTGAGGTATATACAGTATTCATATAAAGAAGTGCCTGTATGTGTTGTGTTACTGTTTCTGTTAGCAAAAACAGTTTACCCAATAAATGACTCTGGGTACAACAAGAGTTTTCAGTGGTATTATACAGCTGTTGTAGTATGCTTTATGTGTGTTAGCATTCTCTGTTTTGATTGACACCAGCAGTGAGAAACAATCTTGCAAATATGCCCCTTTCCCTTTGTAACTAGGCAGTCAGTGATTGGATGGCTGCTGTAAGGCAATAAAGAGTTCAGCTATAACAAGGAATAGGTTAACAGGAAAGCATCAGCTGCAGCATATGGAAGAAGGATAATCTAGTGGTTAAAGCACAGGCACAAGAACTGGGAGATTGTGGTTCAAATCCTACTAGAGTCCCTTAGTCTCTAACCCTTAACAAGTTCCCCTAACCTCCTTGGGAACTGTGATGGCCCCTCAGGTCCATGACTTTAAAAGTGCCCCCATTCCCATTATAAATCATTAACAGTGATGTGAGAGCTGCAGCACTTCACTTTGAAGGCACTCAGGACAAGCTGTAGCAGCCCCCCCCCTTTGTAATGCCAGCATTTGAAGTAGGATGTCCCTCACAAAACAGATGGTACACGTCAGCTGTTGTAGGTAAAGAAACTAATTAGTTTCAGTGTTTGTAGTGCTCTGTAGTTGCTTAGCTCATTCCTCCCATGTCATATGCATTCTGTGTCTTGGTATTTCCAGTCAAAAACTCAGATTTAAGGAGCATTTGAAATGTAAAACAATACACTTTATAAAGTAAAGGATCTAGCTCTCCACTTTCAGGCTGCAGAAAGGGGTGTGTATCATTTGTGCAAAGGAGGAATTCAGTCTTGTGTGATCCTTTGGAAAAACTGCCCAGGCCCACCTTGTTAATGAATCTTCTCAAGGGTGTTCACCTGGTTCAATACAGATTGACTGATTGACTGCTTGACTGACTGATTGATTGACTGATTCAGTCTGCTGCTCTCCACGTGTTACAACAGTCTCACAGAGAAATGACCAGTACAAAGAAACATATTTTGTTTCCTGTGAATGAAATACTATTAGATGTATTATTTGCTCTACACATACAGTATTAAGGCTACAAGTACTACTCCCTGTGTGAGTTGCATGACAGAACTGTCTTAAGCCATTGCAAACTTAAACTACAATCAGGATAAACAGCATTGACACCCTTATGTTTTCTTCTGCACTGTTGCTGCAGTGACATCAAGGAATGGGAGGGGCTGTATTACTAGCGACTCATTTGCATGTAAATGGAGGCTTGCTTGACACTTTACTACCTTGTGTCTGAGCCTCAGCATACATCTCAACTGTCACACATTACTAGGCATGTCACTCATTTTATTTCTCAGAAATCCTCTGTTACACATATAGAAGGTGACATTCCACACTGACAACCAGGCCTTTTCAGCAGACATGTATGATAATATAAGATGCTACATTATCAGCAGACATTATAAATAACAGTACTTATTTCCACAGTATTCTGAGCTTGTATTGTCATGTTTCATGATGTGTCATACATTTTGTCCAACTGTCACACATTCAGGAGATGAAAGGTTGAGAGGTATGAGCCGCAGACTCTAGATATGTGTTGCAACAGAAGAAATGACTGATCTATTACTGACATACGTACAGTACTTGATGTAATGTATACAAAATACATCAGACATATCCAAATCATAGATACACAAGAGTCTTCTCCTTTAAGAGAATTAAGGATTATGCTTGGAAAAATTTAACAGTTTGAAATTATTTACAAGTCTCTTCCGGTAGTGCAGAGCTGACCCAGCATTACCTACAGTTGAATGTCTTCAAGGTTTAGGCAAGTCAGGATTTAAGTGCTTTCAGCAGGCAGGCTACATCCTGGAAGGCAAAAATGTTGACAAAGCTGACAGCCGGCCCCCAATACCAACCAAAAAGGTCTTTTTGATTTTGCAGGTGGAAATTAACACTTTAACTTTCAAAAGGCTGGGTCCCTTCTCTGAGTGAGAATGCTTTTTAGAAAGAGCAGGCTATATACATTACATTCAGCACATTTATGCATTTAGCACATTTATACTCTTTAAGTCTACATCCAGCACATTTATAGGTTTGCACATTTATTTAGCAACATTTGGAGCTTTGACTGCATCTGTGCACAAGGCCAGATGATACTTGAAACTTGACTTTTCACCACTTTACCGCACATTGGCACTGGACTGAGCTTGAGGCTGCCTTGCTACCATTTACAACCACTTGACTAGGCTTGTGGCAAGGCCCACTACCATTCTCCAGACTTTGCTGGCTAGCAACAGACACAGTAGTGTCTTTTGATGCAAACAACTTGCTCTTGGCAGTAAATAGCTTACTGTAGCTCTCTAAGCTCTTTTAACACCTGCAACAAGGCCCAGAGCAAGATGGTTAGGGCAAAGAAACCTAGCTGGGTGAGCAAGAAGGTCATGGAAAAGGCAAGGAGGAAAAGAGCTGCCTTTAGGAAGTACGAAAAAACAGAGAGGGGGAGGACAGGGAGGAGTACCTAAAGGAATTGAAGGAGGTGACAAGGGCAGTAAGGGCAGCCAAGGCATCTACGGAGCTCAGGTTAGTGCAGGGCATTAAGAACAGGGAGAAGGACTTCTTCAGGTACATCAGGGAGAAAAGGAACTGTAGGGACCATATAGTAAGGATTAGGAAGGGGGAGTGGATGGAAGCAGAGGATGATAAGGCAGAGGCGCTAAACCATTATTTCTGCTTGGTATGTACTAAGGAGAAGAGGGGGAAATACCCAAGGGGGGGAAGGAGGGCAGAAACAGAGGGGGAGGGGGGTGACGGACAGGGAAATTATGGAGGGCAGGGTTCTGGAGGGTTTGAGAGCATTGAGGGTGGATAAGGCACCATGCTCAGATGGCATCCACCCCAGGGTACTGAAGGAGCTGGCAGGGATCGTGGTGGTACCTTTGGCAGACCAATTTAATGCCTCACTATACTCAGCGTGTGTACCTCAGGATTGGAGGATGGCTCATGTGATGCCCCCCCCACAAGAGAGGCCCCAAGGATGAACCGGGGAACTACAGAGTGGTGAGCCTCACATCCCTCATGGGTAAGTTGATGAAGACTATCCTGAAGGACAGACTGGTGGCCCTCCTGGCAGTCAAAGGGCTATATGACAGCAGACAGCATGGCTTCGTAAGTGGCAGATCCTGCCAAACCAGCCTAGTGGAGTTTTATGACTGGGTGCCTCGGCAATTGGATGGAGCCATGTAGTGAATGCCCTGTACCTGGACTTCAGTAAGGCATTCTACTTGGTGCCACATGGGAGGCTGGAAAGTAAGTTAGAAGGCACAGGGGCATGTGCAAAGCTGGTGAGATGGGTGGGACACTGGCTTTAGGGAAGGTAACAGAGGGTGGTGATGGGTGGGGAGCTCTCATCCCCAAGGGCAGTGAGGAGCAGTGTTCCACATGGCTTGGTGTTGGGACCAGTGTTGTTTGGGATATCCATTGCAGACATATCATTTGGCATCAAGAGCAAAACCAGTCTGTTTGCTGATGTCACCAAGATGGGAGCCATGGTGGATGACCTACGGGGATGGCAGAAGTTAGAGGATGATCTGGCAAAGCTGGAAACCTGGTCGGACACCTAACAACTGGGGCTCATTGCCAAAAAGTGCAAAGTGCTGCATTTTGGGATGAAAAACCCAAGGAGAAGTTACAAGCCGGGGGGAGTGCAGCTAGCCAAGACAGAGGAGGAGAAGGATCTGGGGGTGCTCATTACAGGGTCAATGAACAACTCTGCACAATGTAGGAAGGCATCTGCAAAGGCCAACAAAATGCTGGGTTGCATTGAGAGAGGTATATCCTCTAGGAGGGGGGAGGCGATTCTGCCACTGTATAGATCATTAATTAGACCACACCAGGAGTATTGCATGCAATACTGGTGTCCATATCTGAAGAGGGACATTAAGTTACTGGAGGGGGTGCAGCATAGGCTGACAAAGATGATCAAAGGGCTATGGGACTTATCATACAGGAGGAGGCTGAAGGAGTTGAACATGCACTTGCTGGAGGAGAGGAGGGACGCAGAGTTATGACTGAAACCTTCAAGTACATGAAAGGAAAAAACAAGACAGGTATGGAGGGGCTTTTCAAAGTAAGGGAGGTGAGGGACACCCGGAGCCATGATATGAGACTGGAGGGAGGAAGGTTCAGGAGGGAGACGAGGAGACACTTTTTTATGGAGAGGGTGGTAGCTGGGTGAAATGCATTACTGGCAGAAATGGTATCCAGTAGAACAGTGCACTGTTTCAAAAGGGTCTGGGACAGGGCAAGGGGGAGGGTCAAGGAAAGGGGGAGGGAAGGGCAACTGCAGAATAAGAGGTGCTAGCTGCATAGTTGAGCAGGCTTGATAGACCACTAGGCCTTTATCTGCTGGCAAGTTTCATATGTTCATATGTTCTTAACACCAAACTTGCACTTGGCAGCAAATGGTTTCTGTAACTCTCTAGGCTCAGTAATATAACATGCAGTCCCTTGTGGCCTTTGCTGGCTCTTGCAGCTCCCACAGACAAAATACTGGACCTCTCAGGCAAAGTTAGTAAGAGTTCCGGCTCTGAGTACTCCCCTTTCAGTCCTGTAGGTGCTTTCAAATCAGACACATGTGTACATTATACATGGACCCTTCCTGGTCACTTGGCAGATGTCCATCCTATGAGCGTTGCTGTGAATGCAAGATGCAGACAGACAGACAATCACTATTGGTAGGATTTGGGCTTCTCTGCCCCCTAAAATCTTTCTCAAAGTTGCACGTGGCAAAAGCAATTTACCCACTCAGGTGTCTTGCAGACATTGCATTTTTCCTTCTGAGGTTTCAGTCTTTCATCAGCACTCTCACCATTGAGGCAGGTTCAGCTGTTTTGACTTCATCAGGTTACTGGCCCACGTTTTCACTCAATGTAGAAAAGCTTTGGCTAGCCCTGGAGTACATTCTCTGGCAATCCCCTGGCTAGCGACTTCTGGTTCAGGCAGTCACTTGTTTCTCTCTTAGCAGGAGAAAAAAAACCCTCCCCTGTGGAGGCGCTTATACTGGATTGCTAGGCCCATTTTTTGGTTAAGGGCATGAGCCCCCACCCCTGTGGGGGACCCATGCTGGATCTGCTCGCACAGCCCAAAACACTGCCTTTTATGGAGCTTTTCTGAAGCTCCTGATTGGCTGAAGCTATTTGCTGCTCCCACTTTAATTGGCTGATTCTGCCTGTCTGTCTAGGAAATTAATATTCATTACCGCCACTCAATGCACTATACGCTTCCTGTTTTGGCACCTGAAATTAGTCCCTACAGCTTCCCTATAAGCCTTTTGCAATGTCCCATAAACTCTGGCAAAACTCCCATAAGTCCTGGCTTAAAATCCTGGCTTTCTGATTGTCTGTTGCTGCATTAAAATGGCTGCTGAACACACTGTCCTGTTGCAGATTCAACACAGTCCTAAACAAAAGTCCTGGTGCAGCCAGAAAGAATGCTTAACATTTTTAGTTGCCCCACAGATCCATAGCTGTTTATGTGTCCTTATGATCACTGCCCAGAAGAAACATCTTGCTTCTTTGCCTGTAAGTGCTGCCGATATTTAGTGCCCCCTGGCAGCAGACAGGCTTTTCATCTGAGTCCCCACATTTTGAGGTGTGGTGCAGCCAGACATATTTATTTATTTTTATAGCCCCCTTCATTATTAGCCCCTTACATGTCCTTGGCAGCTGCTGCATTTACTTTTACATTCATTTACACCCTGCAGTAGCCGCTGAAACTCTTAGCCCCAAAACAGCAGTACCCCAGGGCAAACAACACCCTCATTAATATGCATGATGGGCTCATTAATATCCATGAACCCTTTGAACATGCCCTGATTTCAACTTTGCCCCTAGGCAGCTATGCAGATTCTCTGCTGCCCTGTTTAGGTCCCTGGCCCCCAGAGAGGAGAAGAGGGGCACTGGGACCTCACAAATATCTCCCATTAGACCACAAAATCAGCGATCTGGAGATTAAAGGCATCACAGTGCATGCACAAGCACTGGCGGCACCCGGGAAATGCCAGCGGATCACGAATAAAGAATTAAGCCCATGATTGGCTAGAACATACACTGGGGCGTAACTAGGAAAACCTGGGGCACAATTCTGAACATGAGCTACAGTGGTGATAATGGGACAGATTTGGGAGACCACAGGCATACCATGAGGTGCTCGAGTAGCAGGAGTAATGGGACAAATTGGCCCAGAGGTCACATTACAGTGACTATCAGGGGACAATCTCTTAAAAGAAGACATTTTTTTTGTCTTGAAAGATTGCTGCAGTAAGGGACAGACTGTCTCAGCTCTTCCATACGGTAGATAGGCTATTGCATCCATCCTGCCTCCATTCTGGGGGAGCTTTTTCAAACACAAGCTGTGATGTGTTTGCCCTGTTCTTTGCTAACGAAGTATCCAACATCTCCTCCAAGGTTGCTCAGTTGGTTTGTGGGGTTGAGGCATTGGTGTGTGTGTGTGTGTGTAGGGGGCACCCCTATGATGTGGATGAGTTTGATCCTGTTGAAGTGGAGGAGGTGAGCGGGATAATCTCAAAGGTGCAACTCACCTATTGTGAGCTAGACTCGGGTCCAACCCAACTTCTAGTCAGATGTATGGACCTGGTTGTTCTGTGGTTACTGAGCTCGTCCAGTGTTCCTTGAAGAGTGAGGTCTTCCCAGTGGCTCTGAAAGAGGCCCTGGTGAGACCCCTTTTGAAGAAGCCCTCATTGGACCTGGACTGCCTCACCAATTACAGACCAGTCTCAAACATCCCATTTTTAAGGAAGGTTTTAGAGAAAGTGGTGGCTAGGCAGCTGGGGACTTGTCTCACTTCACTTGCCATTTTTAGGCATTCCAGTCCAGATTTAGGCCAGGGAATAGCACGGAGACCGCCCCGGTGAGGGTGTCTAATGATCTCCTGAGAGCGAGGGATAGAGGAGAACAATCTATTCTTGTTCTCCTCGATCTCTCTACAGTGTTTGACACCATGGGTCTCGGGGTGTTGTTGGATTTCCTTCGGAACTGGTGTGGACTGTCTGGCAATGTCACCAGCTGGTTCAAGTCCTACCTCACAGATAGAGCGCAGAGGGTCATGATGGGTTATCCTCATCCAACCCAATGCCTCTGTGTTATGGAGTTCTGCAGGGTTCGGTCTTCCCACTTCTTTTGCTCATGGTGTACATGCTCCCCTTGGAAGATGTTATCAGGCGGTATGGCTTGGGTTTTCATTTTTATGCTGATGACATCCAGCTATACCTGTTCTGTGCAGCTGGAAACCAGATGGCGATTTCTGTGTTTAACACCTGCCTGGCTGAGATTCAGGATTGGATGACTCAATCCAGACAAGATGGAAGTATTGGTGGTGGGGCTGGGCCATCAATGAGGTAGAGGGGCATGGGGTAGTGATCTTGGTCTAAAACTGGGTGGCTTATACTTGATCCCCTCTGCTCGGGTCAGGGATCTGGGTATTGTTTTTAATGATGGCTTGACACTTAGGCTCAGGTGTCGGCTGTCATTCAAAGCGGCCTTTACCATGTGAGAAACAATGCCCGGATCTTGGCCCTGATACTGCCTGATGACCTGACCACCCTAATACATGCCTTTGTCATGTTGAAGCTTGACTACTTGTAGTGCCTTATACCTGGGACTTTCTGGAGGCAACCTCCGCAGTCTGCAGCTAGTGCAGAACTTGGCGGCCAGGCTTTTAATGGGTGTTCTGAGATCTGAACATGTTATGCTGGTCCTCCGCGGGCTGCAATGGCTGCTGGTGAGGTGGAGGATTGCCTTCAAGGTCAGTTTGCTGACCTACAATGCTCTACAGGTTTGGAGACCTGGCTACCTGCAAGATCTCCTGGTTCCCCACTGTCAATCTCTTGCCTCTCATTCCTCCGATTGTGGCCTCTTGATAGTTCCCATGGCAAGGTTGCAGCTATCGGGTGATCAAGCTATTTCAGTAGCCACACCTGTCGTGTAGAATTCATTATCACTTTATCTCGGAGAGGCCCCCTCAGTGGAAACCTTTAAGAGGGAGCTCAAGGCATACTTACTTGAACAGTCTTGCAGTCTTATATAATTCTTGATGTTACTGTTAACTACTGATTTTACTGATGGATTGTTGGGATGGTGTTAGTGATGCTCTGAAAATGTGTTTGTGAAATTGTTTGTAGGAAGAATTTTATGTATGTGTGTAATATATTGTACTGTCTCTGTAAAGTGCTCTGAGCTCCCGGGAAGGGGATATAAATAAACTTTGATTGATTGATTGAATATATTTCTGACATACTTGATTTTCCATCTGATTAGTTTCAATTCATATAGCCATTTTCTTTTCATATATATGTTTACCTTTGATGGTCAAGTGCTCAGTTGTTATTCCTGAGATATAGACATCTAAATCAACTGTCAATTAACACATGGTCGCAGCCATTTCATGGAATCTTAATACAGAAAATGATGTCACTGAGAGCAAGCTATATATTGTTAATTACAACTTGCCCCTCAGTGACATCACTTACTGTGTCAAGATTCCATGAAATGGCTGCTCTCGTTTTAACTGAGAGCTGATTTAGATATTTATATCTCAGGACTGTTAACAGCTACATGTAAGCCCAGTACCTTGTTTGAAAGCTCTTTTCATGATGTTCAGACTCTGTGAGACCCAGCATTGTTACCTTCCCCTTTAAATGTTATATTGAGAGCCACAGTTGTTAGTGTGACACTGTTTGATGTTGGGATATGAAGCTGGCCTTCCTCAGTTCTCTGTTAAAGTTTAGTTATGCTGAGTGGGGGGAGAGAGAGAGAGAGAGAGAGAGAGGAGTTTGCCCCCTAGTCTGTGACCCTAGGCACTCCAGTTTTCACATAAGCCTCCAAGGAACCCCCACCGCCATCAGTGTTCAATAGGCTTGGTAGGTGGTCACAATGTGACATAAGGACAAGCCAGTGCCTGCTTACCACTATGCCACTAATAGGCAATCATAACAGTGGACTGAGTCACTGAACCTCCCCAGAGAAGAATGTCTGCTGGAATGTCATCTTACTCCCACTTCCTGTGATCAGGATGCAAACCCAAGGTCCCTGGCATAGTGAGTGGTGCTCCAGGTGGCCCTAAGGTTCCACTTTTGAAATATTTTAAAATGTTTAAAAATGGCAAACTAACAGCATTGTTTACATGCCAATAGCAGGTCTTAGGAGCACACTCAGTACAACAGGCAGCAGTGCTCTATTTGCGTGGTAATTCGGACACTAACATGGAACCAGAAGCTGCTAAAAAATAGTAGAAAAGAGAAGCTTAACTTTCAAAGTTAAAATATAGGACTGAATTCTGAGGTTTAGGTAACATTACCTCACCAAATTAGACACTGTTAACTTCCAAAGGCCAGTTTTATTCCTTGTAAGCTGAAACGAGAGGGGGGATAAAAGTTCTTAAACTTTGAATTTAATTTTGGGTTTAAGATCTCTGAATGAGGTCTAGCTTTTTAATGATTATAAAAACAGAGCGCTATCACAGTGTAGAAACATACCAAACACAGGCATCTCATTTAGCCATTCAGTTGTGTTGAGCACATTCCTGACAGGCAAGCTATGCCTGTAGCAAGCTGTGGCAAAACAATGTACAAAATAAATAAATAAAAATAATACTAAACCTTGTCGAAAGGTCTTAAGCAGAATATTTTGTGTTTAACAATCTTTCAATTGCCCACTTTAAATGGGTACAAATCGGAGTGGGAGGCTGCTGGCAGTGCCCCATTTACCAAAGAGCCTATCAGTGCTCAACAGAATCTCTTTAATTCTGAACTCCAGTGTCACACATGAGAAGAAGCTCGTTATTCTCTGGGAAATCCTTTATTAAAATTGACCCTGCCATGTGCTATTAATAAAGAGGCCCCTCACTATTTGATATTTCTGATAAAGATCTCACTTGCTTTTACAGATTACCTTTCTCTGTGATTTTTATCTTTGTTTCTGGAAACCTCAGTGCTGGCAGCTGTTGTTGCTGGAAGAAGAAGGTGGTCAAATCGAGTTACAATTATTTCTGCTATGTGTCTCGCAGACTGAATCCTCCATGCAACAGCTGAGCTCAGCCACACTCAGAAACCCTGACTACTGACTGACTACACACCACCTGCAAATGCTGGGTTCCCTCGGGGTCATAATGCTAGATGTGTACTGTAGACTTTTTTTCTTTACTTCTTTTTCATCTTTTCACATTTTTCCCCCCAAACCCCCACCTCCTCCCAGGGGTGCAGGCAGGCATACACACGGCATACTCACTATACACATTTGTGTACAGTTTTGTTGAGTACTCGTCCAAACCATGTGCCTTTCTTTTACCTTTATCAGTCTAATCTGGAGTATTTGAGTTAGTGTAGGCAACTGAGTAGTATCTCTGTTTAAACTTTTATTGATAAGGAGACAGATATGTGTACAACCTGTTTAGAGATAAGATGAGTCATCTGACACCATTCTTTTTTTGTTTTATGTACTTTATGTTTATTAATTTACTGCATTAGAAGTACAACATTCATTCCCAATAGGCAGGCTTGAGACATACTGTAGCAACAACATTATGTGTTATTGAGGAATTTTCACAGTAACACCAAATAGTCAGCCCCTATATTGAGTTACATCATTAGGGGGTAATCAGAAATTATGTTAATTAACATCCTGCAAACTGTGTGCAATAAGGCTTAATGCAGCTATAAGCGGGAGATTGACCAAACCATCTTTTTACATTACATGATTCCCTATCATAAAGATAGATACAGCTGCCACCAGCATCGATGTAAAAACAAATTAAAAACAAAATCAGCTTTCAGGTTTATGAACTCTTACAACCTTTAAACCAATATCTAAACAGTTCTCTATGGAGCATAGTCTCTTTTATAGTCCCAATAAATGCTGACTTTACTCTTCAAGCTTTTTATTGCCCTCTACAGTTATGGACATTTTAAAGAACAGTAAATGTAGTCCAGTTTGAGAACAAATAGCTCCCGTCTGACTAATCCAACACAGAAAAGTAAAATTGGTAAGTCCATTGATTAGACGAAGGCAAACTAAAGGATCAGAAGGCCTTATACCCTATGGGCAGAAGTAGTTTGGTAAGTCAGTAAGATAGCATTTAGTAAACGTTACCCTCGGGGAAGTCTAACCCTCACTTTCCTCGTTATCACTATCCACCTCTGAATTTTTTGCATAAAATTCCTTCTGAACCTGATCGGTAAATTTGATGGCTTCAGCTGGCTCTGAAAACTGGAAAGTCTTACAGCTGTAGAAGACATGGAAACTAGCTGGGAGCAAAAGCGCATGTTGGATCTCCAACTGCCATAGTCGAGGCTGCATAGCATCATATGCTTTCCTCCTCTGTGGGGTCGCAAAGCTCAGGTAGGGGAATATGTGTATCTTATTCTCCTCCCAGTGCATAGTTCCAGAATTCTTGGCCCTGTCGATACATTGAACCCAAGACCACCAGGAAAGTGAGCGGTGTCATCAGGCCCCTCATCATGCAACACCTTGAACCACGTGGAGTTATCCGGTATGCCTTAACAATGGTGAACACTGATGGTATCTGGAGGAGATCTTTCAGGAAACCGTGTAGGAAACTCAGAGGGTCCTCATCTTCTGCATGTTCAGGTATGCCCAGTATCCTGATATTTGTGGTTCATGATAAGTTTTCTAGGTTCTCCAACTGACCTCAGAGCAGGCTGTTCTCCTTCACCAGGCCCGCTGTGGCAGACATTGCGGCCGAAGCAGAGTGCGCCGCTGCCTTGGTATCCTCTGCAAATTGCCCCACTTTAGTATCCATAGATTTAAATTGAGTGGCAAAATCTTCTATCCGGCTGTCCATCTTTTGTATCACCTTTAGAAGAGCTGTGTTGGACAGCTGTGGTACCTCTTCCAATGCTGCAGTCATCGGGTCTTTACTTTGCCAAGGTTGAGTGTCTTTTGGGTGCATGCTGGTGCCTCCAGTAGTCGCTTTGTTCGAACGGCCCATTTCCCTGAGCTTCTCAATCGGAAAGCCACAAGTAAGATATCAAAATGTTCAGTTCGATAAGGTCTAATGAAATGTGTCTTTGGTTATTGCTGAAGAGTGTTTTTTCTTTCATATTTTACTGTAATTAGCAATTCAGGTGCAGAGCTCACTCTGAAAGCTGATTCTAGCTCGGCTGCTGGCTATGCCCCCCATCTGACACAATTCTGATTTGTTTGTAATGGGGGCAGCAGCTGGAGAGGATGTGCACATTTTTTTTAATGGTGGGGCAGCAGTTGTCAAATATGTGTACAAAATGGAAAGTTCTGACTACACTCCTGCAGGCCCTCCTTTGGTACTCCTCTTTACCCCTCTCTCTTTCCCTGCAATAATCTGATAGCATTGTTTTCCTGTGTTGCTGTCGTCACTCCCAAATAACCTTCTTTTTTTCCATGGTGGGCTCTCCAGGAAACAGATCAAGAGGGAGGATTCCACATGTTGACTGTAGCTGAGCAAAGGGCCCCTGAGTGATGCTGCAAATGCAGGTGTCTTGCCACGGGGGGAAGGGGGGCACTTTCTACTGGACTCTTTTTCAAAGCCTTCCTGAGCACCATTGTTAAAGTTAGCACATCTTCTTGTTTATTATAGCTAATCATAAAGAGCCCGTATTTTTCCAGTGAATGTCCCTGTAGACAAATACTGTATATGGTGACAGGATAGGAAGTGTCAATAAACCAATTGCAGTATATTTGTAAAATGGGTAAGAAAAGCCAGTGAAAATCCAGTCTCCTGATTGAATGAAACACATCACATGACCGTGCAATATTCCACAATGACTGCACACCTCCCACTACGACTGCATGCCTGCACTACTTTCCAGCTCTTAGAACCTTCTTACTACCAGTGAGAACACGCCACACCTGGCAAACACACACACACACACACACACACACACACACCCTACCTGGCACACACAGCCTGCCAATACCATAAACAATTAAATCTGTATTGTTGTCCCACAATCTGGTTGATCCTACCATCATTTTCATACATAAAAACTGATAACAAGAGTCGCCGAGTGCAAAGTGAGGAAAGTGATCAAGCCAGCGGTTTCAGACGAGTAAAAAAAAACTGAGGGGGTGTTGCTATGGCAACACTCGCTCACACTTGTGTCTACACTTCTGAAGCCACTGGCATGCTTGTTTTCCTCACTCTGCATTCGGGGGCTTCTTGTACACAAAAAGCACAAAACTGAGCTTAAACCCAGCAGCTTGCATCCTTTTCAAGAGAACGTTTCTTATTCTAAGACTTTGGCAGCATATTCTTTAGCACAATGAACACCCGCTTGGTAATGCTACACTCAGTGCGGAAAGGGAAAGTGATTACACCTCAAAGACCATATAAATGGCAGAATCAACCAGATAAGTTTTGTAATCACCTTTTTTACCATCAAAATCATGGCAGGATCAACCGGATCACCTAAACAGAACTTTTTTTCTGCCACACAAGCACTACCAGGATCAACCAGATCCGGTAAATAAAAGTCACATTTTTGATGGACTATGACTCATTTTGCCCCCAACACCTAAATAAAACTCTGATTTCTGCCACAGAAGCACTACTGGATCAACCAACTCACCTAGATAAAAATCTTATTTCTGATGGACAAGGACTACTTTTTGCAAACCCCCCCCCAAAGAAAAAACATTTCTAGCCATTTAATAAGATAGATAATTCACTACAGGGGTTGTGTGGTCATGCTGTAATATACACATATGCCTTGAACTGTTGAACACACTCAGCCCGCAGTTTCATGCATCACAACGCACACCAAGGCGTACATATATCAGAGCATGACCACACGCCCTGTGGTGGATTATCTAGTACACGTAATAGATAGGTAATCCACTACAGAGTTTGCGGTTGTGCTCTGATATATGCATGCCTTGGTGTATGTCGTGATGCATGAGGCTGCAGCCTGACTGCGTTCAACCACACAATGCATGTGTACATCAGAGCATGACTGCACACCCTGTAGTGGATTATATATCTTAAAAAATGGGAACAAATATTGGAGGTGGGCAAAAAGTATTTCCTATCTGGTAGAAATTAATGTTTCATTTAGATGATCTGGTAGATTCTGCCATGATTCTGATGGGTATAAGTGTTAGAAAATAGTAATCTGATTGATCCTGCCACAGTTTTTATAGTTAACAAGCATTTGTCAATGCCGAATGTTTGCTTGCTGGCGTTGGCATTGGTAGTGTAGAAGTTACAGAGCTGCATAATAGGAATGGCAGTAAAGTATTGCACTGAAGCCAACCCCACCACCACCCTGCAGAGAGTGACAGGCATTGGGGTGTGCCTTTGGGTCATCAGGCATAATGGCCATGCCATTTCACCACACCCTACCCTGCAGACACCGACAATTGTCATGGTGTGCCTTGGGGTCTTTGGCCCTAATGCGCACCCCATTCCATCAGGAAATACGGTGAGATGGGTGTGGTATAGGAGAATGGGGTGAACTTTGGGGCTGAAGAGTCCAAGGCATACCTCGATGCCTCTCACTGGCTGCAGGGTGTGGAATGGTATGGGCATTACAGGCAAGAATCCCAAGTCACACCCCTGATGCCTGTCATTCTCTACAGGGTGGGGCGTTATGGTTGGAAACCCTAACACCTCATGCATTTGTTGGTATTTTCACTCTAAAATTTTTAACATGTTTTTTTTGAGACCCCCACCTCATGAACAGTGGCAATATCAGTTTGTTAGCTGAAAGCTGCTTATGCACAGCGACTATGGCATTTAGCACCACGGGTGCAAAAACACATTCAGAACAGGATGTGAAAAATGACAGCTGTACTGTTCATGGGGAGGTGTAAAAAATGGCAATGTTGCAAATCTGCAGTAAAAATATTAAAAACTGGTGAAGTCAACGAGCGCAGATAGGAAACTGCAACGCACACCCGTAATGTAATTAGTTTGGGGAATTTTTAAAGCAGATTGGCAACTCAGGCATTTTGGTGCCTCCGATCATGAACAGTGTCACTGTGATTTTCTTTATCTGTCCCGAACAATGATTTCCCACAATAACCACGCATCTCTGTGCTGAAAGTGTGAAAACACATTTCGGCCATGTTGTGAAAAATGACAGCTGTACTGTTCATAAGGAAGTGTGGAAAAATGCCTCTCGTGAAAATGTGGACTGAAAATATTACAAAGTCATGAACTTACAAGGGTGGGTCGGCCATAGCATCTGTTGCCATGCTGGGGTGAGCTCCCAGCGTGGCACCCTGTACTCTGGGGGGGGGAGACAGTGGAGCCGACGGGAGATTGGGCACCTCCGTTGGCTTAACAGTGTGTGTGCGTAGCTTAGCACGCAGCGGCGTGCATATGTGTGTGTGTGTGTGTAGGGGAGGCATGCATGAGCAGGCGATATCTGATCACTGCTCACTGAAGCGTAGCTCTTCCTTTCAACTGTACGCCACTGCATTTTGGAGCTGTCATAGACAGCTCAGCAAGCATTGGAGAACTGCGGCTGTGCCTGCAAACACACTGACTGAATTGGAAGATGGCTGCCACACCTCCGAAAACTCGGATGATGGCACTATGTTTCTTGCACATGTGTGCAAGCAAACATAAAAAGTAAAAAAAAAAACTTATCTGGTTGATCCTGCCACTTTTAGGCTGTTTTTAACTGTTATGATTTTCATGTTCTTCCTTTAGTGTAGCATGACTGAGTGGTGTTCAACGGGACAAACAGTATGCTGGTAAAGCTTTCAAATAAGGATCATTTTGCTAATAAAGGATGTAAAGTCTGGTGTTTAAGGTAAGTTTTGTGAGCTTTTCCTAAAAGAAGCCACTGACAGTGGAGCAAGGAGAGTAAGTGAGCTGGCAGCTTCCGAAGTGTAGACACAAGCCTGAATGAGCGTCACTATAGCAACCCTTGCTTACACTTGCATCTGCTCTTCTGAACCTGCCAACTCACTCGTTCTCCTTGCTTTACAGTCAGCAGCTTCTTTTAGGAAAAGCTGACAAAACCTAAACACCAGACTTTACATCCTTTATCAACAAAACAATCCTCATTTAAAAACTTTGCTAATGTTGTTGTTTACCATGTTGTACACCGCTCGGTCATGCTACGCTAAAGGAAGAAAGTGAAATTCGTTACTGTTAAAAACAGACTAAAAGTGATAGAATCAACCAGATATGTTTTTCTTGGCACTGGGTCAGACTAGCGCTGACAACAATAGTACGGTCAAGAGCTGCGTGGCAAAATTAGTGCCAATTCTTTTTGGCGGGGAGCTCCACCCCATGCACACGCTTGACGGGTGGTTTCATGTCCCCCAGACTTAAGGATTCCTACTCCGGGAGAGAGTGGATCACAGGCAAGCTAAATTTCTGGGGCTGTGGAATACTGTTTCCATGGCCCCTTGGGAAAAAAAAGTCCTGGTGTGAGTAAAATGAATGGAGACCAGGATTAGAACCCTGGTCTCCAATAGCACTGGCCAAGCTGCTCTATGACCCAGCCCTCCACATGATGAGAGCAGCTCTGCCAGCCTCCTGGATTCTGGTGCCCTTGTGATGCACCAGTACCATGAACAGTGACTAGGGGACCACATACAGCAAGCACTGTAAATCCCCAGTTGCTGTCCATGTGAGCGCTTACCAGACTAGTGCCATATAGTGTGGTATTATTCTGGTAGTGCTCACTTGATGGGGTACCATTTTTCTTTTACCTTTTAACTATAAAAATTGTGGCAGGATCAATCAGATAATTTTTTGAAAGATGTGACAACTATATAGATTTACATACATCCTTATGATTCTGGCAGGTTGGACATGCGAGGTGTGTGTGTGTGTGTGTGTGTGTGTGTGTATGGCAGCCTGTGTGTGCCAGTTGTGGAGTGATCTGGCTTGCTGGTAAGAAGGTTATGAGGAATGGAAAGTAGTACAGGTCCGTTGTTGTAGTGGGAGGCATGTGGTCATTGTGGGATAATGCATGGTCCTATGGTATGTTTTATCCAATCAGGGAACCCAATTTTCACTGATTTTTTCGTACCCATTGTATATATGTGTATATGTATGTATATATATATATATATACATATATATATATCTATATCTATACCTACTGTATATATATAATAGATAATCCATTACAGGGAATGCGATTTTGCTCTGATATATGCTCGCCTTGGTGCATATTGTGATGCACAAGACTACAGGCTAAGTGCATTGAACCACCCAAGGTGTGCATACAAAAGAGCATGACTGCAAGCCCTGTAGCAGTTATTTATCTTTTAAAATGGCCAGAGATGTTGGGGGTGGGGGGACAAAAAGTAGTCCCTCTCTGGCACAAATTACAGTTTCATTTAGGTGATCTGGTCAATCTTGCCATGATTTTGATAGGTTAAAAGTTATAAAAAAACTGTTAGCTGGTTAATCCTGCCATTTTAACACAGCCTCCAGTCTAATCACTTTCACTTTTATGTGGCAGTGTAGTGTGATCGAATGGTGTTCATTTCGGTAAAAGAATGCTGCCAGAACTTCATAATTAGCAAGAGTTTTACATAAAAAGATGTAATTTGTCTGGTTTAGAACTCAATTTAGTTCATATTCTCTAAAAAAGCTGTCAATTGTACAGTGAGGAGAGCGAATGAGTCTGTAGCTTTACAAGTGTAGACACAAGTGTGACTGGGGGTTCCTATAGCAACACTTGCTCACACTTGCAGCTACACATGTGAACTTACTGACTCACTTGCTGTCCTCACTGTACAGTCAGCAGCTTTTTTTTTTACAGAAAAGGAACTAAACTGAGTTTGAAATGAGACAGATTACATCATTTTATGCAAAAAGCTTGCTGATTATAAAGTTCTGTCAGCATTTTTTTTACCACAATGTACACCGCTCGATCACGCGATACTGCGCCTCAAAACTGAAAGTCATAAGACAGAAGACTATGTTAAAATGGCAGGATCAACCAGATAAGTCTTTTTTTATTACAGTACTTTTAATGTAGAAGAATCATGGCGAGATCAACCAGATACAATTTTGTTTAGTGAACTCGATGAGCAGTTTGGGACAGCTACACTATGAATGCCCTGTTTTGGATAACATTTTAAAGTCTGGGTTAGAACAAATGGTCATGGAACCAACAAGGGGTAATAATGTTCTTGATATTATGCTAACCAATTCACCCTCTGATATACCAAAACAGGAAGTAATCCCTCCAATTGGAAATAGTGACCACAACTCTATGGTCTTCAGCACAGATAGAAGGAAACCATATCATGGCTACCAAAGTTACAAATATAACTATGCAAAGGGAGATTATAAAAAAATAAAAGCAGCATTGCAGGCATACAACTGGGCAGCATTATTGGATGACCTATCTGTCAATGAAAGCTGGGCTTTACTTAAATCTATAATAAATGAGCTTGAAAGTCTATACATTCCATTAAAAAAAAAAGGAACCAAAAAGGAAAAATCCCATCATGGCTAACTCACAAGATTAATAAACAGATCAAAAGGAAAGAAAAGGCATTTAAAAAATTTAAAAAGTCACATGTAGAACATAACAAAATACAATACAGACAGGAATGAAAGAAAAAAAAGGATTTGATTAGAAAGGAAAGAAGAAAGCTAGACTTCAAATTATCAGTGACTAAAGATAACCAAAAAGCATCCTATGCCTATATTAGTAATAACAAAAACAAAGACAATACCATAACTTCTGTGACTGATAATGGGGTTGAAATTAAGGATAAAGAGGAAATAGGAAATGCCTTTAATAGATTTTTTGGATCAATATTTACAAAGAAAGTCCAACAAAAAGTCCAGATCTCACATGAACCTGATTACAAGGAGACTACAATAGAAGAAGTTACAACAGCAATAAATACATTAAAACAAAATCAGTACCAGGACCAGATAATGTAAATTCATGCTTCCTTAAGGAAACCATTAATCAGATTAACATTCCGTTACAGATTATCTTTAACAAATTGTGTAAGGAAGGGTGTCTAACTGACGACTGGAAAAATGCTATTGTGGTGCCAATTCTCAAAAAGGGTAGGAAAAATGACACAGAGAATTACTGCCCTATTAATTTGACTTTGGTAGCCTGTAAAACTATGGAAAAGATATTGAAAGTGAGATTAGAAAAGGAAATGATGAATAATGGCTTATTTGATCAAATACAACATGGATTTGTTGCTGGCTGATCACGTGCAACCAATCTGATCTTCTTTTATGAAAGCATGAGTTGTATTGATAGGGGTGTTCTGGTTGACATTGTATTCCTTGATTTTAAAAAGGCATTCGATCTGGTTTCACATAATAAATTGATAGATAAGATGAAACAAATGGGAATAAACACTTACTTTATTAGATGGGTTGAAGAATGGCTATCAGACAGAACCCAGATAGTAAGAATTTGTGATACAACATCAAATAAGATACCCATCACAAGTGGTGTCTCACAAGGATCGGTACTGGGACCATCCCTATTTGGTATCTTTATTAGTGATTTATAAAAGGTTGTACATTGTCAGATGAACAAATTTGCAGATGACACAAAGATCAGCTCCAAGGTTCATGCTGTAAACAAAATAAATCTCTTAACTAAAGACTTCAAACTCACTGAAAGATGGGGACTAAATAACAACATGGCATTTAATGTGGAAAAGTGTTCTGTGATCCATCTGGGCTTCAATAATCCAATGACAAACTATACTCTAAATGGTGGTACAATAAAATCTGTCACTTCTGAAAAGGATTTAGGTATTGCTGTGAATAATACCCTGTCACCGCGTAACCAATGTAGAAAGGAGGCTCAAGTGGCAAATAGGCTGTTGGCCGTGATTAAGAGATCTTTTGCCACAAGGAGTGAACTGTGTATTATATCATTGTACAAATTTTTTATCAGACCTCTTTTAAATTATGCAGTTTCCTTCTGGGCACCATGTCTAGCTAAAGATAAGAATATATTAGACAGCATCCAAAGAATGACAACAAAAATAATTCCAAGGGTAAGGATGCTATCCTATCATGACAGGGTAAAGAAGCTGAATCTATATGATTTGCAGCTACAAAGAAACAGGGATGACCTGCTAATGCTTTTTAATATATT
>JADMNL010000023.1:428842500-429097500 GCA_016271365.2 Neoceratodus forsteri | reverse complement strand
TGTCACCCCTCCCTCTTCTCTTTAGTAAATCCTGAGCAGAAGTACTTATTTAGTGCTTCCGCCTTATCGCACCCTGCTTCCACCCAACTCCCCTCCTTCCTAATCTTTACTATGTGGTCCTTACAGCTCCTTTTCTCCCTGATGTACTTAAAGAAGTCCTTCTCCCCCTTCTTAATGCCTTGTGCCAGCCTGAGTTCCGTAGATGCTTTGGCTCCCCTTACTGCCCTTGTCACCTCCTTCGATTCTGTCAAGTACTCCTCCCTGTCCTCCCCCCTCCCTGTTTTCTTGTACTTCCTAAAGGCAGCTTTTTTTCTCCTTACCTTTTCCATGACCTCCTTGCTCAACCAGATTGGTTTCTTAGCCCTAGCCTTCTTGCTCTGGGCTTTCCAGCAGGTTTTGGTTGCCTCCACTATCCCCAGCTTTATGAGCTCCCACCTCTGGTTAGTGTCCATACTAGATCGAATTCTGGCCAGGTACCCTTTTACCACTGCTCCCATCCTCCCAAAGTCGGCCCTCCTGAAGTCCAGCACTATTGTGCCAGATTCCACTCCTTCCTTGCCCATATCCAATGTGAGCCATACTGAGTGGTGGTCACTCCCTGACAGCGGTTCCTCCACTGTAAGTTCTCTCACAAAGTCCCCATTTGCCAGCACAAGGTCAAGGATATTTCCTAACCTGGTTGGTTCACTGACCATTTGCAGCAGGAAGCTGTCCTGGAAAGTATCCAGCAGTACCTGCTCCCTTCTGTTCCTGGTTGTTGGAGTGCTCCAGTCCACTCCTGGCATGTTGAAGTCCCCCACAATCACCACACTACCCTTCTCACAGGTCCTCCTGATCTGTCCCGATAGTTCCCTGCCTACCTCCTCCATCTGAGATGGTGGCCTGTACACCACTCCCATTCTAAGAATCCTATTCTTGGAATCCTGGATTTGCATCCAAAGTGACTCTGTACTACCCTCCTCCTCTTCCTCCCTTACACACTTCAGTCCTTCCTTCACATATAGTGCCACCCCTCCTTTCCCAATCACTCTGTCCCTACGAAATAATCTGTACCCTGGTACAGACAGGTCCCAGTCATTGTATTGGGTGGCCCATGTTTCTGTGATGACTGCAATGTCCACCTCTCTCTGCCATGAGAACCTGTAACTCTGCAGTTTTCCTCCCAAGGCTCCTAGCATTAAGGGTAACCACCTTCCACCCTTTCCCCCCACGTTTTGTTCAGGTGGACATCCTCTACCAACCTTTGCCTTTGGTTTACTTTACTTTAGTCACAAAATGCTTGTTTTTAAATTTAAAAATTCCTTTTCGCGACTTGCTTCCGATCCCTTTTTGTGAGCTGTCAAAATCCCTTTTTGTGAGATGACAACCAGATTGCCCTATCTCACAAAAGGGGATTGGATGATGAAAAGATTTTGACATCTCACAAAATGTAATCAGCTTGCAAAAAGGGATTCTGATAGCTCACGAAAAAGGATTAGTTTTTTAAATCCCTTTTCGCGAGTTGTCAATATCCCTTTTTGTGAGGTGTCAAAATTCCTTTTCATGAGGTGTCAAAATTCCTTTTCGTGAGATGCTGACCAGATGGCCCTACCTTGCGAACAGGGATTTCTCATGAACTGGTATTTTGACACCTCACAAAAATGGATTCAACTCACGAACAGGGATTTTGACAGCTCACAAAAAGGGATTTTTAAGGTTGCCATTTCTTTCCTGTTCACTGCAAAGAAAGGGTTAGGATGATTGGCTTGAAATGTGCAGGGTACAAAGGGGGAGTCCCACAGATGTGACTTATGCTTGTTTGGTGTAAAAGTTTTCATTGGTTCCATAGTTATGCCATTCCAAAGTTGAGACATTTTTCATAGGATAACATTGTGATGAACACGTCACCTTTCAGTGCTTATATCTTGAAAATGGTTCGAAATACTAATTTTTTGGTAAGCACAGCTTTGTACACCTTTATTGTACCAAGCATGCGTAGAGGTTTCCAGCCCATGATTACAACTGCAGTGGAATTTTTTTCCAAGCTTGCTACAGCTACTAAGATATTGTGCCATTTGCAGGACATGGGTTTCTTGGAATGTGTCTAGGCCTGTGCTGCATCTCTACAATTATAGGTATGGACCTTTATGGAAAGATGGGATGCACTTCTTAAAACTGGTACCATGGAAGCCCTGCACTCCCAAAACCATGTAAGGGTAAGATTACAGTTTCTCAAAAAGTAAGGAAATTCATTGTGAAAAACTTTGTTAATGCATCAATTAGGATTGAAGTGACAAAAGTAGGGAAATGGGGTGTTAGGGTTAAGTCCCTAACACCCCACCCACCCTACCACCCCAACTCATCCCCACCCTCCACAAACCAACAGGAGAAGTGGATGTACCTTGGGGTCATTGGGCCTAACTCTCACCTCATTCTCCTATACTGTACCATGTTAGTTTTCTTACACATGGAATGGGATGAGAGTTAGGCCCAATGACCCCAAGGCACCCCATAGCCTGTTGGTCTGTGGAGGTGAGGTGGGGTGGGGTGGTAAGTGAGGGGATGTTAGAGTCTCAACCTAACACCTCATTTCCCCTACTTTTGTCACTTTAACTAACTGATGCATTAATAATTTTACAATATATATAATATATATTGTTGCAAAAACTTTGGTAGTGCACCAGTTAGGGTAACTTAACACCACAAAGGTAGAGAAATGTGGTGTTAGGGTTTCTGACCCTAAGTCCCCAGTCCTACCCCTAAGTAGCAAATGGAAAAAACATTAGGGTTTTGGGTCTCTGTAGTCTTGGCAGATCAGTGGTGGGTCTTCCTTGGTGTTGTGAACCCTAATGCCCACCCCGATCCCTGAGCAAACAACATCAGATATGGCAGGGTCCTGCATGAAGAAAGCTATAACAAATTGTGTTGGCAACATGTGGTGAGACATACTTCTCTGCCTTTTAAGTGTGTATCCCTATGAGGCAGTGAAAGCTACACTCTGGGGAGGGGTGAGAATTAGTGTTAACAACTCCAAGGAAGACCCCCATGACTGATTCATCAAGACTCCAGAGACCCAAAACCCAAATTTTATGTTTTTGCTGCTTGTGGGGGTGGGGTGGGAAGTTAGGGTTGTAAATCCTTATGCCACATTTATTTATTTATTTAGTTAAACATCAGTTTAGAAACCTTTGAGCCAGAGGCTCATTTACAAAGGTACCTCATCACAAAGAGGACATCAGAACAGTAGTACAAGGGACACAGTACTTACAAACAAAAAAGTTACAGTTCAATTACAATTTTGTTACAATAGAGTACAATCTCCAATGAGCAAAAGATAACAAAAGGTGCAAAACTTATGGTCGGGGAGAGCTGGTGGGGTAGAAGGGAGGAAGATAGGGAGGAGGAATAAGTAGGGAAAGGAAGGGGGGAGCCATGTGAGCATTGTCAAATAGAGTATATATATATATATATATATTTTTTTTTTTTTACACTAGGCTAGCGGCAGTTGCATTTGCGAGAGTTAAGCAGGAAGTTTCTGAGCCTGGGCTTAAAGCAAGCTAAGGTTAGAGAGTTTGAGACACTGGCAGGGAGGGAGTTATACCAGTGGGGCGCACGGTAGGGGAATGCCCTCTGACCTTGTGAGGTCCTGGCTCTCGGAGTAACTAGGGTAGCTCTTGATGAGCTACTTGTGATCAGGGTCAGTGCAGATCGGCGAATGGAGTTGGATAGGCCTATGGGGATAGGCCATGCAGGGCTTTAAAGTGAGCTGGCATGTCTGATACATGAGTCACTCTTCCAGGTTGAGTAGGGTAGCCAGGGTGTACAGCTCACATGTGTGAGTGAGTCTGGGAGCACCAGTGATAAGTCTGCAGGCCTTATTTACTGTGAGACGAACCTTGTTGAGGGCAGTCTGATCTACTGAGCCATAGACCGGAAGGCCATAGTCAATGAGAGACATGACAGAGGAGGTGACAGCCAGGCGAAGGGCATCAGGAGGGAGGCATTTCTTGTGCCTGTAAAGAATGCCTAGCCGTGAGTTGGCGACAGAATTTAGGGCATATATATGTCCATGGAATGAAAGTGCAGGGTCAAAGGTTATACCAAGATATTTATAGGATTGCACCTGGTCAATGACGAGATTGGGTGTGGAGTGGACAGCTAAGGGAAACTTGCTGTACTTATTTTGGGGGTGGGAGAAGAGCATCATTTTTGTTTTCTTAAGGTTGATAACAAGTCGGTGCTCAGAGAACCAGGTAGCTGCAGAGTCAAAGACTAGTTGGAGGGAGTTCTGTAGCAGCATGGGGTCATTGTGGGAGGCAACGAGAACAGCATCATCAGCATAGAGAAGCATCTTACCCGTACAACTGCTGGGTAGGGAGTTAAGAAAGAGTGAGAATAGTAGGGGTCCAAGAATTGAGCCCTGCAGCACCTCAGAGCGAATGGGGCATGTTTCAGAGAGAGTACCGTTGACTTTCACACATTGGGAGCGGGCGGAGAGTTAGCTGGTGCACCAGGAAACAGTTCCTGAGGCAAAGCCTATTAGGTCGAGGGTGGAGAGCAAAAGAGGATGCGAAACAGTATCGAATGCTTTAGACAGGTCAATGAATATAGCACCAGCCAGGGCACCAGAGTCCAAGGAGGCATGGAGGAAGTTGGAAAATTCCAGGAGTGCTGTATTGGTACTATGACCTGCTCTGAACCCGTGTTGTTCAGGGCAGAGAACATTGTACTTACAGAGGTAGTCAGAGACTTGGGACGCCACAATTTTCTCTAACGCCTTAGAGAGGGGGGAGAGGATTGAGATGGGTCAGTAGTTACCTGGAAGAGTCCTGTCACCACCTTTATGGACAGGGGTAACTGTGGCAATCTTCCAGGCAGAGGAGAATTTTCTGAGACAGAGTGATTTGTTGAAAATGCATGTAATAGGTGAAAGGACCTGATCCAAGACCTGGCGTAAAGGCAGGGATCAAGTGAGTCATTACGATGGTGTTACCTTTTAGGGCTTTTTAGCAAGTAAGGCCTAACTTCTTGCATGGTGACACGACACAGGTGGAAAGAGGGGCGGGCAATGGGTGGTGGTACAGATGGAGGAGGTGGACTGAAAAAGTTACCAGGAAGTACTGAGCTAAGGTCGGTAAAGGAGTTATTGAGGTGGGAGGCAATGAGGGCAGGGTCAGAGGAGACGGTACCATTGATGTTGAGAAGAGAAGGAGAAGGGGACTGGGAGTGACCATTCAGTTGCTTGATGTTGTCCCAAAAGCACCTACTTTTGTGGTGTTAAGTTACCCTAACTAGTGCATTAACAAAGTTTTTTTGCAAACAATTCCCCTTCTGTTTGAAATAGTGAAATTGTATCCTC
Organism: Neoceratodus forsteri; assembly: GCA_016271365.2. NCBI lineage: Eukaryota > Metazoa > Chordata > Ceratodontiformes > Ceratodontidae > Neoceratodus > Neoceratodus forsteri. The sequence goes on along the minus strand of JADMNL010000023.1, from coordinate 429,092,162 downwards.
ATTCATGCAGATCCCTTTGGGACCTGTGTGAACAGATGCAGACATGCAGGGCCACCTGGGCCATGTGCCATGGTAACACTCCATCCACCTACAGAAGTGCAGGGCCTTGCTGACCCTGCCATTCTGTGCAGCATCAGATGTCAAATGTTACCAAACTTATGAATATGCATAGAAAAATGTCAATGTACCTTCTTAAATGTGTTTTAATATTTTGATCCCACATTTTCAACATAGCCTTGTTTTGAACTCACTTCATGAGCCCAGTATATTAAAATGTTCAAATCTTGGCTGAAACGTAATTCCAAGGTACAGGTGCAAAAACACATTTTGGCCAGGTTTTGAAAAATGACAACTGCTGCATTCATGAGATGATGTGAAAAAATACCAATCTTGAAAATCTGGGGTCAAAATATTTAAATTTACTAAAGTTATGAGCATGCATTGCAAAATTTCAATGTACACTCATAACTTTGTTGTTTTGTAATATCTGTACACCAAATTTTCAACATAGCTTTCTTATGGCCTCGCCTCATTAACAAAGGTTGAGAAAATTAGTAATACCCATGCAAAAGGTGATTTGGTGCATTGACAATGTCATTCCGCAGCACAGGTGTGAAAACACCGTTTAGCCAGGATTTGAAAAATGACAGTTGTCACATTTATGAGGTGGTGTGAAAAAATGACTATATGGAAAATTTAGGGTCTAAATATTTAAAATTACCAAAGTTATGAGTGTGCATTGCAAAATTTCAATGTACGGCCATAACTTTGGTATTTTAAACATTTTGAATCCAAATTTTCAACACAGCCTTCTTATGACCCCACCTAATGAAGAAATGCAATGAAAATGTTCAAATCCTGCCCAAAGATGACTTCACCAAGAAACTGCAAAAATTACATTTTGGGTCTGATTTATATAATTCCACCACCATTTGTCATGAGGTAGGGTGCCAAAAAGACCATGTTGAAAATTTGGGATCACAGTATGCAAAAATGATAAAGTTATGCATCAAGGTTTAAAAGCCCCTTTGAACTGCACTTACCTTAGTTTCTCATATTGCAGTTGCCGGTTCCAGCAGCAAGACGTCTTTGATTGCAGAGTGGATCTTTGCTATGGGACATGTTCAGGTGAGTGAGGGTGTGTAGTGGTTTAGGGGTGGTGGTGTAGTGGGTGCTGAGTGGAAGGTAGGAGTGGGGGATCAGATTGGTGAGGGACCATTTCCTTTTTTACAGGTGCAAAACCAAAATCACCAAGGGATGGTTTTCTTTATTTCAGCTGATCTTCTGATACCACGGATTGGGCACCCAGTGTCGGGCTACACACTTTGGGGAGTGAGGTTGGGAAACCTGGAGAGAGGGGGGTCCAGAGAAGCGGTATCAGAAGTTGGCACCATGGTCTACATTTAGTACAGAAAAAGATTGGGAAGGGCAGGCAACCGGGGGGGGAGCGGTACTGTTGGGCACCATGGTCTATGTAATTAACAAGTCAATTAGATAGATAGACAGACAGACATATAGAAAGAAAAACAGCCAGACAGACAAAGAAAGAGACAGAGACAGACAGAACAGGGGATCAGCAGCTCACTGCTCATACTGCAGCCTGCAGCACGTTTCCATCTGTGGCTGCAGATGTCAATAAAGTCCTGATGTTCTCATACAGAGAACACAGTGAATAGCTCTTCTCACTAAGCTGGTCACCCTGGATTTTGGGGTTCCTTTAAGCTGTGAGAACAAAAAATACGCAATGTTAAGTACATGGTTATTTTTTTGCTTTGTTTTGTTTTTTGGTGCTCCATATCTTGAAAACCATACAAGATGCAGTGACAAAACTTTTCACTTGTTGAGACTCTGACAGCCTGACCATGCATGCCAAATCTTATGCTATTTTGTCAAATGAAACCAACATTATTAAGATGCAAAACTTGGGGTTTAACATTGAACAGTCAACTCAACTCTAAGGGCCCTACCGCATCCCTATAACATGTACTGTATGTATTATTCGCAAATAAGTGTATGAATGCACCATTTGAAGTTCAACTTAACCCCACAAAAGTAGGGAAATGTGGCATTAGGGTTTCCAACCCTAACTCCCCCCAAGCAGCAAAAGGACAAGACCACAAATACAACCACAGCCAGCCATCATCAGGTAAGACAAACAACATGCAATTGTTTCCAGATGACACAAATGCAATAGCACCGTTGAGCTACATTCATGGATTTTTATTTGTGGTACACACACTGCAAGGCATGTGCACTCACTTTTGGTGGCAGATAGAAATCTACAATACTAAAATCACAACACTGCTTCTTTGTGCAGATGTACAGGCCCCTGCAGCCACAGATACAAATCTATGGCACCCAAATTACAGCAGTTCTTTTGTGTGCCGAAGCACAGGCCCATAGGGGGCCTGCACTTCTGTAGCCACAAGTACTCACTTACATTGTAAGACATGCACATAGTTTTGTATACAGAAGCACAGGCTCCTGAGAAGCTTGAGCTTCTGCAGTCACAGGTGTAAGACAAACACACTGACATATGGCTGCAGAAGCACAGGCATTGTGAAATCCATGATAGTAAAATGGTAACAGTACTTCTATCTGCAGAAGCACAGGCCCCTGAGAGACCTGTGCCTCTTCAGCTACAGGTGTAAGACATACACACTGACTTCTGGTTGCAGAAGTGTAGGCCCCTACAAGGCCAGCATTTATACAGCTGCATATAGAAAATCACACACTATTGGGTCCAGCTATGTAGTGAGGTAGCATCCATTATGCCCTTAGGCTAGCAAAAAGTAGCTATTTAAATTTAATCTGAGCTTTAAAAGGTAAATTTTTTACTTTTTTCAGGGAGCATGCTTCCCTGATGACAAACTTTTTACACCACAGAAAAATTTCTAGATCTGCCGCTGAAACCATGATACCCACATTGCAATAGTATTTCTGTCTGCAGAGGTGCAGGCCCCCCATGAGGTCTGTGGTTCTGCAGTTACAGGTACTCAAGCACGCTGTGCAACATTACATGAACAGGTGTGACTGCAGACGATACAAATCCACAAATATAGCACATTAGTGCTACTGCATTTGTATCATCTGGAAACAGTTTTATGTTGTTAGTCTTACCTGATGATGGCTATCTGTAGTTGCTTGTGTGGTCTTGCCCCTTTGCTTCCTGGGGGGGTGGGCAGTTAGGGTTAGAAACCCTAATGCCACATTACACTACTTTTGAGGCATTGAGTTGAAGCCTAATTAGTGCATTAATGCAGTTGTTTGCAAAGAATTTCCTTTCTTTTTGAGATACTGGAATTGTTTCCTCATTCACGCAGGTTCCTTTGGGACCTGTGTGAACAGATACAGATGAGCAGGGCCAAGGAAAGAGTCCATCTGCTTGTGGAAGAGTAGGGCCCTCTGGGCCCTGCATTTCCATAAGGCAAAAGATGTCAAGAATTTGTGGGGTTGTCTGTGGGGCATGGAAAAGCAGGGCTGTTTGAGCCCTGTGCTTTCATGTGACTACAGATATAGACAAGCAGGGAAAAGAGCCTGTCTGTCACCCACAGTGCAGAGGTGCATGACCCTATACTAGTAGAAAATTTCTCTTCACTATATGTTACTTTGGCCCATGTGGGCAGCAATCCTGTTGGGGGCTGGTGCCACCTGACAATGCCATCCCCCAGCCTTGGTTATCTAGCTGGCATACTGAGCTTGCCACCAAATTCAGCTCAACAGCACAGGCTCACAGAACACTACCTGCTGGGGTAAAGGCTGGCACTACATACATTTGTTAATAACAATATACATTTTTTTAATTTTGACCCCAAATTTTCAAGATAGTCATTTTATGACTTCCCTCATATACATGATATGTGGAATTTGTAGTACAGTGGTTGAAATGTCATTTTGCACCACTAGTGCAAAAACATATCTCATCCATGAATTAAAAAATGACACCTGTCATGTTTATGAGGTAGTATAAAAAAATGGCTATGTTGAATATTTGACGTTAGAATACTGATAATCACTAAAGTTGTAAGTAAGCATGGAAAAATGTCAACATACATTCATAACTTTGTTGTTGTTTAATATTTTGACCCCAAATTTTGAACATAGTCTTCTTATGACCCCATGTCATGAACCCAGTAGGTGAACCTTTTCAAATCTTGCCCAAAATATGATTTTGAGGAGTGACTGCAAAATCACTTTTTGGCCCAGATTTGCAAAATTTTACCTGCCTTGTTCATGAGGTGGAATCCAAAAAAAAGGCCATGTTGAAAGTTTGGTGGAAAAATATTTAAAATTACCACAGTTGAAAGGGAATATTGAAATATTTCAATGTCCTATCATAACTTGGTCATTTTACCATCTTTTTCCACCAAATTTTCACATAGTCTTCTTATGACCTACATCACGAACCCAGTAAGTGAACATTTTCAAATTCTGCCTCAATCACCTTTTGGGATGGATTTGAAAATGTTCACCTACCTTGTTCATGGGGTGGGGTCACAAAAAGGCCATGTTGAAAATTTGGTGGAAACATATTAAAAAATGACAGAGTTATGAGTAAAGATCAAAATGCATTGACATACATTAACTAGACTTACCTTATTTTCTCATATCACATTTATAGTGATAGCAGGAGGACATCTTTCCAATCAGAGAGTGGATCTATGCTATGGGACTATGTTTAGGTGCATAATGGTGTGTGTGTGTGCAGGTGTGGGATGGTGGGTGCTGAGTGAGGGTTCAGGGTGGGTGGAAGGTATGGGAGGCCAAGATTGATGTGAGACTGTTATCTTTTTTTCAGGTTAAATGACAAAAAAAAAAGTAAGGATCAATGAGGGATGGTTTTCTTTTATGACAGGAAGACCATAGCTGACACTGAGGATTAGGCACCCCAGGGTCAGGATAGTCTTCATCGGCACCAGAGGTAGGCACCCTGGTGCTGCTGCCTATATTTTTGGGAGTGAGTGATCTGGAGGGGAGGGATATAATGAAGTGGTACCAAGGGTGGGCATCCCGGTCCAGTTACAAAATCAATAGGTCACTGTCAGCTTTTTTCCTGGTGACTTTACTACTTGTCAACATGACCCCAGAGTTCAACTAAATTCATGCATGGACTGAGTTTAGAAATGTATAAGTAATATGAGCTAAAAATATTCAGCTTGGTAATGTACTTCATGTTGAAAACCAAGGGGTGTAACCCGGTTAAATTAATGTTTGAAATATAAAGCCATAAATAGGCATGCACAGCATTGTTGATGCTGATGCACATGCCCAGAGCCATGGCTTTATATTTAAAACATGAATTTAACCAGGTTACACCACTTGGTTTTAAACAATAAGTACATTGCCATGCTCAGTTTGATGACTTTCATCAAAAACATGTTTAACTCATAATGCTTAAAAATGTCTAAACTCAGTCCATACTAGAGTTTAGCTGAGCAACGAATTTGTGTGCAGGCCGAAAATTGGCTCCATTTGCTAAGCTGGGCACCCAGCATTTTGGGGATGCCCAGAAAAAGTATTTCTGTACCAAATGTATTTATTTATTTATTTTTTTACTTGTTCTTTATTCTCTCCCTACCCTCAGTGCTCCCACTCTTTGGGAGACACTTATGGCCTTCTAGTCTCCATCCTCTTACCTGGAGCCCTGGTGCAGTCCATCCCCCATGTAGCCATGGCTATATCCCCCAGGCAGGCATGGGGCTGGGCCACCCCAAAAATTCTTCTTGTTTTTTCATCAGGATGCTGGTACTGAGTCAGGCAGGAGCATTGGAGAATGGGGCCTGGTGCTCCATCTACCAGGAGTGCTGTGGGGTATTTTCCATTTTTTTCTGAGGGCTACCTTAATTTCCTTTAAACATCTTTGACTGACATTTTATTTTATTTGGGGGGGTCTGCATAGTTCTTTTCAGAATGCTGACATTCTAGCTGAAGTCTAACAGTGTAACTGCCTTTTTAAAACAAATCGTTGGAGAGCTGTAGTATAGAAAGGGGACAGACCTTTGTAATACATGGCTTTTTGTTTACATCACAAACTAACTAGCTCTTATTGTCTTTGCAGATGGGACACCTGTAATTAGTTATGAGACTTCAGGGTCCCAGCTACAAATACGCTCACAGTGCGAGAGGAGCGAGAGTGTGCGGATGAGCATGCGGCTCTGTTGAACATGTCCAGCATTTCCAGTGGTAACAGTGGGTTCCGTATTGTTTATTTGGAGTAAGGCAGGTATTTTTGACATAATTTATCATAAATACAAGCAGTCTACAAACTGTGCTCAAAGTTTATTGTGGTTTATATTTCAAAGATGGTGACAATTCAAACTGAAACCTTCATGCTTACACTTAGAAACATAGAAACATAGACTTTGACTGCAGATTAGGACCACTTGGCCCAACCAGTCTGCCCATTTCCCTACCTATTGGATAAATTGCAGATTCTAGTTAACCAACAGCCTACTTCCTGCAACCCCCCACTATAGTTGCCTTATGTCTGTCCCATGCATGTTTGAATTCCCCCACTGTTTTAGACCTCACAACCTCTCTAGGAAGGTGGTTCCATGCATCCACCATTCATCACTAGTCAGTGCATTATGATCTGTAAAGCGTGCAACCATGTGCTGCAAGATTCAACCTTAACTCTTAGCTTATCTGTAAAGGTAGCGTGTCCATACTGCACTGAAATTAAAAGTTTAAAATTAGAAATAAATACATTGTTGAACAAGCTTAAAGTAGTAAATTACATAAGAGAGTTAGAATGCTTTATTGATGACATGGTTAGGAATCTTCCAGTACCTAATAATAATAGCATGCCAACAACTCACTAACCCAACTATAAATTCTATAGAATATGAAGCTACAAAGGATAAATCTTCAGATGTTCATTCCTATAATGCCACTTTAACTGATTTAACAGATATGACAGATTTGCACCCGATTTCAAAAAGAGCAAGAAAAAATATAAATGATTCTGTTGTAGATGGAGGCTGGGAGTCAATTCCTAAATGTAAATACAAAAAAGGTAGAAGAGCAGAATTAATTAGTTTGGTTCAGACCAGAGCTGTACCTAAACAGAACTCTATATCACAGAAGTCCTTTTGTTCTCAAAACAGATATGAGCCTTTAGTAACAGCTCATCAAGAATCTGTTCATGAATTTCTTGATTTAGAACCAGCTTTACCAACTATTTTCATAGGTGACTCAATTATAAAATACATTGATTCTCTTTTGTGTAAAAATGAGTCCAACCAAATAACAGTTCACTGTTTTCCTGGTGCCAAAGTAGAAGATATTTCAGATAGAATTGATTTGTTAATAACAGAACCTTCAAACGTTATTCTGCATATAGGATCAAATAACGTGGCTTTTTTCTCATGAGAAGGACATTTGTGGTGATATAATAGAGTTAGGGAAATGTTTAAAACAGAAAGACTGTAAAGTCTTTGTTTCTAGTATTCTTCCAATACCTAGAGCCAGACAGGAAAAAAAATAATACAATTGAACGTATTAATGCTAGACTTAGTAACTGACGTTCATACGAATCCATCAAATTTATTAACAATTGGAATAGCTTCAATAAAAATTTTAAATTGTATGCAAAAGATGGACTTCCTCGAAACAAATTTGGAAACTGTGAACTTTGTAAACAATTTCAAACTGCTATTCTGACAGTACAGTTAAACTGGTAAATGTGGGGGAAACTATATACTCTCACTCTATTTCATCAACAAAGAATACTCAATCAATTTCAAATCAAGAACTAAAGTTTCAACTTATTAATGCACGTAGTTTATGTAACAAGTTTGATGATTTACTAATTAGAATAAAGAACAACGATTTAGATATTATAAGTGTTGCTGAGACTTGGTGGCCAGCTGAAATCACTTGGAAATAGTCTATCCCCAGTTATAATCTATTTTATCGAAGTAGATCTAATACGAAGGGAGGTGGAATTGAACTATTTATAAAATTGAGTATTAATGCTTGTAATATTTCTGACAGAATTAAAATAGATGATTCTATTGAATCCCTATTGGTAAATATTAAAAACCCTAATGGAAAGAAATTTTCCTTAGGTGTATGTTATAGAGAACCAAATTCAGACAAATTACTTCTTAAAGGGATTAGTGATGAGATAGCAGCCTCCGATTTAGGAAATATTATATTTATGGGGGACCTAAATTTAGGAGACATTGACTGGACCAATAAGTCAGCCATCTTAAACACATCAAAAAACCTTTTTTTTGCCTGTGAAGTATTAAATCTGATGTAATGTGTTACCGCCCCTACAAGTGGTAGCAATATTTTGGATACTGTTCTTGCTAGTAATGATTTGGATATTCTAAATTGCTCTATCATTGCTCCTTTAGGAAGTAGTGACCATTATTCAGTTGCTTTTAGGTTAAAATTTGATACTTACATACCAAATAAAGTTACTGAGACATTTGTTGTTCATAGAGCTAACACTGATGCTATTAAAATATATCTAAATGGCATTGATTGGCATGCTTTGCTGAATTCAAATGATATTGAATTAATGTGGCAAACTTTTAAACACACTCTTCTAGATACAGCTAACAAATATATTCCTAAAATAAAAAAAAGTAGTAAATCTAGTCTTAATCCAAAATAGTTCTCTAAACACCTAAAACGCAAGGTGAAGAAAAAGAATAAGTTGTTTAAAAAATACTCCAATAATAAAAATGAAATTAATAAGATGGTATTTAAGAACTGCCAGAAATTATGCAAAAAAGAGATTAAAAAAGCCAAATTGAAATCTGATGCATATATTGCTTCTCGGGCAAACAAAGGGAAAGATAAGAATTTGTTTAACTACATTAACTCAATTAAAAAAACAAGAATGGCATGTAGGAACTTTAATTATTGAAAATGAATCTATATCTGATCCTAGTAAAATGGTAGGGTTATTCAATCAAGAATTCTGTAAAGCCTTTAATAATTCTTCCAGTAACACTAAATTTGATTATCCAGTACAAATTTGTGTTGATATTTCTATTGAAACTATTGAAGAGAAACTGAATAATATAAAAAGAGGTTCTTCCCTGGTCCTGATAATATTACATGAGACATTCTTTTCATTACAAAACATTATATTAGCTTACCACTAAAATTAATATTTGATAAAAGTCTAAATACGGGAACAGTGCCTTCTGATTGGAAAAAAGCTAATGTTATCCCATTATATAATAAGAAAGGAAGTAAAAACTTACTGGAAAACTATCGTTCAATAAGTTTGACACCCATTATTTGTAAAATATTGGAAAGAATTATTAAAGACGATTTAACAGAACATCTGTCTATGTTAGATTCAAGCCAACATGGCTTTGTAAAAGGGCATTCCTGCACTACTAATCTTGTGAGCTTTTATGATTACATTAGTATGAATTTGGACAAAAAATGCCTTGCAACATCTTTTTCTTAGACTTTCGTAAGGCATTTGATTCTGCTCCCCATGGGGCAGTATTACAAAAATTACAATTATATAACATTAATCCCTTGTATTCACGTTGGATAGCAAATTGGCTGGGTAATAGGAGCCAAAGGGTAATAATTGATGGCTATAAATCTTCATGGATTAAAGTGGAAAGCGGTGTTCCTCAGGGATCAGTGCTGGCTCCTGTTATTTTTTTTAAATATTTATTTTGGACTTGTTAAAAGATATTCAAAGTAAAATTATAAAACATATAGATGATTGCAAGATTGCTAATATCTGCAGGATGGAAGAAGAGTCAGAAATTATTCAAAAAGATCTTAATTTACTAGAAGCTTGGTCTATTAAATGGAACCTTAAATTCAACACGTCCAAATGTAGTGTTCTTCATTTTGGGAAACATAACAAAAAAAGACAATATTTCTCTATAATGATATTATTTTAGAGAAACATAATGAAAAAGATCTTGGTATTAATGTTGACATAGGTCTTAATTTTGATTTACATATTACTCAAGTTATTGCTAAAGCAAATTCTATATGGTGGGCAATTAGACATAACTTTTCCACTAGAGATTCAGCTATACTTCTATCTTTATATCGAGCCTATGTCAGGCCTCATTTTGACTTTGCATCCCAACTGTGGAGTCCCTATAAGCATATGGACATAGGTAGACTAGAAAAGGTTCAATGTAGGATAACACAGTCATTTCTAAACTATAAATTTCTATCTTATAGTGAAAGACTTGTTGCTTTAAATCTTATGTCCTTGGAACAGAGGCGTCTTGGGGAGACCTACTGTTTGCAAGAGATATTATCATGGATGCATCGTTAATGACTGAATGTGGATTGGAATTTAAACAAATAATAGTTAATACTCGAGGACACCCGCTACAGCTTATGAGGAAAAAATATAATACAAAGAAAAGAGCTCATTTCTTTTCTTATAGAATAATTAGATTATGGAATAAATTACCCCTATTGGTTGTTATAGCTGAAAGTAAGGTCATTTTAAAAAATAGATTAGATATCTTTATTCAGGATGTGAATAAAAATAATAATAATAATTTTTCCAGCTGTATGTAAGTCTAGGAGTTACATGGGCTTTTTGCCTTTTACTCCTTTTCATCCTTAGTATGATCCCCAAAAATATTTTGGGGCCATTTTTTGAAAAACACACTCCAAAATTGAGCTAAACAGGTCCCATTTAGCCAGATTCATGTGTTTGTTTTCCTCCAGGGCATCATTTCAAGGTTTTCAAAAATGATTTAGGGGGGAGGTAACAGAAATAAGATGTCTGCCATGCAAAAGAATATTTTTTCATCATGAAAGAAGAATTTCGACTCACGAAAGAAGATTCATTTTTCGTGAACAGGAAATATTTCTTTCATATCAAACATCTATTTGAAAGATCCTACTGAGCATGCACAGAACAGAAATTTCAAATCATTACAACTCAGAAACAGATTCATATTTTTTCACCAACCAATGAAAGGCTCCATTCTAGGGCAAACCCTTTCAATCCTAAAAATCTCAGAACAAAATTCCAAAACATCTGGCCTGTAGGTGAGAGCAAGAAAATAGCACCCCCTCCCGATTTTTCCTCTTTTTGCCCTGTCTGAATCTTGGAATCTGGACATCCGATCAGCACAAAACTTGACAAATCAAAAGACCTTGCCCCACAGATCATGCATGCAAACCTTTGTGCAATTCCATTGAATGTGGGTGATGCTATTAAGGTACATAGTTAGGGGTTTAACATTAAACAACCTGCTCAATCCTAACTATAGGGACGCTACTGCACCCCTATAATACAGTCATTGCAACAAACTATGTTAATGCATTTGTGAGGATTATAAAGCCACAAAAGGAGGGAATGTGTTGTTAGGGTTCAATACTAACATCTACCTCTTCCTCCATCTCCTAGCCCTATGAACTAAGGCCAAACTACAGGCCGAGGGCCATGCCCCATGGATTTGCTTCTTCAGGTTACAGTTCTGGAACGTGTCCGATAAGTCTGCTATGTCACTCAGGGCTCACAGGGTGAGACATAGCTTTCTTTGCACAAGGACTCAGACCTGTAGCTTGAAGCAGCAGACTCATGGGGTACAGCCTGGACCTGTAGCTCTGCTTTGGATCTTAAGGCTAGGGGCAGAGGGGTGAGCAATAGAGTTGAAAAAAACACTAATTACACATTTCCATCCTTTTATGGCTTTGTAACCCCAGCGTAGTCATTAATGCATTTTTTTGCAATTAATTTACTTTCTTTTTTAGAGAGTAGAATCCTAACTTGTTTTGTGAAGGATGTGAAAAGCAGCAGGTGTGTCTGTAGTTGTTTTGCAAAGCAGGACATGCAGGGCCTTTTAGGCCTGGCATGTGAGTCCTAATTTTCCTTGCACTGGGCCTGCAGGGACCTTGGTAAAGCAGGGGAAGAGACATAACTTTCTTACTATTTTATTCATTTGTGACTCTAAAGAGCTGCTGACACGCCAAGAAGGGATGGGGTTGCAGGCACTCTAAGGAGCTCGAAATAGGATCAGAGGAAGGGGCTTCTTAAATGTATGCAGGCAGACATCAAAGACCACCATGACAAGACACGATGTCCTAATCCCATAAAATTGGAAAATTCCTTCAAAAACACTCACAAAAGCAAGAACAACTCATGAAAGCATTTCTATGTAACCCCTAGGTGGTGCTACTCCCAGGGCTACTACCCCTGCCTTGCTGGCTGAAACAAGATTGAGAGAGCCTGGGTTCCTAAGATTTACTTTAAACTGGTATGTTCCCAAGATAACATATTGAGCAGTGACTCCACCCCAAGATAACATATTGCGTAGTGACTCCACCCAGAGTTTACCTTTTAGTGGGCTAGATTTAACCTGGTACAACCCTCTGGGATGCTGTATCCACCCACATTACCATAAAGCCACCCCAGACATAACCCAATATTTAAAACCCCACATTTCCAACATTTTGCATTTAATGACTCAACACTAATATTATGCTCACGAGACAGGATTTTGCAAAAACATCAAATAACACATTTATTTACATGGGGAAGGGGTAGGATGGGTCATTGGAATAGAGGTTTTGCTGTGTACAAGTTTGATCAGTGCTGGTAAAACCCTCCAGCTGGGTAGTTAAGTTGCATTTTAAATTTAAGGCATTAATTATATTTGCCTCACCACCCTCTGAGGTAGTCAGGTCCCTGACTATCTAGCTAGCTGCATTAATGGCAAAACATACTTTCAAATGCCCACACTGGTACCAGTTCCCAGATGCATACAGCTCCCCACAATCCCATATGCAGTACCTGGATATCCAGTAACTAGAGTTCTTAAAGGTGCAGGCCTGGTTGGTGCAGCTGTACGTTGGCTGGTTAGTTGGGGCCCTTAAAGGAAACAACAATTAGGTTAAACATATGCACACTTTTATCTTATCTAAAGCAAACTGTATCCACTGCCGGATGGTCTAGTCCATTCAAACCCTTTAAACTACATACAACCTCTTTATTTTGCTTTGAGGTAGGGCATTGGGCATGCATACTTGCAGATTAATGGTCACATCTGGATAGTCACAAATGGGTTGTAGCAGAAATTGTAGGTGATTGCCACAGGCAGAAGCTCTGACTTGGGAAACAAGGAGATGGGCAAAGGCCTGCAGCCAGGAACCTCCTAACTGGCTACAGGATGGTGCAGCATTTGCAGATGGAGAACAACTCTTTATTTCTTTGTACAGTGCCCCTTTCTTTTAAGCTGGAATACTTTACTGGACAGACCAGGCTGGGACCCGGGCCAGCACATTTCAGACCCCGCATCTAGGCTATGCCCCTTTGGGGAAATGCATATGGGAGTGCCAAGGTGGCTCACGCCCAAGCTGTGTCCCAAAACCCAATCTGATGGTTACGTTGCATTCAGCACATTTATCAGCTCAGCACATTTATATCTTTTTAGCATAATCCTTTAACCAGAGGCCAACATAGCCCTCTTGGGCCTTTGCTTGCTCACAACAGACTTTAAACATGAGGAGGTACTTTCTCCCTAAAGCTAGGATGACCCAGATGCCTACAGTCCTTGCAGACAACTAGGAGCTTAGATACCTTCCTTGCACAACACCCTGCACTAAGATATGTTTTTTACCACTTGAGACACCTTTTAGAAACTGAGCTTGAGGCATGGCTCACTACCACTGCAAACAACTTTAACACTGACTGAGCATGAAGTATGGCTTGCTACTTTAGCATACTTTACTTGTTGGCAAAGCTGAACTGTAGACCTTTTCCAGACTCAGACACTTTACTTAGACACAACGGATTCCTGGAGCTCTCTAGGCTCTTAACACATTACTTGGCAGTAAGACGGTTCTTAAAAGTTCTCAGGCTCAAAATATTAACAGGCCCTTGTGGCTCTTGCTGGCATTTACAGCTCCCAACTGGACACATAAATGGTTACTGGCTACCAGGCACTGTCCAGAGAAATTCCACGTGGTCAGGGAACTCCCCATTTAGTCCTGTGGCTCTACTTAAATCAGACACATTTATGTAACTTCACACTAGTCCCCTCTCTGGTCACTAAGCAGGTGTCCACTCTTTGATTGCTTTGGTTAAACCAGGGTTCAGAAAGACAGTTACATCTTAGGCTAACTGGGCTTCTCTCCCTCTTGCAGACTCTCTTATACTTGCACTTGTTAGGCACAGTTTACTTACTCAGATTACTTGCAGAAATGGCTTTCAGCGGTCTCACTGCTGAGGTAGGACTTTCATGGATATAACCCCCTTGTTACCCGGGGTTACTAGAATCCCAGTAAGACCTAGTGGTAGGCAGGGAAGGCAGCTTGTGAAACTCCAGTTAAATGGATTTCACACTGTCTCACTCTGTTCTCAGTCTCAGCTGAGACTGAGGGATGACATCACCATAGAACTATCGCAGCTGCATGAGCCACAATGGAAACTGCAGCAGGGAGTTGGAGTAGAATGTTGGGAGGTTTGAACAGCTAGTCAGTAGTCTGCAGTTGGAGATTGGTGTGAGAGAAGCACAGCAGTTCTGTGCATAGGCTCTTGGAGCCTCAGCTCTGAAATAGGGCTACATTTAGGGAAAGGTGTGTGTTTCCACCTAAAGAGGGACACAGTAAGCTGTTCTTTAAAGTGGTGGAGACTGCTGATACGGGTCTCTGTGCCCTATCCCTCAGGGGATGGGGCAGGAAGGTTTGCCAGCTATTCCAGGGGCAACCCCCTGGCTACTGCTAGAGAAAAAGCTGCCTTATTTTTCCCAAGAGTGTGGGGTACAAGAAGATTTCGAGATTCGCCTGTGGGGCACCTGCAACCGAAGGGTGAGTTCTGCTCTTTCTAAAGGGCCCATGTTTCATCCTGAACTGTGTTAGTGGGGATTGGACTACTGAAGTAGTGGAGGCCTAGAGTAATAGGCTTAGCTAAAAGTAAAAGTATGTTCAAGTCCAGTACAAAGGGAAAGTCAAGACATGTAGAGGAGATGTGACATACGTCTACCCAGTAATCTACATTGCCAAGCTTTCAAAAGAGTTGTTTAGTATCCAGAGAAATGGCCGGGTATGGATTGTGGTAGCTGGAGGTGGGAGATCCCCCATCTTTAGTAACCAGGTCTACCTGTACGGATTTGCTCTGTAGATTTCTACTTTGCCTCATGCACTTGGCCAGTGATGAGGGAAATACCCAGACGTGGGATGGAAGGAAATTTCCCTTTAGGAGTCAAAGGCTCTAAGGTGGTTTGGGGAGCCATCAACAGGAAAACTGGTTCATTCCCATATGGACCGTGGATCAAGTGGCCGGCGGGGGAGCCGGGCCATGGGAAAAACCCAAGTAGTGTACAAGTCGGGCTGTGTACCCAAAGCTGTGTGCAAGTCCGGGCTGTGTGCCTGGTGGGTTCAGAGCCTGAGGGCTGGAATAGTGAAGAAGTGTTCTGTATCTCTAATCTGCATTACCAGGAATGTAGCCCCGTGGGGGTTTGTCTATGCTTTGTTTGTTCAGTTTGGATGTAAATAAAAGCCACACTTTAGAATTCCATTCCTGGTTTTGGACATTACAGTTATTGCTTCCTGTGTCTGGATTTACTTGGGTGCCCCTGTGCAGAGTAGCCAAACCTAGGCCCCTTGTGCCAAGTAATCTAGTCCTCCCTGAACCCAGTCCCCACCAGGTACTGCTGTCAGCTTTAACAGCATACCACCTGTCATTTTGCAAAAAAGGCTGGGGTTAGGGGCCTTACATTGAGCTCTCTCACAGCTGAAGAATCAGGTTACCCACGTTTTTTCTGAAGCGTGGAAAGGTGCTGGCCAGCCCTGGAGGACAATTTGGCAATCCCCAGGCTAGCAACGTCTGTTGCCTGCAGCCACTTCATCTTTCTGGCAGAAGAAATCCCTCTCCCCTGAGAAGAGGCTTGCACTGGATCACTAGGCCCATTTTGGGGCAAAGGGTCTGAGCCCCCACCCCTGTGGGGGGGCTGCTCAAACTCTTCACACAGCCAGAAAATACTGTCTTTTATGGGGCTTCACTGAGGCTCCCTATTGGCTGAAGCTATCTGTTGCTTCTACTATGATTTACTGAAGTGCATGTCAATCACAATAATGAAATAGTCATTAGCCTCACTCGATGCACAACAGGCTCCCTGTTTTGGCACCTGAAATTAGGTTCCTGCAGCTTCCCCATAAGCACTTTGCAATGTCCCATGAGCTCTGGCAAAAGTCCCACAAATCCTGGCTGAAAATCCTGGCTTTCTGATTGGCTGTGGCTGCACTATCATGGCTGCTAGTTATACAGTCCATTTTGCAGATTCAACACAGTCCCAAACAAAAGTCATGGTGCAGCCAGAAAGAATGCTTCATTTATTTAATTGCCTCACAAATCCATAGTTGCTTATGTGCCCCTATAATCACTGCCCAGAACAAACATCTTGCTTCATTCTTTTGCCTGTCACTGCTGATGATATTTAGTATCCCCCCTGGCAGCAGGCAGGCTTTTTATCTGAGTCCCAACATTTTGAGGTCTGGAGCAGGCAAAACACATTTATTTTTATTTATTTTCCCCCTGGCCATCAGCTCCCTTACTGTTCATAGCCCCACTGTCCTTGCGGCTGCTGCACTAATTTATTTATTTACAAGTTTGTTCCCTTGCAGCAGCCGCCAAAACATACAGTTCCCTTGGGGCAGACAACCCCTCATTAATATGTATGAATGAGCCCCTCGAAAAGGTCAGTGCCCAAACTCCACTCCTGTGCATTCCTGCGGCTTCTTTACCACCTTGTTTAAGTCACCGGCACCCAGAGAACAGAAGAGGACCACTGGGACCGGAGGAGCATCTCCTGATTGACCACAAAAATCGGCGATCCGGAGATCAAAAGTGCGACTTGCACATGCGCGATCTCCGCCAGCACCGGAGTGCCTATTCAATTAGCAGGGATTATGACCAGACCTTTGAGCCCGAATTGGCCAAAAATAAGCAACAGAGCTGCCTGGAAGGGGGGGAAGCAGCACAAGAGGACTTGGGCTGCAGCGGTGAAGATGGGGACAACACTGGGGAGAAAAGGCAGGCAACACAGGAGGTGCTCCAAGATAGGAGCAAGAACAAAAATGGGCCATAAGGTAAGCCTCCAATTGGGGGAGGAGAGTGTTACATCTATACATCACAAAACCTATTTCAGAAAAGCATAAATCTGTATTCGGTTTAGTGACTCATGACTCAACAATTTTTCTTTTTTTTTGTTAAAATAAGGGCCATTTTTCAAAAAAATCACATCACAAAAAATCTCCCACACAGCTTAAATCATCAAACACACACATTACAGCAGTGAAACTCCCTTATTGTCAGACTGCAACTGTTCAATCATTTGCTGGCATTTCAAACTGTCATGAAAACAAAAATAACATACGAAAGCACAGACACGAATGGCAAAGGTTCTATGTGACAACGGCGATCATGGAAAGGCAATCACCATTAGGGCAAGTGTACATCAGCGAAAATCAATTTTGGCGATGTACACTCACAGTGCAGACAAAAAGGGCATTGAAAACTTCAGTTTTTTTGTTTGGTTGGGTTCTGTGCCCCCTGCACCCCCCTACTAAAGGATTCTCATCTCCGGGGGAAGGGGTGGAAACAAACAAAAAAGTGAAATACTGGACAGGCGCAAAAATACTGATGCACCGAGAATCGAACCCGGCACTCTCCCAACCCTAACCTGCCATGAACCCCCGCCACCACGGCCTGCTCAGCAGCCAACTGCTGCACTACACCTCACAAACCCTCCTCCCCTTCTGGCAATGACGGCGTGCTCACCCTCCCATGATGCACAGCGACAGGATGACGCTATATTCTTATTCGTCCCCCCCATCCAGTAGCCCTCTGAACAGGTGCCACTATTGAGTCACCCTTTTTGTAAGCGCTCAATAGCGGATGCACTTATCACAGGATACCGTGATGAAAGCATACTCATGAAACCACAAAATATTTATGCTTTCTTTGCTTGTGATTTTTTAAAAATTCATATTTCCAGGAAAAAAAAGGTAATATCTACCCACAGTACATACAAGGGATTCTTCCTTACAGTGATTTTTCAAGATTTGGTTTGTACTTACATTTTCTGTTTGCTTATGCCAGCGAAAATCTTTTTATTAAAAATGTGAAAATGTTATTTGTGGTCTGTATTTGTGTGGAAAGGATCATATTCTGGTCCTGATGGGGTGGCCAGCTGATCCCTTCCGCTTCCTGAATGACCTGTCATGCCCTTGCATTCAAACACGTAATGACATATGGCCAGGAAGAGCATAGGGGACGCACTCCATTGAAGTCAATGGGGGTCAAATTTAATTGCATTTATAATACATAACAATGGCCAGTTGGAGATTAATGAAGGCCACCACTTGACTAACAAGGACATTAATAACAAGTTAGGGAAAAATAATAAGCAAGGATTCACACTTGGACCAAACCCTATCAAACTAGAAACTTTCAGATTTAAAATCACAATAATTTTTTGGGCTATCAACGAGCATCTTAAGGTCTTAATTTTGGTGAATTTAACTATTTCAACCTTCTAGAACTTTGCCTCTGCTGAATGGATCACTGTGAAATTTATGGGCTCTACAGATCCTGGCACAACTCTGTGTGCGCCAGTTTTCAGATGAATCTTTCGAACAACAGTCACGCTATTAAAAATAAGACTTTAACATTAAAGTGTCCACTGAACCCTAATGTACAAGTGCTACCACACCTGTATAATATATATTATGAAGTGGGTAGAAAGAATGCTGGCTGCTGATTGGCAAAAGGTACTTTCAGCTGGGTCATTATCCTAGCACAATGGCCCAGCTGAACATAGCTCAACAAAAATATGTCTAAAAAATACATCCAATTTACTAAAAAAGGACCCATTTCATAACTGCAATAAGGCACTTCAGGGAGTGCCATATGGTGGGCTAACAGCTCTTCTCGGGTGGCAGAAGGCCTCAGATTAGCCTTGTGCATCAGTCCACCCGAGGTGGGCTGTTATCCCACCGTAACGCACCCTCTATCATGCCTTATTGCTCAATTGCAAAATACTAAGTTAGTGCATCAGTTAGGGTTAAAGCACAAAGCCTGAAAAGGCAGGAAATGCATCATTAGTCTAAAAAGTCCCCTGAGTCATTTTTTTTTCTATTATGCTTTTCTCCCTCCCACCCGGACCGGCCCACATCAGACCGACCTCCACCCCAGCCCTGTCACCTGTCCTCAGAGACTTACCTCCACGGAGTTTTTCCCTGGCTTACCCCCCAGGGTGGGGCCTTCAGGGTGGACCCCTTCCCCCATCAGTCCTCTATCTCGGTATCCGGGGAGCGCCACGGGGCAACATTGCGAGATCTGTGGAGCGAGGCAGGCAGCATACTGCACGGTCAGCTTTTTCTGTGTTCTGTCCCTGGGAGGCATGGCGTACGGTGACATTAGTAGCAATCACACCAACAGCTGCCCTGCCTCCCCAATCAAGTGAGCTCTGGCTGTTGGATCCCGGCTTTCACCAGGGGTCTGTCCAGTGCCAGCAGCTGACCTGCCCTCCCTCCTGGAGGAGGAGGAGAACAGTTCTTAGGATGCTCAATCCTCCTCCCCCCAGCCAGCCTTATGACTTCCTGGCTCATTCCTGAACCCGGGTCATATAGCTCCACCACTGTGCCAGAGGACCAGCTCAATACTCTGAGCCTTGATGAATCTGTGGTGTGGTGTTTCTCAGAGTTTGAATAATCACGTGATGCAGCATTGGCATTTCCCTAACCTTGGTACACTCCAAGCCTTGGTATGTAACTATTTTTCTGCCACTGGTCAGACGGTGATGAGGTTTGGGCAAATGCAATTCTGCATTACGTCTCCACCCTACTAGTGCCACTATAATACGGTACTGTACGTACACATGTATATTGCCTTCACCTTGTCAACACAACGCTGCAATGGGCTAGGACTGAGCTGAACCTGCCATCCATAATAATCCCTTTTTTGAAAGCTCTATTTAAAGCAACAGGAACATAACAAAACAATCTGCTCTGCCCCTTGTCCACAGTGGTGCTATCCTTAGCAAGATACAACACAGTGAAAAAGATGGATGCCCCTACCTCCAACAGTTGAAACTAAGTTAGGACAAAAAAACTCCTCATACAGATGCCGTTATGCATTACCCTGTCAAATGACATTCAAAAACTGCAGGTATATACAAAAACAAAGTGCAACAGGTGCGCTCCACTTCTACTGGGTTTCATTTTGCACACACTATAGATGAGCTTCCTCAGACAAAAGTGCAGCAGTTTTTACCATTTATACTGGTTAAAAATTGTCAAATGATCTGACATGCATTTAACTTCCCACCAAAGTGGGCATACCATCTTTAAACTCAGCATTTCTTGCAAGCATTGACACTCAAAAGTGTTATTGCACAATACTGTATGTGATAACTTTTATTAGAATCATTATATGCTGCGTTGTAATGTTTCTGAAACTTGGAATTTTAGTGGGGTTTCTATCTGCACAAAGTTCATAATGTTATTCTTCATGAGTTCAGCATTGTGAGTCCACTCTATATCTTATTTTTTCTGGGGTCCCAGTGCACTGGTATTTATTTTTGAGCAACCTTAGTGCTTTATTTCTTATCTGCAGCTTAATTTGTCTCCGGTCCCAGGTCAATATGAATATACAGCATTCAGTAAAAACCATATTAAGTACCTGTTCATATGTAGTGCATATTTTTACGTTACAATCTTATGATACTTTTCAATACATGTGTTCCACTCTCTGACTACAGTAAGCTGAGATTCTAAAAAGCTAAAGAGCTCAAAAACTGTCATTGAGCCCAGTGGGCCTGCAAGCCTATGTTTGATAGAGCCAGTACGTATCACATTGACTGATCAATTTCTCCAAGCTGCCCACCCTGGGTCCCAACCTCACATGCTCAGTCCAGTATACATTAAGGAGACTAAAACTCAGAATCCCAAAGCTCATGGGACCGAGTTCAGTCTCCTGACACACGCGTGCCTGACAGCTTCACTGTCCCGACACACACACACCCCCGACATACAGGAAGCCGATGCCGATGGGGGTAAGGTAGTGGATGTGACAAACCACTACCCTACCCCTTGTCAGGCATCACAAGGAACTGGGGGATGCAGAAGCTGGCTGAACTGTTGCCATGGCACGGCGGGCTAAGCCATTAGCAGCTCGGCCAGCATTAGCCTTATAAATCTGGGTTCTGTTCCTGGTGGCAGCTAATTTTTGCTCCCCTTTATTTTGCCCTCCATAACTGTTGTCTTTTGCTTCAGAGTTTGCTCCCCCTCGGAGTTGATTCTTTTAGATATGGGGGGGTGTGGGGGGTGGGTGGAGAAAAAGGCCCCTGCATTAAATGCAAGTCCCTTGTGGGATGCCGCAATTTGGTCTGGGGTGTCTTGCAGGATACTGAAATTCGGTCTCCTGAACTCGGTCTTGTAGAGTTTGGGATACTGAGTTTCAGGATTCCATAGGTATTCCCTCAGTCCCGAAAAAGGATAGTTGATGATCCTGCAGGTTCATAGTTTTTGTATGCCTGCCAGCTGCATATTACATATTGGCGTTGGATTTTGCATGAGAGTGTTCCCCTATTCTTATCTTAAACATCCTAGTGGTGTGGCCAATGTACTGTAGAATGCCCTGCATGTGCATTTCAAGATGTATACTACACCTTCTGAATCACATGATATAAATTTGTTTCTGTATCCTTTGCTGCTCTTGGGTGAGTGCATTTTTTCCCCACAGTAAACAAGTTGCAGTATGTACAATGTCTGCACTTAGCATTCTTTCTAGGGTGGGGACTCACAGTTCTTTGTTTGACTCCCTCCCCAACCACAGAGACTAGTTATGACTTTATCCTTGATGTGTCTTGCTCTGGGGTACGGAATTTGTGGTACATCAGGGATAATAGATGCCAGTGTATCATGGGCTCTCAAAATGCCAGTTTTTTTTCCAATATAATCCTAACCCTATATATATATATATAGAGAGAGAGATATATTCTATGCAAAAAACTTCATTAATACATCAGTTAGGGTTCTTCTACAGCAAAAAAAGTGAGGACATTCGATTTTAGGGTTCCCACCCCTTGCACCCCACCAACAGGCATCAGGGTGTGCATTGGGGTCGTCGGCCCTAACTCTCACCCCATCCCATGTGTAAACAAGCTGAGGTGGTGCAGTGTAGGAGAATGGGGTGAGAGGTAGGGTCAACGACCTCAATGTACACCGATGCCTGTCGGTGAGGGGCGGGCTAGAGGTGGGGTGCAAGGGGTGGGAACCCTAAAATTGAATTTCCTCACTTTTTTCCCTGTAGAAGAACCCTAACTGATGCAGTAACAAAGTTTTTTTGCATAGAATTTCCTTACTTTTTAAGAAAGAATAGAAAAATAGATAGTTGCGCAAGTTGGTGGGAGTGTGGGACCTGCCCACCAACTTGTAAGTGTCAGGCCACATTACACGCCCAGTGACTAAAAAGTACATTGACAACAGCAAGGCCAGCCACCAAACAAATATTAATCTAGTAGAGCAATAGAAAATGCTGTCCACAAAATGTAAACTGAGCCACACAATATCTCCGGAAAAAAAATATATTGTCCGAAACATAAACACTGCTATTGACATCTACAGGACATGTCGTCAACACCCTCCGAATTTCAAGTAAAAAGACCAAGCCGTGTCCGAGATATAACATGTCAAAATGTGAAATTTTCATTCGTCAGAGTGGTACAGTTCCACACCTGTTGACATTTAACAAACACAACAACTGAAAACTACATCCATGGCACTAAGGCTAGGCACCCTATCAATTTCAAGCCACCAACACAATCCAAAACACTGTCCGCAACATGTAAAGTGTGTCATGCAATGTCTTCACAAAATAAATTTTCTCTGACATGTAAACACCATAATTCACATCTACAGGACATGCCGTAAACACCCTCCAAATTTCAAGTAACAAGACCAAACCGTTTCTGAGATATTCAATCTTAAAGATTGGTAAAATGTCCCTATCTATTCCATTATAAAAAATCTGGCCATCTTGTCCCTCCCTCGCGATCAAAGAATCTCATGATCAAAGAATTTGCAGGCTCGCGATTAAAGAATTTTCAGAGTCACGACCAAAGAATAAAAACTGTTCTAATTTAAAAAATTCAAAGAACTGCGGTAAACCACCACCATGGTTAGTCAGAACGAAGCCCCCTGATTAAAACCCACCCTCATTGTCTTCCTAGGACACCCCTGGGCTGAGGAAATTGATTTTATTATCTTCCCATCTCGTCCCTTGCTCGCGATGCATGATCATGATCAAAGAATCTCGCAATCAAAGAATTTGCAGGCTCAGGATCAAAGAATTTACAGGGTCATGACCAAAGAATAAAAACTGTTCTAATTTTAAAAAATCAAAGAATTGCGGTAAACCACTGCCATGGTTCATCAGAACGAAGCCCACTGAATAAAACCCACCCACATTTCTCTTCCTAGGACACCCCTGGGCTGAGAAATTGATTGTTTAATCTGGCCATCTCGTCCCTCACTCGCGATGCATGATCGCGATCAAAGAATTTGCAGGCTCATGATCAAAGAAATTGCTCGCTCATGAACAAAGAGCGAGGGACGAGATGGCCAGATTTAAAAATGCATTTTCTCAGCTCAGGGGTGCCCTAGAAAGTTAAATGAGGGTGGGTTTTGCTCAGGGGGCTTTGTTCTGACCCATCTGAATAAAACAAATCATGTGCTAATGCAAAGAGGCGCTCTGAAATTATTTCTGAGTACCTCTTTGCATTAGCGCTCGTAATACACACAGTCAGCTGCTGGCCATGGAGGTGAGAGGTGGGCTGTGCCAGTTGCCTACTGGGGAAGGGTGGGGGGTGCTGGGTGGGCTGGCACAGCTGGGTGGGGGGCCATTAGACTACCAGGAAATTGCACATCCTTATCTATTTTATTATGATGGGGGGGCATTAGACTACCAGGGATATGAACAATAATAATTATTTAATACAGATTTGGGGGGGCACTAGACTACCAGGGATATAAAAAAGCTATACTTATCTAATACACATTGGGGAGCCACTAGACTACCAGGAAATTGCACATCGTTATCTATTTTATTATGATGGGGGGGCGTTAGACTACCAGGGATATGAACAATAATAATTATTTAATACAGATTGGGGGGCACTAGACTACCAGGGATCTAAAAAAGCAATATTTATCTAATACACATTGGGGGGCCACTAGACTACCAGGGAATTGCAGATCCTTATATATTTTATTATGATTGGGGGCTGCTAGACAACCAGGGATATGAACAACAATTATAATTTTATACAGATTGGGGAGGGGGCCACTAGACTACCAGGGATATAAAAAATCAATATTTATGAACATTGGGGGGGTCACTAGAGATCGTTATCTATTTTATTATGATGGAGGGGCCTCTAGACTACCAGGGATATTTAAAACATGATTTTTTTTATTCAGATGGGGCAGAGCAAAGCACCCTGAGCAAAACCCACCCTCATTTAACTTTCTAGGGCATCCTTGAGCTGAGAAAAAACATTTTTAAATCTGGCCATCTCGTCCCTCGCTCGCGATGCACGATCGCGATTAAAGAATCTCGCGATGAAAGAATTTGCAGACTCACGATCAAAGATCGTTAGCAAGCTGCGAATCAAGATTTTAAAAGTTCATAACTCTATTTTTTGACCGATTTGGATGAAACCAAAGGCATGGCTTGATAGATCAGAGCCTCCTGAGTAAAACCCATCTAAGTTTTACTTCAGAAGTGACCCCTGAGCCGAGATATTTGTGTTTTTCCGATCGGAAATTTTAAAACAAGATGGCGGACCTCACGATCAAAGAATTTTTAAAATTCTCGGGGACAAAGATTCTTGAACCGCGAGGCTGCAAATTCTTTGATCTCCAGGCAGGACGAGATGGCCAGAACCCCATTCTTTGTTCACAACACATACATATAAATTTTCCCATTGACTTACAATGGGAAATTAAAAGTGGCATAACTTTTGAATGCCTTAATATTTTTTCACCAAACAAAAAGCGGCATGTTCGGCCACCAAAGCTCTTTCAAACAAGCATCTCACAGACCAGCATGCCACACAACAGCCATGCAGGGCCACGTCCAAAATTCCAAAAGCTGCCTTCAAAAACAGATAATTTTGCATTTTCATCGTTTTTGTATGCAAAGACTGTAAGTCCGACTAAAACACAATTTGGCATGTCAAGAGATCTACCATGCCACACCATGCATACCAAATTACAGGCAAATCCGTTGAACGGGTCCAAAGTTATTAACGCGCAAAATTATGAGTTTAACATAGAAGTGACCGCTGAACCCTAACTATAATGGCGAGACCGTGCCACTAATATATATATATATATATATATATATATATATATATATATATATATATATACATATATATATATAGTAATGAATCTTGACCACTTTGGAAACTACCTAGTGTCCTGATCCCTCTTTTTAAGTACCAACAGTCACTTTCTGTCAATCACTTGCACATCTGGCATTGTCTTTTCTATATTCAGAGTTCTGTATCCTCTCTCTGTAAAGCAGCTAATCTATTGTTTTCAGAATTCATATTTATTTAGTTTTTGTTAACCAGGTAAGCACACTCGGCAAAACAGATGCCTATTTTCAGGTGCGACCTGGGAGAGTACAAAGAAGGACATGTTCATACAGTGAAACACATAGCATCAGGTAAAATATCACAAGCAGTTAAGGACTGAACACTGTTACAGGAGAGAGAGTACAGACAATACATATTGCTAACAGCAGGGCAGCAAAATAAACATCATACTGTAACAAAGAGTGCACACATATGCGCATACATAGCAGAACCAGAGCCGGGCGAAGCAAGCCAGCAGAACCTGTACAGGTACGCTAGAAAGTGCAAGATGTAGTTGTCCAGCAACAAGTACCCAGCTAGGAGGATAGGCTATTACAGTGGTTTGGGACAGCCACATGCTGAGGAGAGCGTCAGGTAATCCCAGAGGGAGTTCTGGAAGCAGGTGTGGGAGGGGGAAGGGGAGGAGAGGACATGGGTGGGAAAGGAGTTCCAAATTCTGGGTGCACATGCGGCAAAACTCCTGTACCCCATTTTCATACAGGTAGCACGAACCTTAAGAACTGCTGAGCCAAGCGACCTAAGGGAATATGAAGAGGAAGCAGGCTTGATGAACACAGCCAGTGCCGGGGGGTGTGTGGTGGTGGCAGTTCTAAGTACCTTGTCCGTAAAACATCCCAGGACGAGGCTCCTGTGGTTGTATGGGGAGAGCCAGGTAAGTTTATTGTACAGGTCACAGTGGTGGGTGAGGTGAGGGGCAGAGAGCGCGAAGTGACAAATGTTGTTGTAGGCTACATCCCACCTAGACAGGTGCACCTTGGCAGTTTGCGCAAGCAAGATAAGCCCATAACAGAGAGCAGGGAGAAACACACCTCTGACCAGGGCAAGGTGAGCGGCAGACGTGACGTAATTCCTGACTATAAGAAGCTTTATTTGGTTTCTATCAAGTGTGCTTTTGGAATTCCCGTAATCTTGTGTTGGAGGTAGCAGTTTGATACTAATGTCTGTGGCCTTAGTGAGGAGATCAGACTGAATATTGCCTACCCAAACCTTGACTAACCAGACATCCAGGAATTATATTTCTTGTCTCATAGATGTTGCCTTAAATGTACTGTAAGTGCAGGATTAGCAGCTTCAAGAAATTCTATGAATGGTCCTATTTCTGTCTCACTTTCCCTCTGTATAACCAAAATGTTATCAAGAAGACATGCCACAGCAGCAGGCCAAACCCCCACAGTTCTTTGTGATAGTAGTGAATGCAAAACGGCGATCACTATTATCACGAGTATATATTGTCGAAAAGCAAATTGGTAATATACACTTGCCGGCAACCCAACATCTGCAAAAAAATAAGTATTTCCCCCCTGATTTTAGATTCATAACTCCAGGGGGGTGCATATCGAGGAGAGGGCACAGTCCATATCCAAAAAAAAATTAAGTCCCTCAGCCGCAGGCAGCAGCAAAATTCTAACCCTTCCAGTCCCCAGTCCTGAACCCAGTACCTACTATGCTGGAGCTAGCCTCCCTCACCACCACACCACATGGCTAGCTCAGCAGCAGCAGGCACACTACCCTGTATGAACCCTCTTCCCTAGCCCTCCTCTTCCCCTTGCCATCCTCCCTTTCCAGTCGCCCTTTCCTACCCTCGCGGTAGCAATGAGTCGCTACTGTTGTGGATCGCCCATGATAATGTCGCCAAATATGAGTCGCTGTTTTGACAGTTGCCCATATCCGGTCGCTATTATCACAGGATACCAACCCCCACCACTGCAGAGCAACTACAAGACCAGGTCCCAGTATCTGTTTTACGGAACTAAAGCAGACGGGGGATATCACAGACACAAAGCTGCAGTAAAAAAACTGAAGGATGTGGGTGGATCAGCAAAACCCAGTAATCAATATCTCCAAATACCCACTCACAGAAAGTGAGACCTCAGTATTAAGCAAATGGTTCTCTTTTGTCTCCATGAACAGTATTGACAAGTTCCAAATGTTTATTGAGTTTCTCATGTTTGCTAGGAAACTAATGAAGTGTCAACATTAGTCTAAAGGACACATCAGCCATCTAAATAAAGTTCCAGTTCTCTTCTGTTTTTGTTTTGTTTGACTCAGGGCCCCATGGTCCTGGCCCAACGATTTGCCTTGTTGGCTTCTTCAGAACAAGGGCTTTCCATGTCGGGTGATGCAGAAATTGTTACTGCTTCATTAAGGCAGATTCAAGAAGTATATCCTCTTTAATCCTTTTAAGTGACACTCCAGTGTACAAGAGTAGCGAGGTTCTCCTCATTCATATACGAAACCCAACCTCTCTTGGTGGCATGGTCTGGTCTGGTGCTTAAAAACTTGCTAGCCAATATAGTACAAACAATAAAGAAATAAATACCACACTGTGAAAAACTCTCTGGTTCACACTTCTCGTGATTGCTGTGACACCAATGAGGCGTATGGGCTCCACTCTTATGCCCACTGATGCCATAGCACTGACTAGGTGTGTAAACTGGTTTATTCTTCACCATTTGGTGTTATTTATTCTCTGTATATTGGATGAGAAAAGGCAGCAGTAATAAGAAACCACAAATAAGGATCAAAATAGTACTAATTTAGGGTAAGGCTTGTCTGTTTGCAGATGACACCAAAATCTGCAACAGAGTAGATGATCCAGATGGGGTGGGCAGAATGAGAAGAGATCTGTATAAACTAGCAGAATGGTCAGAAGAGTGGCAACTGGGATTTAATGCAAAGAAGTGCAAAATCATGCACATAGGGAAGAGAAACCCTGAAGCCACCTATAGGCTGGGAGGGGAGTTGCTAGCAGTCACAAAGGAAGAAAGAGACTTGGGCATCATCATCACTGATGACATAAAATCATCCAAGCAGACCTCTAAAGCAGTAGGTAAGGCTAGGGAGGTGTTAGGGTGTATTAGTAGGGGTATCACAAGTCATAGGAGGGAGGTAATAATCCCTCTGTACAAGACACTGATTAGGCCCCATCTGGAGTACTGCGTGCAGTATTGGAGGCCACACCTTCACAAGGACATTAACCAAATTGAGGCAGTCCAGAGAAGGGCAACCAAAATGGTGCAGGGACTGCATCAGAAGACATATGAGGACAGATTAACGAGACTCAATATGTATACCCTTGAGCAAAGGAGGGAGAGGTGATATGATCGAGGCATTCAAACACCTTAAGGGCATAAACAAGGTGAAAGAGTCTAACATGTTTAAATATAAGAAAAATAGCAGGACAAAGGACACAGCATGAGATTAGAGGAGGCCGATTAAGGGGAATGAGGAAATTTTTTCACAGAAAGGGTGGTGGGTCATGGAATGGCTTACCACAAGAAGTGGTGGCTATGAATACAGTGCAGGGCTTCAAACAGGCATGGGATAGGCATAAGGGAGCAATACAAATGACTATGAATAGATAGGCCACTGACAGAGCAATGGCCGATGGCACATTTATAAGGTAGAAAAAGAAATGGGCAGACTGGATGGGCCTTGCGGTCCTTATCTGCCGTCAATGTCTATGTTTCTATGTTTCTATGTTTAATTTAACATGAACACAGGAAACAATGCATGGAGGTATTATATACACTTTAACACATGCCCAAACTTCTAAGTATGGTAGAAGAAGGTGAAAAACAGGGTATTTATTTCCTTATATTTACTGGTTAGTGCCAATAGACAACTGCTGGCACAACCTCACAAACTCTGTTATTCATACATGCGAATAACAGAGTTCTGTAAACCACAGTTCTAAAAAATAGCCCTCAGTGCACCTGAGTACCTGTGTGAGAGACTGTCCATGTGCTGGCCATTCGCTCGCACTCGCTCTAAAAAAATGCCAGCGTGAATGACAGTCTTTTTGTCCATTTAACCTTAGCCATCAAATCTGCCACACCCTAGACGCAGAACAACAGCTGTCACACTCAGAAACTGAAGAAAATGAGCCCATGTAGACTGTTGCATGAAAAAAAAACACAAGTCTCATTAAGTTCTGAATTTTACTTGGAAAAACTGTTTCAACTAGTTAACACTGACAGGAGAAACAGGTTGGGAGGTCAGGAGGCAGGTCTTAATGAGTCGGGAGGCGGGTCTTCAAAAGCCAGTAAATATAAAAAAATCATAAAAAAATTAACTAGTAAATATCAAAAATAAACATGGGAAAGTCTTGAAACTCGGATTTTATGTACTTCCTTGGTGTGTGATACCCAGATAAACCTCGAGGGCTTCGCCCTTGGGGTTTATGGGGCATCATACACACAGGAAGTGCATAAATCCTCATTAACCACACTTCCCATGCATTATTCTATATTTAAACTTTTTTTTGCATAACCTGGCTGTGAATTAAAAAAGGCTATCAACTTATTACAAAAAAAGGAATAACAGTAAAGTACTGTATGTGGTAGAAAATCAGGTATTATTTATTTTATTTATTTTTTTGTTGACCGGGTAAGTGCACTAGACAAATTCTGCCTATTTTCAGGCATGACTTGGGAGAGGGAATACAGATGAATGCCAACTGACCTTGAACCAGACTAAGCTGTTGGTGGTATTTTTAGTGAATGGGGGGAAATTTGGCTAGAGCACCGGGGAAATCACCTTCTCTCGGTAGGGGGTGCTCTCTCGAAGGTGCATGGAGAAGCTCAGGTCAGAGCTGGATCGGCTTGGAAACGGGCGGTTGGATGGTCCTGCAATGAGCATGTCTAACGCTGCTAACGCGGGCCTGCAGTCTGAAAATATGGAGGATTGTGCTCCTGAGATCTCCACGGTGGATGTAGAGAAACAGGAATGTCTTTTACAACATACATTGGAGGAATAAATCCGGTTAGCTAACCTAGACTACCTGAAGGCCTCAGCGCAGCTCTGGAGGAGGAGAAGAAGTGGAAATGAATGGCAGGTATGTCTCCTTCACTGGAGGCAACCACATCTAAAGTCTTTTTATCTGACACAAGAGAACATATTGAGAATGTGGCTATGAATATGCGCCCTTGGAATAGACCAAGATGTACAGTTGGCTCCAGGGGAAGACGGCTGGTCGGCTAATGCTGCACTAGAAAATGCAGGCTGGGTTTGCAATAAAGATGGCACTTGGGCTGTGGATACAAATGGTAGGGCTCCTCAGGGAGCAGAAACAGTGACAGTACAGGTAGTGGATGTGTACAGCTCCGCGGCAAATGAAGGTGCGTCACCACAGGAGGAGGAGGGACACTGGGAGACAGAAGGGGGGCCCCCTTTACCAGGTACACCCTCCTTTTCCCCCATACTAATGCCTGATAGTAATAAAACAAAAGGAACCTCGAGGTACTATGGAGGCCTCTTGCCCATTGGTTCAGAATATGGAACATGTTGAAGATGATAAAATTTCAGGGGTTTTAACCATAAATACTCCAGGGCCCACCCTAAACATTCTTATGCAGGTCTATTTCATAAGCCAGTGGAACTGGCAAAGTTAAGACATGCCATTCGATTATGATAGTTAGGGGGTATGACTGAACTACCTGACAGATTTTTTGTAGGCAGAATCTTGTTAAAGCAATCCCTAGGGTTTTCCCCAAATGAAGTATATGCTCTAATTCATGCTCTGGAGGAGCATACATTCGATGTGAGCTTCCGAACTGAGGGGGGCCTGGAACGTTTCTGGACAAAATATTCTATTCTAAAAACCAGTCTGATCTAGGCCCCCTTCCAGGTAATCCCACTCATGAAGCAATCTTTACGGATAATTTTGGTTCTCTTCCAAATTGAGGGGGTGTACATTACAGACATTCTGCAATGGCTTGAAAAATGATGTAACATACAGGGCTCCCCTGAGCCTATATTAGATTCTGAAGGCTTTTGGAACGGGGGATGGCGGATGAAAGTAAAATTGTTCCAAATGGAGAATGACTTTCAGCATTTACCCAATTGCTTTTTTATAGGCAGAGACAAAGGGTTTATTTTCTACCTGGGACAACCAAGAAAATGTCACAAATGTGGCTCACCTCGTCACATAAGTACATTTTGTGACAAAATTATTTGTTTCTGATGTGGGGAGTTGGGCCATTCTGGGATGGAGTGAATGAATGACCCCACATGTCATTTTTGTGATGAACTTGGCCATACATTCACAGAATGTCCTCTGGTATCCCATAATATGTATGATGCCGACTTTACCATGCAGGACTTCTATATTATCACGGCTCAGGCTGGAAGAAGTCTTTCTGACCCCATACCTCCTAGAGAGGCGAGGCCTGCCTCAGGCCCTCCCTTTCCCAATGCCCAGGGAAATATAATTCCGGAAACCTGCCCCTATAATATGCTCTGCAGTAACCCCAGCAATGCCTGCTGGATGTATGGAAGTCTCATAGCCCATCACTGAGGATCTGACATAGCTCCCCCCCCACACCGACCCCTCTCTTGGAAGGAAACAAACCGATAGGTGACCCCTCTGGGGCTAGGGAGATGGGGAGGTCTACTGGTATTAACACTCTCTCAACTGCAAATAAATTTGATGGACTACCAACTGAAGACGGGCTGGAAAAAGGGATCCTACATCTGAAGCAGAATTCAGTAAAACACAAGAGGGAGCAAAAAAACCTAAAAAGAAAACAGGCCTCAGGATGGGATTATGAAAAAGCACTGGGAAAAAACAGTTTACCAAATAAGAACTTAAGGGTATATTACTCCTTCTGGTTATGATCTCACTGCTGCATCTCTCAATGTGGATAGTATTCGGTCAGAGAGAAAAAAAGGCTTGCGACCTTTGACCTTTTCTCTGGCACTGACATTGTTTTTTTTTTTCAGGACACCAGACTGTATTCTGCTGAAGATTTTGATGCAGCCTCTAATGCATGGTTGGGGGTGACAGTTATTGGTCAAGTAGAGGGGAGATGTGGTATGCTCTGGAGTACGCATTTGTTTTTTACACCACAAAGTTATAGTAACAATGGTTATAGAGACTGAAGCTGGGCAATGTTTGTTATTAGATATTATGATACAGAATTCTGAATTTCAGTTTATCAATATTTATGGTCCTCAGTCCAAAACTGATAGGATTGCTCTATTAACAAAAGTGCAACCTTTCTTATTTACCATACGTAATATCCTTTTTGGAGGAGATTTTACTATTAATAGGTCTGTTCAGGATAGAGGAGCGGCTAGTGCTAAACTATATTGTGACACAAATTTTCTGAATGACTTATTGCAAAGTACTGGTTTAATAGATGTATTCTTTTATACAGGAAATCAGACAACATGCACATACTTTTCAGGAAACCGTAAATCCGGTATTGACTACTGGTTTCTATCTCCAAATTTACAGTATAGACCCCCTGTGTTGGTACCTGTAGCAACCTCGGATCATATGCTGCTACAGGTCACAGTATCCAATTATCCGGCAACATCCAAAGGTCCAGGATACTGGAAAATGAACCTGTCACTATCAGATTTTCCTGAGGTGAAAGAAGATTTTGTTTCTCTATTGACTGCAAGGAAGTCAGTTCATTTCATGTACGATTCGGTTCAACAATGGTGGGAGGAGACAAAAACAGATATTAGGAAATATTTTCAACAAATACGGCGATTACTTGGGAGAGACAAACAAAACACCTATCGCTCATTAAGACACCAGTTGCAAGTAGCATAAACAAACTTGAATAGGAGAGAAGCTGTGGATAGTGCATATGTTCAAAAACTAAAAATCGACCTAGCACAAGCAGAATATAATCAACGTAAAACCCTAGAGACAGAACAAAGGTTTGGGGTACAAGGAAAACAAGAGGTAATTAACCCATATGAAAGTTGCGCAGCACAGCAAAAAAAGGAAAAAGATGAGGCGGCTTATAACATCCTCTGGGTAAGACATGGTTACTCAAAAAGTGATTTTCAATGAAGTAGATAGATATTTGCAACAATTATTCCATGCAGACCCACGACTGTCTGCAGAAAATATGGATGTTTGGATAGACTCATGCGAGTTACCTATTATTCCTGATTTTTTGATTCCCACTCTGTCACATCCTCTTGCATTGCAGGAATTAGAATTGGTTATTAAAACCTTGCCAGGAGGTAAATCACCTGGTAATGATGGTCTCCCAAATGAATTATAACCTTTAATTTTTTCAGCCTTAGGTGCCGAATTGTTACATCTATATACCACCAGTATAGAACAAAGGGTGTTCTCTCCTAGTTTTAATCAAGGTCTGGTGATATTTTTACATAAATCTGAGGAAAAGGAAGACATCAGGAATTGGAGACCTATCACCCTCCTCAGTTCAGGTAGTAATATCCTGAGATCTTTCACCAGTGTAGAGACGTGGTTCAAAGATCATAAGAAGGATGTCTCAGGTATTGAGGCAGTTGCATGGTTCCACAGTTGCGTGCACTGCTGCTCCCAACAAGTCAGGATAGGTACTGTCCACTCAGACAGCAAACCTGTCTTCTCAGGTGTTCCGAAGGGGTCAGTACTGGGTCACCTTCTGTTCAGCTCATTCTTGAATTGCCTCCCCCAAGCCAGTCAAGACCACATCCTCCTTTATGTAGATGATGTGGTTGTCTTCTCAAGTGGCTCAGAGACCAGAGCCCTTGAGCAGCAACTATAGAGTGACTTCACCAGTGTAGAGACGTGGTTCAAAGATCATAAATTGATAATGAACTACAAGAAAACAAAAACCATGCTGTTTTCCATCTCTCTAAACAAACACAAAAACTACCCACTATCATATGCAATAGTGGCAGGGTTTCCCTTGAACTTATTCAACACTTTAAATACCTTGGTATCACTATTGACAACTCGCTCTCTTATACTCTCCACATTGACAACACGGACAAAGCTATCAACAAGTGCATAGGGCTACGTTATCATCACAAGCATAGCCTCTCTCCTGAAGCCCTCAGCATAGCTGTTCACAGTTCTGTGGGTTCCCTGGTGGACTACAGTCTGCCTGTACATGGTTCTCCCACACATACTGCTCTCCGGTGCATAAAAACTGCACTCAACAAAGCCTGCCGGCTCAGCTTAGGTGCACACCAACTGACTCACACCTGTGATCTCTATGCCAGGGCACACTGACTCATGCTCAATGGCCGACTAAAATATTAATCCTGCCTTCTGGCCAAAAAGATCTGCCTTGGTCAGCTACCGCCAGGGGGCCAACAACTTCTGGTTCCCAGCAATAATCCATGGCACACCTGTAACTCCGAACACCAGTTCTTCCTAACTCCAAAATGTCGAACATCTCAAGGACAAAGGTCCTTTACTTATCGTGCACCGCTGTGGTTTAACTCCCTCCAGTAGAACTTTGCGTGCCTGCCCACACTGTGTACTTTCAAAACGAACTTGAAGCTCCTTATGGTACGTGAATCCAGATGTGCCTGCCATCGCTAGCACCACCTTTCTACCCCCCATCACTACTTGCAACCCCTGCCCCCTCAACCCTGCCCTCTCTCCCCTGAGTAGGCTCTTCTGTTCCCCCCACACACCTAGCACCCTCTCCTTCTGCCTCCAATCTGGTCACCTCCCTCCGATCCCTACTGCTTTACTGATATTATGCTTTCCTCGTGGACACTGCATTTGGACTCCTCGCCTTCACCCCCTTTTTTCTTTAGCACTTAGCAATGCTCCAAATGACCTCTAGTTTGCTGACAAGTGATTGGTTTCAGCGTTGGGCTCTATGACTTGTCTGTTTTCCCATGATCTGAACTGTGTTTGATATACAATCCTATTTGTTTACCTTTGTATTTCTGCAATCCTTTGTATAATTTCACCTATCTGTTGTACTCAAATGTTCTGACGTGGAACCTATGTAAAGAGCTCTGAGCTCAAATGGTTTTCCAAGTCCTGAAATAAATAAATAAAATAAATAAATAAATTGACAGATATTATTAGTACCTCACAATTCTGCTCAGTCCCTGGGAGGACAATTACTGATGCTCTCATAGTATTAAGAGAAGTAATGGATAGAAGTAATCTAGGGGAACTAAATGGATTTTTGCTTAGTCTGGACCAGCTCAAAGCTTTTGACAGGGTTTCCCACTTATATTTATGGAAATGTATGGAGAAGTTTTGTTTCCCGATCACTTTTATTTCTTGGTTGTGGGGATATTATAGCACGGTGGAAATGGCACCATTTGTAAATGGATGGATAGGTAAATATTGGAAGCATTCTAGAGGTGTACGTCAGGGGTGTCCCCTTAGCCCTTTGTTTTACATTTTAACATTAGAACCTCTTTTGGGTAGGCTTAATCATTCTGAAGATATTAGAGGTCTTTCCCTCCACAGTGACATGCCTGAACAGAAAACGATAGCGTACGCTGATGATATGTATATTCTTTTAGCAGATCTACCATCCAGTAGAGCTACAGAAGTAGTGGCGGTGGCTTTTATGGAAGGCACGGGAGCACAGATTAACCTACTTAAAAGTAAATGTCTTTTTCTTGGCAATGAACCTTGTTCTTACAGTAGTGTGATGGGTATTCCAATGGTGCAAACTGGCATAAAAATACTAGGGATTTATTTTGGTATGATAAAAGCTGATGTATATAACTGGGAAATTCGTATTAACTAAGCCAATATCTGTGTAGGGGTCTGGAATAAATGGCTAATGTCTAAATTAAAACAGGTGTATATGGTAAGGACTTTTTTATTAGGATAGTTTTTACATTTAGCAGCAATTCATTCACTCCCCAAACATATGGAAATGGCCTTGTTAAGTGTTTTCTTTCAGGCTATAAGGGGGAGTCAGTTAAACCTCATAAAAAGAGGAATTCTGTATTGAAAAAAATAACAAGGAGGTCTTAATATGGTGAACTTCATTTCTTCTTTCCACATTTTTATACAGAAACATACAGCCTTCACTTACTAACACCCTTCATATTTGGCCCCCCATGGGTACTGGATACCATGTCCCCATGATTAGAAGACTGGGACTGGGACACAGCCATTACTCAACAAAAACATATCCGTGGCCTTCCTAGTTATTTGTACTATTGTTTTGGCAAGTTAAAGTTGTGGAAAATCACCAAAACTATGATAGTCCATACAAAAAGGAAAGATTTTTATTTGACCCTTCAACAATCTTACTTTTATCAAGTCCCAGAATATTATACTCGACCTCAGCAAGACAGGACATATATTAAAGACATGTTATTACACTCAAGAATGTTTCCTTTTATGTGGGATGTTACGTGGCTGGGGGCTCATGGCAGATTAAATGTTAAGGGCAATCTGAAGCACACAAGTGTAGAAGAATGGGCTTGTCCCAGATCCAAGATTTGTCAGGTGCCAGAAGAGACAATGGAACATTTATTCTTTTTATGCCCATACATACAACCCTTTTGGTCAATAACGGCTGAGTGCTGGGCTTCTTCACCCTTTGTTGGTATCACATATGAGATTTTATTATTCAGGATATTACCACAGTACTGATCACTATATGACATGAACATTTTACATGGGATTTTAGGGTGTTTTAAATGTCACATTTGGCAAGCTCGATGTAGATGGTCCTTACAACAACACTGGATTACACAAGATCAACTGTTTTGGATTATTAGAGAGGATGTTTTAAAAACAAAAAGGGAAGAGCAAACTACATTTTCAACAGAACTATACAATAAAAGATGGAAATTATTGAACTGGTTAGATACAGAATGAGGGATGTTATTGGATAAGAACCCTGAGAATAGTATATACATCACCGAATACCTTCTACTCTATTACACGGGCATGGGTGGGGCCTTGGCTTCTGCATGATACATTTGTCTAAGGTAGGAATGCGTAGTACTAATGTTTTCCATTTTATTTTCTGTATGATTTGTATAAGCCACAACTACCTGGGTTCAAGTTGAGGTATGCTGTAAATATTTCATTTTGTTCTTTTTTTTCCCCCTGATTTTCTTTCTTTATGATTATCTGTGTTTTCTCATTTTATTGATTATGAAAGGGGACAAGTATGAATTAACACTTTTCTTGCTATTTAGTTCTTTTTCCTTTTAAACATTTTATGAAATTTGTTTCAGTTTGAATAGGATGATGGTAATATTTTTTTGATTTATTCTTTTATGTATTATTTGATGTAAATTAATATTGCTTGTTTTATTTGTTTTGAAGTTGCAAATAAAAAATTCCCCTATTCTTTTCGAGAAGTGCCATGGGATCTTTAACATCCACCCGAATTATCACCAGAACAGGCAGAGGGGACCTCAGTTTAATGTCTCATCTGAAAAACAGCACCTCATGCTGCACCAGACTGTCAGTATTGGGATTTAACCCAAGTACCTGGTGTGGGGATAGAACCCACAGCCTTCTGATCTCTTGGCCTCAGAGGCAAGTGTGCTACCTGCTGAGCTACTAACACTGTTCAATAAGGTATAACAGGGCATGTGTTATTGAGGGATTTACCCACTCCTTGTATGGTGCATCATGGAGTGCCACCGAGTGACTTAACGGCAGGAAAAGTGGGAAACATCCCAATTACCCACATCCTGCAGTGCCTTATTGTGATTATTTATTTATTTATATTTTGATAACTGGGTAAGCTCACTGAGACCAGAGGTCTCTTTTTCCGAAGCGACCCGGATTAGTTACAGACATAGATTACATACATAGGCAGGAGTACACAGTAGATTAAACATTCATTGGATAAGGCATAGAGTACATTACAGAGCATATCAGTTACATACACAAATATACTATAGCAATTACATTAGACATATGACAACTTTAATACAAAATGCTTAGAGGGAGAGGTAGTATCAGCAATAAACAGGATAATATAGTCACACCGTGGGTTCATAAAGTGGGAGCTAGCAATTACAGCCACAAAGACTAAGCTCCAGCATGTATACTTTCAAGCCAGACTTAAATCCTTCAGTAATGTGGCAGTTTGCCAGGTCCACAGGGAGAGGGTTCCATAAGTGTGGGGCAGTGTACCGAAAGGAGCACTTGCTGAAATTTGTTTGGACACTAGGGATGTCAAGGGGGGACGGCCTGTAGAGGATCTCAGGTCCCTACTCCGGACTTTGGGATTGAGCAGACCATGTAGGCGAAGAGGAGGGCCAACAGTGGTAAATTTAAAGGTCAAACTCAAGGAGGAGTAGGCCAATTTAAGTCATATAGTAGACCAGTGGAGATCAGCAAGGACCTCACAGTGGTGCCTCCTAGGAGGGGAGTTACTAGCGAAATGAGCAACCCTATGATAGAGCATGGTTAGTTTTCTTTGTTCGCCCTCCCTTAGGAACTGCAGCAGGGGAGACCCATAGAGAAGGGAGGGGAGTAGGGTGCAGTTGGCTATGGCATAACGAGCCTCGAGAGAAAGACAGTCTCCCAGCCTATAGAGAAGTCTTAACTTCTGGTGAGTGGACTTTACAACAGAGTCAATGTGAGGTTGGTAGGTAATCTCCTGATCAAGCAGGATCCCGAGGCACTTGATCTTGTCTGTGACCTTCACTCTCTTCCCTTGGGCTGTGTGAAGCTCAAGCATGCTGTGCTGGTCAGTTCTAAGGCATCTAGACCCAAACATGACTGCCTTCATTTTTTCTTCATTCAGCACAAGTGGGTTGGAGGAGAACCAGGCTTCCAGTGCAGCTAGACTGGTCTGGAGGTTGGCATTGATTACGTTAGGAAATGGATCACTGCAGTAGACAACACTGTCATCTGCATAGAGGATGAGGTTGTTCTGCCTGCAAACCCCCTCTAAGTCATTGACAAAGAGGGTAAATAACAGGGGACCCAGGATTGAGCCCTGGGATACCCCGGAGAATAAAGGTTTAGCACTAGCCTGGATTCCCCTCCATAGGACTTTTTGGGTTCGGTTGAGCATGTAACTCTTGAACCATGAAACAGACAGTCTGTCCAGTCCTAGTAGGTAAAGTTTGGAGAGGAGAAGTGAATGGCTGACCAAGTCAAATGCCTTGGATAGGTCAGCGAATAGAGACCCTGTCGGGGAGCCCCGATCCATTGCATCAAGGATGTCCAATGTGAGCCGGATTAGGGCTGTATCAGTGCCATGGCCTTTCCTAAAGCTGTGTTGAATGTCAGCTAGGAGTAGGTGCCTTTTGAGGTAGTTCTGTATTTGATTGTAGACTAATCTCTCCTGCATCTTCACGAGAGAACAGAGAATAGAGATTGTCCTGTAGTTTCCCACATTGTCCCAGGGCCCTTTTTTGTAAATGGAGACAATGGTTGCCACCGTCCATTTACCTGGCACCTTTCCTTCTAGGAGGGACCTATTGATAAGCATGGTGACAGGATGGAAGATAGCCAGGACGGTGGCCTGCAGAAGTCTAGAATAAAGCAGGTCATGTCCCAGAGAGGAGTCTGGGTTGATACGTTGTAGAAGGGGAAGTACTTGGGGGGGATTTGACCAGCTTCAAATGAAACTGGGGTCTAGAATGTTCCCAGGTGCTACCTTTATCTCTGGAGGCACCAGAGGGCATGGGGGGGTTTAGGTTCCACTGGGATTGGAGAAAGCAGCATTAAATGCCTCAGCAACTAAGGAGGGATCATTGGTTAGGGTATCACTGACAAGGAGCACTCCTTCCTGGGCACAAGGGACACCCTTTAACAGCAGATTTATTTGGCCCCAGAATCTCTTTGGATCCCGTAGGTGTCTAGACTGGAGATCTCGCAGATAGTTAGATTTAGCCAACTTGGAAGCTTTCTTGTATTGATTCCTCAGCTGTCTATACCTCTCCCAGTCATTTTTTTGGCCAGAGGATTTGAAATGTCCCCAGGCCTGGTCACAGAGCAGCATGCTACGTTTGAGGCTAGGGTTAAGTCATTTATGGCATTTACCCTGTACCCTTAGTTTCTTATGGAGGGCGTGTACATTGGCCACAGATGTAAAAGTGTTGGGAAAAAAGTCAAGTGCCTCATCCAGCGTAAGGAGGAAGATTAGGGGATCCCAGTTTACAGCACATAGGTCAGAGCAAAAAGCTTCCGAAAAGAATCTGCTGTAGTTTCTGGCTTCAATTACCCTGGCAGGCAGTTTGGGAAGCTTATTGGACCAAATACAGAAAATTGGTGAATGATCACTCAGTGAGTCTGCCATGACCCCATAAAGGCTGTATGCGGTCCGGGCTTGATACTAGGCCCCAGTCAAGTAATGAGTGGTTACCAGTCCTAAGCATTAAGCCTTGTGGGCAGGTCGATAGCTTGGGTCAAATTAGTATCGAGTACAGGGTTCTTACTGGCGGGGGCCTCTAGTGAGAGCCAATTTAGGTTAAAATCCCCCAGGAGAATCATCTCTCCCAGGGAGTGTTCTGTCAAGGCATGAGTCAGGGATTCGAGGGAAGATGTAGCTGTTTGGGGCGGGAGGTAGACACACCCTATGTACAGGGGTTTAGTGTCTCCGAGGAGCACTTGCACAAAAATTATCTCATTCACAAAGTCACAGAAGGGAGAATGGTCAATCTGCATTACATTAAGACTACTCCGAGTGTAGACGAGAACCCCCCCCGCCTTTCTTCCCAACACGGTCCTTCCTCAATGCATTATAGTCAGCTAGGTCAATTTTGTGAGGAAGGATGTGAGGTTTGAGCCAGGTCTCAGTCACTGCGAGTATATCGGGTTTGTAGAGCACAGTCCAGGCTTCAAGGGCATGGATTTTGTGCCTTAGGCTACCTATGTTCATGTGCACCACTTTGAGTCCCATGGCATTAGTCCAGTGAGGGCTAGTAGGGTCATTTAGTATGGAGTTGGAGGGGTGGGAGCCAGGGTTAGGTTCTACATCCCACCCCAAGGCAAGCTTTAGCCAGGCTAGGTATCTGATAATTCTGGTGGGAGTGGAAAGAAGCCTCCTTAAGTCACTCAAAGAGAGGTGGTAAAATAGATTATAACAATTTCCATGTTTGGTTAAGCCATGCGTGGATAGTAATGCATTGTTCCCCCCACCTGGGTTTCTGGAGATACGGGGGGGGTGACCAGGGTTAATATCCAGATCCGAGGGACTGAAACCCCAGAAGTAGAGCAGGTCATTCCCCAGTATTAGCGCCATGTAGGTAACTGCAGACATGAGACCCAAACACCGCATGATAGAGCCGGGTCAGTAAATGGGTCTAAAAGCTGCTCCTTACAGTTGTAGAGGAGTATCCTATTCTAGAGGTAGTTAGAGAGGCTGGTCCTGTAACAGATTAGATCCTGCAACTTCAGGTTTAGTGATACATCAGGTACAATAGCAAAGGAGCAGGGGAATATCTGTAGCAGTGAGGATGGCAGGTGCAACTTGAAACAATTCAGTCCCTAAGCCAACAGTAAAAACAGGAGTTGCAGTATAGCATATACCTCTGACTATCAAACAACAGCAATGTTTATGCAGTGAGTTATTGTATAACTTATACAGCTTACTAACAGACACCAGCAATGTAAACACAGTGGGTTCCAGTGTCACTTATGCAGCTATCTATCAGACACCAGCAATGTACACATGTTAAGTAATTATCCCAGATGGCAGGCAACTGTGGGATAGGTCCATATGTGTTGGTGGGAGGGGTTTAGAAGCTAAAGGAAGGAGGAGCAGGGGTGGGTGGGTGGGAAAAATGTAGTCCCTTTTTTAAATTCACTCCAGCGATGCAGGCTTTGGGAGAGGTCCGCCTGGCCAGTTGCCAGCACCTCAACCCCGAGGAGAAAATCTTCGGTAACGGGTCTGGGAAGGGGGAGGGAACCCGCAGCAGCAGTGGGATTCCCCTCAAAGCCCCAAGAAAAGGAAACAACATCCAAGGCAGATTCTGTGGCTGGTGGGGCTCGAGACAGCTTTAAGTCCACGCCGTCCAAGCATCACTGGCAGCAGGGCCAATGAAATGCAGGTGCCTCTTTCGAATTTGGTGCTTTCCACCAAGAGCAGACAAAGGCTCACATTTTAATTACTGATTTAGTCCCTTATTTTAAATTCGTTCTGGCGATGCAGGCTTCAGGAGAGGTCCGCCTGGCCAGTTGCCAGCGCCTCGACCCCGAGGAGAAAATCTTTGGTAATGGATCCGGGAAGGGGGAGGGAACCCGCAGTGGCAGTGGGATTCCCCTCAAACCCCTGGGAAGAGGAAGCAAAGTACAAGGCAGATGCAATGGACCCATGTGCCAAATAAATTTAAAAATGTGTTCCCTATATTTTTTGCTACCTCAGGCCTCACTTTCCATTAACACCAGAGGAGAGATGAGTCACCTCATATCTGCTGTGGACAGTCTTTCAAAAGCAGAACATGAGCTCTCATTGCAGATCACAAGTTGAGAAAAACACATTTTAGATTGACCCTTTTGCATTATCATAAGCGGTGAACAGGAAAAGACTTTAGATGACACTGTGTGAGCATTTATAATGGACATATACAGAGACATGGGAATACATGGTGCCTTGTGTTACTCTAATACACAGTCCAGTAGTCCAGAGATTCCCACCTATTCTTGTAGGAAAGAAGTGCTCCAGTAACCCCCGGGTACTGTAATTCTGAATTTTTATGCAGTAGGTATTCAGATTCCAGTTTTGTTTTACATTAATTGCAGCAGAGGCTACAAGGCAAACAAAATTGCATGCTGCTATAATCAATGTGTGAGTTAGACTGAAATGGGCAGCTACTGTGGTGTAAAGTGTACAGATGATACGCAGTGCTGTGCCTTTGTCATGGATACCACAGATTCAGGATTTCTGTCACCTTCACAAAAAGATCAAAATTTTTGGACATTTAAAAAAAGGCAAAGGAGACACAGGAAAGTCAACCACAGATCTGTTTACAATTACAGAAGGCTACTGGTCAGGGGGAAGGTTACTACTGGAAAGGGAGGGAGGGCAGCTACTGAGTAAAACTGGATAGCTGCACACTCGAGCAGACTCGACAGACCTTAGGGCCT
This sequence comes from Neoceratodus forsteri, assembly GCA_016271365.2. Classification (NCBI taxonomy): domain Eukaryota; kingdom Metazoa; phylum Chordata; order Ceratodontiformes; family Ceratodontidae; genus Neoceratodus; species Neoceratodus forsteri. The sequence goes on along the minus strand of JADMNL010000023.1, from coordinate 429,048,773 downwards.
ATATCTGCTGGTGTTTTTCGTATGTTCGTATGGTTTGTTTTAAGGGTTCAGCAAAATGCTGACACCTTCCTCCTCTCTTAAGAATTCTCTAGTCCTCATCAGCACCATGGACAAAGTCCATCTGGTATGCTCAACTTCTCCCCTCCCCAGAAATGAAAACACAAGGACCAAATATTCACATTTGAACACCAAGACACCAGAGTAGCTGAGGGCACCATCAGAATGTAAAACTGTTGTAAATTCTACTGCTGTCCCCAGAAATTATAAAAAGGCATTTTTTTCCCCAAAAAACGTTTTACAAATTTTACGGGATAAATACATTTCACAAGCAAATCTTTTGAATAAATAGCCCCTCCTGTGTGAAACATCCACTTTTGCATGACGGACAGTCATAGACTCAAGGTGACTCCCCCAAATCAGGGTCTTGTGTTACAGCAGAATACGCAGCCACTTAGCAACTGGAAGGCACGGATCTGGATCTTTTGATACTCTAAAGAGCCTGTGTCCACTTCCATAGATAGGTTCATAAACATACTTTATTCGCTTATTACAGTTTACTAGACAACAGTGTGGAGCAACAATGGGGAATTATCAAAACTGCCATCACAGACGCAACAAGCCTTTGTGTGAAGCAAATAAACAAATCAAAATGAAAGAAAAAGCCACTATGGTTCTCAAGAGAGGTGGCTGTGAAAGTCAGGAAGAAAAAGACAGCATTCCGGAAGTATAAGGAAACACAGAAGGAGCAGGACAGAGAGCTGTACCAATTAAGGCAGAAAGAAGCAGGGAAGGAAGTCAGAATAGCAAAGGCCCAAACTGAGGAAAAGATAGCCAACTCAGTTAAGAAGGGGGATAAAACCTTTTATAGGTACATCAGCGAGCGTAGAAAGACAAAGGGAGGGATAGTGAGGCTGAATAGAATAAACGGTGGGTGGGCAGAGGGGGACAGTGAAAAAGCAGGAATACTGAACGAATATTTCTGCTCAGTATTCACAAAAGAGGAGGGGGAAGTGCCTAATCCAATTAACAGAAGCACTCTTGATAGAGGGGTCGATCCCAGTCCTTTCACAGAAGAAAGGGTTCTGCAAGAACTCCTAAAACTGAAGGTGGACAAAGCAATAGGTCCTGATGGAATTCACCCCAGAATTCTAAAAGAATTAAGGAAGGAACTAGTGAAACCACTGGCTACTCTTTTTAATAAATCATGGGAGGATGGTGTGGTACCCAAGGACTGGAGGAAGGCGGATGTGATTCCCCTTCACAAAAGTGGGACCAAGACAGAGGCAGGAAACTACAGACCTGTCAGTCTGACCTCTGTGGTAGGAAAAGTGATGGAGTCACTTCTGAAGGAAAGAATAGTTGAGTACCTAGAGGTCAGTGGAGCACAGGATCCAAGGCAGCATGGGTTCACAGCGGGAAGGTCATGTCAGATGAATCTAATAGATTTCTTTGACTGGGTGACCAAAGTAGTAGACCAGGAAGGGGCTGTGGACATGGCCTACCTAGACTTTAGCAAGGCATTTGACACAGTCCCACACAAAAGATTGATAGTCAAATTAACCAGCCTGGGAGTGGGTCCCAGGGTGGTAGCCTGGGTAAAATATTGGCTGGACAACAGGACACAGAAGGTAATTGTAAATGGAGTCCACTCTGAAGAAAGGGCGGTTACTAGTGGGGTGCAGAGGGTTCAGTATTGAGTCAGTCCTTTTAATGTCTTCATCAGTGACATTGCAGAGGGACTGGAAGGAAAAGTATGCCTTTTGCAGATGACACAAAGATCTGCAACAGGGTTGATACACAAGGAGGCGGAAAGGATGAAAAGGGACTTGGCAAGGTTGGAGGAATGGTCAGACGTATGGCAGCTAGGATTCAATGCAAAAGTGCAAAATAATGCACCTGGGAAACAAGAACCCAGGGAAGAATACACAATGGGTGGGAGGTAGTAACAACAACAAAACAGGAAAGGGACCTGGGGTAATCATATCAGATGACCTTAAGGTTAGAAGCAATGTGAGACGGCAGTAGGGAGGGCCAGGGGTATACTGGGATGTATAGGAGAGGCATCAGCAGCAGAAAACAGGAAGTTGTTATCCCTTTGTACAGACAGTTGGTGAGACCCCATCTGGAATACCTGTCCAGTTCTGGAGACCCCATCTCCGCAAGGACATAGACAGGATAGAGGCAGTCCAGAGGAGGGCAACTAAAATGGTGCAGGGTCTGCAGAGAAGCCGTATGAGGAGAGACTAAAGGAGCTTAATATGTATACCCTTGAGGAAAGAAGGGAGGGGGACATGATAGAAACTTTCAAGTATCTCAAGGAATCAACAAAGTCCAAGAGGGTAGCATCTTTCAGAAAAAGAGACTTGCAAGAACAAGGGGACACAATTTAAAGATAGAAGGAGGGCGGTTCAGGGGCAATGTGAGGAAGTATTATTTCACAGAGAGGGTAGTGGATGCATGGAACAGCCTTCCTGAGGAAGTTGTGGGGTCTAAAACTGTGGGAGAATTCAAGAATGCATGGGACAGACATAAGGCAATTCTTGTGGGGGGCAGGAAGACAAAGGCTGTTGGTTAACTAGGATCTGCGGCCTATCCTGTAGGTAGGAAAATGGGCAGACTAGATGGGCCTAGCGGTCCTTATCTGCCGTCAAAGTCTATATTTCTATGTTTCTATGTTTCTAACACCTTTTGTAAAGTTCCATAGGCTGCAGGCACATCGGTGTAGTGGTAGCACTATTACTCATGATACCAGTGACCTGGGTCCTGGAACGAGCCTGGGTCATTGCGAGGTGGCAAGGGCAGGAAGATTGAGCATCACAGCAGTTGCTCTCCTTCTCCGGGAGGGGACATAGTGAGCTGTGCTGTGGCACCATCACCTGGGTGACCACAGGTGGCAGTGCAAGCCAGAGACACGTGGTCACTAGTGAGGGAGGATGCTGCCCAATGCTGGTATCAACATACATAGCTTGTGTGCATCATGAGGGTTTTCAGTTAGCAGCATCCAAGCAGAAGAGGAGCAAAAGTGGAAAACCCCAACCCATCCCAGCATGAAGCCTCCCAGCTCCACAGGTCCGCAGGCTCTGTACCGATTACTGAGTCACTTACATCTGCACCAGACTCAGATCCAGCTTGGAAACTGCCCACTCTGAGTGCCCCACCATAGGGGGTAATGCATAGTGTACGAGGAGGTTAAGTAAGTCCAGGAGAAGCGGGCAGTGGGGCCAGGAGTGGAATCTCAACTGAATGAGGGTCAGACAAGGGGCCAAAAGTATACTAAATTCACAAAAAAGTTCCATAGATCTTCCCAGGTTTTGCAGTACTGTTTTTGTCAACTTGTCTGTGAAGTCTCTTTAAAAAGCTTTCATCAGGTTTTCCGGATTTCATAGTGTACTTGTTAGGACATAATGCTTACCACAACAGCAGACTGTGATGACACAAACACAGCAATTGTGAGGCCAGTTGAAGAAATGTTTGATGTTTCTGAAGCAGATGGTGGAAAAGATACATCTTAATGTGAAATATTTAAAATTCAGACAATGGAAACAAGCAATATAAACCTTGAGAACATTCAGATTAAATGCATTTGCTGTGCACACAGTGCTCTGAATCATATGATTTTGCAGAATGCTTGGGACAGGAGTTTCAGAACTGTCGGACGCAGATGTACATTCATCTTCTGCCTAAGTCTGCCTGACTGTGCCAGAACTGGAGAGCCCAGTATTTGAAGACTCCCAAGTTTTTGTGACAGTTTCCATGATTTGCAGAAGCTTATGTAAAACAAAACAAACAAACAAAAAAAAGCACACAAAAAAAGAAAAACTGGTCATTCATCAAGTTATAGTACTAGATGATTGGGTCTGTAGTTGTGTAGTCGTTTTTATACTGCAATATATTTATTGTTTGTATATTCAGTATTTGCGACTGGTAACAATTGCTGTGTATGTATTGCTGAAGTAAATGTGTGTGTGTGTGTGTGTGTGTGTGTGTGTGTGTGTGTGTGTGTTTAAAGGAAAGGTCCCTTCAGCCTTTTACTCTGTTTTCCTGTGTAGTTTGTAGGCATGAACAATGATTGCCTCTATTGCACCCTCCTAATTTCATCAGGATTTAAATGTAGATGAAGGTACTTAAGTCTAGTGTGAAAACCTGCCTGACTCCATTGCAGAAGTCATGATGACATGACTCATGTGAGGCATCTTGGAATTTTATGCTGTTTTGGTGGTAAAGCCTGCAGTAGTTATACTGTATTAGTCAGTGCTGTTGCTGTTCTCTGCAGTCCCTATGTTCTTGTCTGATGCTGGGCCGTGACACTTCTCAAGACATAGTATGTGCCATGCTGTTTTCTGTAGTTTAAACATAAAACATGGAAATTTGCTGGCAGAAAAGGACTGATTGGCCCATACAGTCTGCCCAGTATCCCCCCCTTGTTCCCTTATCTTGCCCCCTCACTTCCATGCCCTCTTTTGCTTCTATTTACCCCCATGGAGTCATCCCAAGCCCTCTTGAATTTTCTCACTGAATCTACCCCACCACCCATTCTGGCAGCCTATTCCAAGGACCCAGCCCTCTCTCAGTGAAAAACTTCCCCCTCACATTTCCTCCAAACCTTCCCCCCTCCAGCTTGAGTGTGTGTCCTCTTGTTGATTTGTTTTCCCTCATCCTGAATACGCTACCCTGCCTCACTTTGTTTATTCTCTTTAGACATATATATGTAAATATTTTTTTTGATGTAGCTTTTTGATCCCCACCCCCACTACCTGCCTACATGGTGACGAGGATACATAGTAGATTTTGCCATTGTTTCTCTCCATACACCCAGGGCCCCAGCACACGGCCATGCATGTGGAGGCACACATGCACCCCATGGCACCAGCTCAGCCCCTCCTGTCCCTCCCCTGGCATTCACCGAGCCGCCCCCATAATCTGAACTGTCATTCGTCCTCCACTGGGTGGCAGCCAAGGGCTGGAGGAAACTCCAGATCCCCCCCGGGGAGAAGAGAGCTACCCTATGGCCGCTCAATCCCACTCCTTGCCATCCTCCCCACTGACCCCCGACAACCTGGGCCCTTTCCCGAACCCAGGTCAGTGGCATGGAGCAGGGTGTGGCATCCAGTGCTTCAACCCTCAGCGCCACCAGACTGGCCTCCCAATAGATATCTGAAGGTTTCTACCATGTCCTCCCTTTCCCTCCTCATCTCCAATGTGTGTCAATTTGGTTCCTCTAATTGCTCCTCATATGATCTCCTGTACAGCTTTTGAGCCATCTTGGTTGCCCTTCTCTGGACCTTTTCCAACCTGTCTCTGTTCCCCTGCAAGTGTGGTCTCCAGAACTGGACCCCATATTCCAGATGCGGTCTGACCATAGTTTTGTATAATGACATGATCACTTCCTTCTTCTTTCTGTGGGTAAATCCCCTGCCTGTGCATGCCAACATTCTGCTAACCTTCCTCATCGCCATATTGCATTGGTTTCTCACCTTCAGGTTATCTGAAATAATGATCCCCAGGTCTCTTTCCTGCTCTGTTACCTCCAATTCTTCCCCTCCCCAGCCAGTATTTTGCCCTTGGGTTCCTACTCCCTAAGTGAATAATTTTGCATTTTTTTGCAATAAATTGTAACTGCCACTTCTCTGACCACACCACCAGTCTGACCAGATTCTCCCTCATTTTATCCATCCCTCCCATTAAGTCCACCCTGTTACAGATTGTCGGGTCTGCAAACAGACACACCTTCCCATATAAGCCATCTGAAATGTCCCCAAAGTAAATGTTGAAGAGTATGGGACCCAACACTGACCCCTGAGGTAACCCATTTGTCACCCCTCCCTCCATGGAGTGCACCCCATTTACCACCACCATCTGTGTTCTCCCCTCCAGCCAATTTTCCACCCAGTTCACTAATTTACTCCCTACCCCTAAGCTACCCAACTTGCTTATTAGTAGGGCTGTGTGAGTCAACAAATTTGGCCTGACAGGCCAGTTTCGAGCTAGGCCAGACAAAACTTGACTTGGCCTGATTTGGCCAGAAATTAAATGTAAGGTTTTGAGGGTCAAAATACATTTTTATTTTAAATGGCTTATGATATACTATTAAAATATGCTGTTACAATGTATGAAAAGTTTTGAACAATAACTTTACGCAGAACCTTCATAATGAGTGTGGCAGGGTACCTTACCAAGAGGCTCAGAGTCAGGCAAACACCTTCCTTGTCTACTGTTCCAACCCCGACCCACCCAAATTCTACTCCGCTAAGTAGTACTCCCCATGGCGGCACTGATGGAGGGGTCAAAGTGTATCTGAGTTAGAAAAAAAAATGCTTTTAGAGAATACAGAGACTTCACAAGATGTGTAACAGAACTTAATGAGAGAATAACTTCTGCCGGCTTGTGCACATACTCATCAACTCCCATGCATGAGTGGGGTCATGACCTTTGCCATGGAGACAAACAGGTTTTCACACCAGGATAAAAAGGACTGAAGCAACCTCATAAATATTTAAATTAGGATGAAACTGGGCTGATACAAGAGGGGGACTCATCATTCCTGCCTACAAATGACACAGGTATACAGAAAATAGGTTGAGAGGACTTTCCCTTTAATATAATTTGATTTAGATTTGATTTAAAATAGAGAAAACATCTAAAATATGAGCTGCCATGTATTTAAGTAGAAACATTTTCCATGAGGCATCGGTAGTTCTTAAAATTATCAGGCATGTGTTACTTACGCATTACCTTTAAGGATTTGAATTGGAAAAGATCCCTGTAATCCTAAGCCTGGTACACTCTGTAGCACTTAAGCAATTTGTTTCCTGCATCATTATGTGCAGAAGATGTCATTTCTTATGCAGAATTATGCCATCACATCAGTGAGCTCGTCCAACAAATGAGAGAGCAATTTGCTTCAACTCTTCGGACCAGGGAAGGCTATGGTTCCTGCTTTAATGGTTGAATATGATTCTCTGTTGCTCGTCAAGGAGACAGAGAGGGAAGAAATAATCACATTAGTCCAAAGCCACCCTGTGCAAATGAATGCAATCAGGAGATGCAGAGCACAGCATCCAGCTCCTATATAGCCCTCATTTCCTGTCTTGGCAAATGAAGTGAAATGACAGGTCACTGCTGACCTTTCCCGTGCTTATATAAGCAGGATTACTGCGCACATACTCTGTTCCAGCTAATAACAGATCTGGGCAGGTACGGATTGTCAAAACCATGGAAAAAGAATTTGAAAAACCCAGAGATAGCACTTTTTCACAATGTTTGCAATTTTTTGCTGCATTTTGAGAAATTTGTGAATGTCAACTCCACAAAGTTTGCCCAGCCCATCTGAGCTTAAACCATTAATGGAAGACTCTTATTGTGTTAAGGGAGCAGAGCAGTCTGACAAAATATTCTGTGCTGGGCATACGCCTGTCAGAGTAGCACACAGCACTGCATGGACTAGAGTGGCAGTCCTCCTTACACCCTGATTGGGAATCACAGCATAGAATATAATTTTTATTTTTTATACAGATGTCCCTTCTTTTGTAAATAAACTCAAAATGCTTTATGAAACTATGAATGAGGGACTGATGGTGCAGGGGTGGGTGATAGAAAGCTACCACAACTATTACTTGACCTTCAGTATTCCCCCCACTGCAGTACCTTAGGCAACTATATTAGATCTTTTTTTACTAAGATACCTGACATTGGACAAGAGGTGGGGGATATCCCCTACTTTTTTCCAACAGTGCCATGGGATTTTTTGTTTGGTAACTAGGTAAAGTCTACAGGGCCTCAAGGCCTGTTTACAGGGGTGATCCAGAAGCACTGGGGTAGTTAAGTGGCTTGGTCTGAGTCAAACAGCATGCAAGTAGAGTAGGGGTTGTGGAAATCAAACCCATGTCTGCTGGATGTACCAAGCTCATTCTCAGCTCTTTAATCTAAACTCTAGGTTATACTGCCAGCCTTTTACCTTTCACCTTTCACCAGGGCAAACACCAAGCAGCAGGCAGGGCAGCCTAGTAATAGGAACACAGAATTATGAACCCAGAGATCCAGGTTCAAATCCCAACTGAGCCACTTTTTCATGTATGACCTTAATTAAGTTGCTTGACCTCCCAGTTCTTCAGCTGTAAAATTCGCTAGGCATCACAGAAAATGACATGTTGCCTCTCAGCTGGGCTGTCCTAGGGTCAGTAATGAAGCATTAACAACCAGGAGCGTGGTTTAGCTTTTCATCTGAAGGGCAATGGGCTATAATCACAAGCATTACAGCATGTGTTAACACTGCTTTACTTTGTGTCAGCTAACCCAGTTCAGCAATGTGCCACTAATCAATATGGGATATTGCTGAATCAGGTTAGTTAAGGCAAAATACAGTTGTGATAACACTGGAGGAAATGTTCATTAATATATGGTCTTGTGGCACATGGCAGTGCCAGCAGTGGGCATCAGTTCAGCCCCCCCACTGTAAGATTTGATCACACAACCTTCAAGCCCAGCAACAAAGGTTTTACCTACCCCAGAGCTGTACTGATTCAGACACATGGCACTGTGGGAACCCTCATTAAGTTTCCTAGGTGTCATTAACAGCCAAGTATCAGATACTTTTCCACTTTTTCGAGGAACCCGGCAAGGTTGTCCCCTACCCCCAGCTGTTATTTGGGATATATTTGGAGCCACTTGCCCAAGCTATTCAGGAAAATGATAAAATTCCAGGTATTACTTCAGGTAGTAGACACCAAAAATTAACCCTTTATGCAGATGATTTGCTACTTTATTTCTCCCTCCCCTGAAACTTCATCTCCTCTCTGGGAGACCCTTTCAGTATTTGGGAATCTGGCGGGTTATAAATTGAACATTTCAAAGACAGAAGTTTTATAGCTTCATTATTCTCCCTCTCAGCGTATTCGGGACACATTCCATTTTAAATGGGACCTTCCCTTGTTGAAATATTTAGGGGTACAGTTGACAAGAATGGCTGGCTCTTTGGTTTCCTGCAATTATACAGCCTTATTAAAACAATTTAAAAAGGATTCTTGTTAATTTATTTAAGAGTTTTACAAGGAAGGCACACTGAGCAGAGTACTGCTCGATTCCAGGTGCGACCTGGGGAGAGGAGAAGGGAAGCACATCAGAAGCACAGCAACATACAGGTACAGTAGTCAGACAGGTACAAAATATGAACATATGAAGAAGCCAGCAGAAGGCCATTTGGTCTATCAAGTCTGCTCGTATTGCAGGATCCGCAGCTTGAGCTAATGTCCCTGCCCTCCCTCCCCACTCCTCCGATCCTCCCTACCCCTGATCCTTACCTTCCTCCTATGCCTATCCCATCCTCTCTTAAAGCTGCCTCCTGTCTTTAATGAGATGACCTCTTCCAGCAATGCATTCCAAGTTTCCACCACCTTCTCTGTGAAGAAGTGCTTCCTGACCTCCCTCCCTCCTAAATCTCCCAACCTTCAGCTTAAGACTGTGCCCTCTCATGTTATGGTTGACACTCAACTTAAAGAGACTCTCCTTATCAACCTTATTTATCCCTTTCAAGTACTTGAATGTCCCAGTCATGTCCCCTGTCTCTCTCCTGTCTTCCAGGGAGTACATGTTCAGTGCCCTCAACCGCTCCTCGTATTCCTTACCCTGCTGACCAGCTATCATCGTTGTAGCCCTCCTTTGGACCTTCTCCAGCAGGTTAATGTCCTTTCTTGAGGTGTGGGCACCAGTACTGAACTGCATATTCTAGATGCAGCCTTACCAGTAACCTGTACAAAGGCAGTATAACCACCTCTCTCCTACTACTGATCCCCCTAGATATGCATTCCAGCATCTTGTTTGCCTTTGCTTCTGCTTTCTTGCACTGTGTGGTGTGCTTCAAGTCACTAGTGATCATCACCTCTTGGTCCTTATCCTCCTCTGTTGCAGATACTCGGACTGCACCCAGGTAGTACTCTGTCCTGGGATTTCTGGCTCCAATATGCATAACTTTGCATTTCTTGGCATTGAAGCCAAGCTGCCAGATCCTGGACCCCCTTCCTAGCCTTTCCAGATCTTCCTGTAGGTCCTGTTTGCCTTCAGCTGTGTCCACTCTCTCACAGAGCTTGGTGTCATTTGCAAATAGGTGCATTTTGCCCTTAATGCCATCTCCAATGTCATTGAAGACATTGAACAACACTGGCCCCAGCACCGAGCCCTGTGGGACCCCACTGGTTACTTCTCTGGTGCCAGATAACTCTACCCCACAACCACCCTCTGGATTCTGTCCCTCAGCCAATTTTCCATCCATCTGGCCATCTTTTCCCTAACCCTGGGATCTAACAAAATACAGGCAACTAAAAAAATACCAAAAAATTATTACATGAATTACAAACATGCTGTGATTTTTTGCAGACACCGGGGGACCAGTTGAAATCCTAACACACTGGGCCATTCTGGGCATAGGGGCAGGTGGAAGAATGGTGATTATAGAGGAGGGAGGAGAGGAGCAGACTGGGGCGGTGTGCCAAATAATCGCAGGGAGGGTGTTCCATAGTTTAGGCAAGCGATGGGAGAAGGCAGACTGGCCTGCCGAGGTGGTCATGAGTGGGACAGACAGGAGCTGCGAGTCAAAATTCCTGAGAGAGTAGGTTGGGGGGGTGGAAGCTGATAGAGAATAGGTGAGGTACTGGGGAAGGATCTGGGCCTAGAATTTTGCTGTAATGCTGCAGCAGTGACAGAATCAGTGGACTTGTAACAAGGGGAGCCCATTCATAAGGTAGATGCCATCCATATGAATTTACTTCCATGTTTTCTTTATCTTGCTCAGACTCTTTCAATTTCTCCTCCACCTCTTTCCTTCTGGGAACTTAATAACCAGATTTGTCATTTTCTGTGGGGATCACATCACCCCCGTATTCATTACTCCATAATGCAGCTTCCTAAACATCAAGGAGGTCTGGCTTTGCCAGATTTTATGAAATATTATAAGGCAGCTGAACTTCGGATTATATTTTTATGGTTAAATCCGCATTATCAAGTCCACTCGAAAGACTTGGAGGTGACAGAAGAAGATCTACATCATTTTTCTAAAATATTATTCCCATGCCCCCCCCCCCATTCCTTTAACTGACATTACCTCCAACCCTTTTACTCTTAATACATTGAACCTTTGGCAGTCCCTCTAGATTCCCCTCCTTCAATAGTTTCATCAGTTATTGTTTTCTGTCCCGTATACGGCGGCTTTTCTGGCAGCCCGTTTGGACCATGGATTCAAAATCTGGGAACGTTTGCGTTTACATTTGATTTTCCACTTTGTATGGAATAACAAATTATCACCTTTTGAATCATTGCAAGAAAAATATTTGCTATCTGAGGGTGATATGTTTCGTTTTGTTCAAGCCACTGCATTTATAAGAAATGTACTTTCCCCCACTTTCTTAGATACCCCTTTTCCTTCCTTGATTCAATTAATTGTTCAGCTGGCAGAAGGCCTGGCTTCATTACCCCACATACTTTCTTAAATATACAAAGCACTTCGTCAATTAAACACAGACTTCATTCTGTTAATCTAGAGGAAATGGAAAGATGATATTCATGTCACTGTTTCCGAGGTGGATTGGGAAAGAAATTTAACATTTCTACATTCCCCATGAGATCTTTCAACTCTAAAGAATTTTCTTGAAAGATTTCTGTTTGATTTTTTATTGTCCCAGCTGCTCAAAGTAAATATTTGCCTAATAAGGGGGCTGCATGATGGAGGGGTTGTGGGTATTCTCCTGCCTCTTGCGGACATGTTTTTTGGGGAGTGACCATTACTGGCTTCCTTTTTCACTGCCTTAGAAGGTGCACGTTCGGATCTTTTTGGCACTACATTCCATATAAATGAGCACTCTTTTTTCTTGTTTTGGTCCCTTTTGGAGCTCCCACCAACACGCAGACTCCTGAGATCTGTTTACTGGCAGCCAAAAAGGCAATTACCAAAAATGGGCTTTCGACCAACATACCTACTCTAACCCTTTGGCAAGATTTGGTATCGGGGACATATCATACGGAAAAGCTGACTGTGCAGGTTAATCATTCTATGGAGTCCTTTGAGATTTTATGGTGAAGATGGGTCTTTTATATTGTATAACACAAAGCCGACTTCATTCCTTAAAAAATCCCTATAGACCCCTCCTCTTTGGAGGTAGGAAGGGGGCATTACTCATTCAGCCTCTGTAGTTTGTGGTTTGTGCCATGGCATGGGATTGTCCTCTGTTTATTTGGGATCAGTCTTAGTTATTTCTGATGGTCATTTTTTTTTTTTCTGTTTGTGTGTCATATCAGTTGGTTATCGCAGGATGACTGGACCTTTCAAGGCTGTATATTTCACTCATTCAGCCTTTTGGTCTCTCTTGTACTGTACTTATGTGACTTATTGTATCTGTTAATCTCCCTTTCTCTACTTCATTGTATGCCTCCTTTGGATGTATATAGTTTTCTTGTATTGCAGCCATGGTTTTACTTTGTACAATTAAGACTATGGGCCAGATATTCAAACTGCGCCCAAAAAGTGCGCAACAGCAGGAGCAAGCACAAGTCAATTGCGCACATGCGCAACAGACGCGATATTCAAACATGGAGCAAGACAAACTGCGTAAGCAGCCAATGTCTGAATATTGCACAAACTGCACCATAGCGCAACCAGGAAGGGGAAGCTGAGCAGAAATGATGCGCCATAGCGCAACAAGGCTAGCCCAGCTGAGCAGTCCAGAGGTGCCATAGCGCAAGCAGAGCCCCCCAGCAGAGCAATGGAACTGCACAACCAGGGAGGCAGGCTGGGGCCCACCACCAGCCATGCCACACATGGGCACAGGAACACACTGCAGAACTAACAATACACCCGACACACCCCAAGCACAGCATCACTGGGGGAGGGATGGATGATCCACCGGCCCATGGGGACAAGCCAACAAAGCACAGCAGGGCCATGTCGCCCAGCACACCCACTGGCAGGCTGAGACTGCCACACACAGGGGATCAACAACCACAGTGCACATCAGCCCCCCCTTCTGTACAGCACACCCTGCACTGTAACCCCAAGACACCACCCATGTGCAGTGACTGGCACTGCAGAAAACACCATGCAACCCTGGCACACTGCAACCTCGTGTAGCACAGAACCATACAAGCCAGACCCACCCTGGGCACCCAGCAGTGGGCGGCAGCAGATGGCAAGACTGACTGAAAGGCACTCCCACACCGGAGACACCTTCCCATGCACACACACACATACCCAGGACCTTACCACCCCAGATGCCATGCACACCACTGCAACTGAGCAACCATAGCCCTCTGCAAATCAGAGACCACCAGAGAATTCATAACAAAATATATATATTCGAAAAAGATATGTACAACACCAACAACATCTATATACATATGTACAAGACAAGGGGGTAGGGATACAAGGTAGGGGTGGATAAGGGGTAGGGGTGAACAACTGGGAGAGGGAAGGCAGGGTGGGAGGGCTGGGTGAAGTAGGAAGGGGAAGCGCAGTCAGCGCCCAGCAGGCTGGTCCCCTGCTGCCTGTTGATCTTCCCGGTTCCTCCGGCTTCACCTGACCCCATGGCGCTGCATGTCTGTGAGGAGGTTATGTGTAGCGACTGACACCTGCGTCAGCCGCTGGAGGGCACAGTCCATTCGCCGTAGGATGCTGAGACCTAGGAAAAGGGAACACAGTCAATGGCTGTGACTGTCCACAACCCTGAACACCACCCATCCTGCAAGGCATATAGCCTAGTGCCCTGCACCTGTGATGGTATGCACCCACCCACAGTGACCATGCACATGACACGCCCAACCAGGCAGCACCAGCTATGTGCACCACTGCACACACACACTGCCCATGTCCATCACAGCACAAACAAGGCTGTCAAGTGACGTGGCAATGTGGTGGGATGCCATTCCACAGCCATGTGCCCAGTGCATGCATGGACCACCAGTGACGCACACACAGACATGCAGTGACACTGGACAGTGATGACTGTCGCCTGTGTCGTGCATGGTTGTGTTGTCCATGGCTGGTGGTCATGCCCACCCCCTCCAGCATGCAATAGCATCCATGATGTAATGACACTCACACTCATCAAGCAGCTGTGGCTGCTGCTGCTGCCGCTGTGGCCCACCCATCACACCTCCCCCGGCTGCCACCTGGGCCCCGCCATGGCCCTCCTCAGCCTGGGCCTGCATCCTCTCCGCCAGGCCTGTGGGTGACAAATGTTGAGAAAAACATCAGTGTGACCCCAAAGCAGACTGCCCCCTGCCCCAGTGAGTGTGCCTGCCCACACAGCCAGACCCATGCATCTCACACCTGCACACACTGACACAGCCAACCATGGCAGAGCCATCCCCCATGCACCGCCACCAAAACACAGTCACACCCCTACGGAGAATACAGGTGCATAGATGGTACACCCACCTGGCCTAGGCAAAATGCCCCTCCTGGCATGTGACCTGAGGCATTGCAGCACGTCCGGCACCCTCCTGCGGAGGTCACTATATCTGTGCCTGCACTGGTCAGCAGACCGGCACCACCCTGTGACCCTCTCCAGTTCAGTGGCTACCTGCAGCCACACATGGGTGCGGGTCATGGTGAGGGGCTGATCCCCAAACAGTGCCCCAAAGTGGGGCTCAACCACTGCCACCAGGTTGGCCACCTCCAACTGACTCCACTGGGGAGCTCTCCTGCATGCCATTACTGTGGTAGTAGAGCAGGCAATATGGTGCCCCGCAGCACGGCAACCCCACGTGGAAATGTTGCGCAATAGACCACCATAGGTTCCAATCACGCTGATCGTATAGCGCCGTCGGTTCACATAGCGCTGTCACCAAACAGTGCAACAGAGCCGTACACATGGCAGCCGAACAGCACCAAGGGGCAAAGGTCGGACACCAGGTCAGGGGTCTATGACGCAAGGCCACTCATAGCGCCATCTGACGTCTACGCATCCTGCGCGACCGGTCACCTGCGTGCCAGTGCCACAGTGGACTATTGCGCAGTAGTGCCACAGCGCCATATGGTGCCCAGTGCTGTAGCGCCACTGGCACAATGGTGGCCATGGCCTGAATTGCCGATCGCGCACAGCACGTCATCAGCGCGGCAGACGCCTGCGTAGGCTACCTGGGCATGCGCAATGCAGTGTACCACACAGTCACAGATCTGCTCCATTGGCTCAGCCGGCTCAACCGTATTGTGCAAAGCGCAACGGCACGATATTCAGCCGACACATGCAAATCATCTGATCAGCCATTCAAAGGCACAGTGGTGCGAATTGCATCTCATTACAGTTGCTTCACTCCTAATTTGCATGCATTGCGCTATAAATGAGCGACATTGGGCTGTGCTGGCCAGATTCGGTTACTGCAGGTGAGAGGTGGGTTGCATGCTGTGTGATGTTCTGGACAATGGTCATGGGATAACGCTGTAGACTGCACAGTGACAGGTGTCCACTTCCACCCATACAGATCGACATGACCGAGCAGAGCCAAGGTGAGGGTGAGGATGGTGGGCAGAGAAGGAGGCCCAACTTCACCACGGCAGAGACAGAGGCCCTCTTCCAGGCCTACCTGGAGGAGGAGCCACTACTGAGTGGACGGCGGGGCACCCCTCAGGCCCGTGTGGCTGCATGGGAGGGGGTAGCTCGGGCAGTGAACCTGCACGGAAGCCACCAGCGCTCCGTCAGGAATGCAAAAAGAAGATGGGGACAGACCGCAGGAGGGTGAAGGAGAAGGTGGCAGCCCTCAGGGCGGCACTTGCTGGCACAGGCGGGGGCCAGCCAGCGGTGGTGGAGCTGACCCCGGCTGAGGACCGACTGGCTGCATCAATGCAGCGGAGTGCTATTGAGGACATACCAGGAGGTGGATTCCAGACAGGTGGAAGCTCATCACTGCACGGTATGACATGGTGGTGGTGTTGGGGGGGGGAAGGTTGTTCACATGCACTCACATGTCCTCTCTTTCTGTTACAGATCCTGTTCGTCTTCAGGGGACAGTGGTGGTGGGTCCAGGCAGTGAGAAAGACCTGCTGGACATGGAGGAGGGTCCATCCACCTCTGTCACCAGCCAGCATGCACTGCACCAGCATGCACTGGCTGCCAACTCTGGTGTCGGTGGAGTCGGTGTGTGGGGTTAGCAGCCTGTGTCTCAGCAGTCTGGCATGCAAGCATGCCTAGCACGCTGTGAGTGTGGCTGAGCACGTAACTGCACCATTGATGATGCAAGGACTGCAATGGGCAGTGACATGTGTGTCCCATGACGGACACACGCAGGCCAGCCGTGCCCCTGGGCCTAGCTGGTTCCAACGTGTGTGCTAGCATGTCGGCACAGTCCCAGGCTGTGCCTGTCAGCACCAGTGGGGCAGCACCAGTGGCTGTGCAGGTGTCTGGCACTGTTGTGGCCGCAGCAGTGGAACGAGTGGTCCCTGGGGCACAGCGGTTGGAGGGGCAGCAGCAGCAGTCACCCACCAGGTCTGGGGGTACAGTGTCCAGTGGTGGCACATGCCCACCGCCCTTTGATATGCCCATTCCTGGTCCTGGTGAGCAGCGCCCACCCTCAAGGGGTGTTGAGCATCAGGACCTTCCATACCCTGGGGGACAGGATGCCATTGTGGCAGAGTATCCACTTGAAGAGCACACCCGCCTGCTGTGGGAATCAGTACAGCAGCAAAGGCGGGTTGCAACGTCCATGGAGGCACTGTGTGTGGCTGTGGAGCGGCACAGCAGGGACTGTGCTCTGGACCATGCAGAGATGGTCCATATGTGGATGGATGTGACCGCCGCCATTGACAGGCAGACCCAGGCATTGGTCACTGTCGTGGCTGCATTGGGCACACAAGCAGGTGCCCTGTACTGCGCACCCACACAGTACGCCCTCACTGCCTGTTTCGGCGTGGTGGGCACCAAGCCTGTCGATGCCGGGTTCTGCTGTGGGCATTCTGAGCACCCTGGTGCAGGTATGTTTGGCATACTACAGACCCCACTGCGGACATGGGCGGTCAGCGATCGCTGCGTGGGACCCTGGTGGTTCATCGTGCCACCCCATGTTGCCCCTGCTCAGCCTGCCAGTGCTGTTGGGTCACGCGGGCTGCCCATGCATCTGCGGTGGCGTGGAAAGGTGCAACATGACTGACCTGTCTCCCAGTGTGGGCCCTGTCTGGTGCTGCCCTGTGTGCACTGTGCGTCATGGTGGGCAGTGCACTGGTGCGGATGCCCTGCACATGTGCCGACATACAGACCACCTGCACACCATCCCGACTGCTGTCCACAGGTGCGTGCATGATGATGCCTGCATTGTACTGTACACCAAGGCAAGGGTGCCCAGCATCTGACACACGACTTGGACAGTACAGGTGGTGGGTGTGGTCTGTGGATCTGTGTGTTTGCCATGTCTGTTCCTGCTCTGCTGTGCACCTGCCCATGTACGCTTTGTGCCTGGTGTGTGTGTGTGTGTGTGTGTGTGTCCATATGACTGTTCGCCCCTCCCTGATGGTGTGCTTGTGTGCCTGGTCCCTTCCACTCCCCTTGCCGTCATGCACCCCTGGTGTGTTACTCTATGTGCCTGTGGGTTGCGCCAGGACAGTGTTGGTTGCACATGGCCCCTTGACTTACCTGTGTCGTGCATAATGCTCCTCCGTGATGGTGTCCCGGTGCAGCTGGGCCTGCCGGATCAGTCGGGGGTCCCGCCGTCCAAGGGGGGGCTGCTCATCACCATCATCACCGCGCCGCTGGCGCCTCCCCATCGCTGTCCCTCCTTGATCTGAATGGCTATCCCACAGTCTTTGGCCATGTTGTGCAGGATACAACAGGCCAGGAATATCCCACAAGCCTTTGAGGGGCTGTACTGTAGGGCACCGCCGAGGTGTCTAGGCATCGAGGCGTGCCAGGCATCCCAAACACCAGCTCGATGATGTTGTGTGGCGGCATCGCCTCATTATAAGCGTTGCTTACTTGAAGGGGTCATGGGGCGCCGGTATGGTGTGAGCAGCCAGGGATGGAGTGGGTATCCGCTGTCACCTGTGTGGAGATGGTGGAGATGAGTATCATGCTCAGGTCCATATTGCCAATATCCTGTGTGCACTACATAGCACCTGTGGCATTCCCACCCTTGCCCCCGTTTTCAATTCTACATGCGTACTCACCCACTAGATGGCCTGTAGGGATGTCCCCACTCTCGAATCGATGGCACAGTCGGACTGATACCATATAAAGGCATCATGTGCTCCGCCAGGTGTGTGGCACAGACATTGATTATGCAGCAGTGGCATCACACACACCACCTGGCAGTTGACACTGGAATAGCCCTTCCTGTTCCTATATGCAGCCCCCCAGGGGCCAGGTGGCATCGCGTCTGGCCACATGGGTGCAGTCTATGGCCCCTAGCACGCCAGGCATATGTGCTACCCTGTGGAACTCCTGCATGTTTGCTGTACACTCTGCCGGGTGCTGGGGAACTGGATGTGCTCCAGGCATGTGGCAGCAGTGCGCTGAGGAATTGGGTGAGGATGCGTGGCGTGGCCGACTGTGTGATGCCTGTGGTGTCCCCTGTCAGCCTCTGGAAGGTGCCCGTGGTGAGCAGGCACATGCAGGCTGTCACCTTGGTCTCCACCGACAGAGCGTGACTCCGTCGTGAGGGTGCCTGCATCACATCACTGCACAGCTCACAGAGCCGTCTCAGTATTGCCCTGTTCAGGCGGTACCGGCCCACGATCTCTACATCTGTGTACAGCTCAAAGCTGATGCGGGCATGGTACTGCCTGTTGGGGGCGTACCACCGACGGGCCCTTCCACGGCCACGTCCCCCTGCAGCATGCATTCTCACCCCTCATTACAGCTTCCATGTGGAAGCTGGCACTGTCCATCTCCTGGCTTGTGACCCCCCTGGCTGATGTTGCTCTGTTACCCCGCTGTCCTGACTGCTACCTCCACTGCACCTGGTACACCTACTGGCCTCTGCGCTCTGTGGCCCCATACACCTTCCCTTGCCCCTCTTCTGTCCTGTGCACTCCCTGGCCTGCACTGTATGTTACTCTGGCCTTCTCTGTCTCTCTGCCTCATGTGTCTTCCCTGTCACATTCTTGCGCCTCTTCCTTGAGCCTTTTTATTTTGGCTCATTTCCGCTGGGGCGCAACTTCCGGCTGTTCGTCTTGCGCAGTGCGCAAGTCTTTGAATATCGCATTGCGCTCTTTATGCATGGATCCACCCCCTTCGGTTGCGCATGCCTTCATTTGCATTGCGCTGTTGCTCAGCCTGTTTTCGGTGGCGCAACTGCCTCCTGCTGAATATCGCAGAATGGCGCACTTTCGGACTTGCGCATGCGCAACCCTATTGCGCATAGCGCAACCCTTTTGAATATCCGGCCCTATATGTGTTATCAGTATGTTTTGACCTATAATTGTATTCAAAATTCAAATAAATATTAAAGTTAAAAAGAAAAGTTTCATAAGTGTCCCAGAATCTCTATGCTTTATTTCCAAACGTGTGACACTTTTTCTACTGGTTAGATCATTTTTATTTTTGTGGCTGAGGGTTCGGGGGGGAAGATTAAGTATTGAAGAAACCTTCTAACAGTGATTGCATTGTGTAATGTCTGAAACTCTTTTTATAACATTTTAAAAAGTACTGAATGCAGAATTTCAAGCATGTTAACCTTAAATCAGAATTTAGTAATATTTTTTTTTGTAAAATAATTAGAAAATTCTGTTTAGGGGCTGATAAACATGGAACCATTGCAGAACTAAAGCCAGCATTTAAAAATCAGTTTCTATAGGAAACAATTACAGGCTCAGTGCAGTATTCCATTAAATACAGGCTCAGTGCAGTAGTGCATTAAATAGAAGGTATCTAGTAAAGTAAAATGTTGAAAACTATCATATAGAGAATAACGTACTGCATTGGGAGAGGTGTGTAACGATATTTTTTTTTTCAGTACAGATTCTTTTCCCCCAGACAGCAGTGTGTCTCCAGGATACACTTTGTGTTCTAGGATATACCTCGTTCAGGTCATATGGCTGTCATTTAGATGGTTACCTGTGTTTTTTCTCCCCTACTTTTCCTGCCTCCTCCCCTAGTGTGAGCAATGCCTTTCTCTGCCTCTCGCGTACACAGCTTCCCCTGTGGCAGGAGCAAGCTCCCGGACCCAGCTGAAGGGGTTGATGTGATGGTGCAGACTGCTGCCTACCCTCCCCGGTCAGGATGCACTGCTGAGTGGCAGCTGTCTCGACATGGGACTGCCTCCAGGCCTGACTTCCTGGACTTTCTTCTTACCATGTGTCATTGGCGCTGCAGTGCATCATGCTGTTGCTTGGTCTTCAGGGTGGCTGTGTAAAGAGATTTTACACACTCGAGGTGTGGGATGCTACATAAACACCATGAGTGAAGGTCTACAAATTTATAAAACATTCCACACCAAGAATGAATGAAAAATCTCATTTGGCAATCCCTTTCTATTAGATTTTATGATTACTGACTTCAAAATGTAAAAATTTGGGGAGGCATGATGTTAGTTGCTTATGCCTCCCTTGAAGGACCCTTCACTCTGGGTCATGTAAGAGAGGCTCCCGCCAGCCACCTGACTTGTGCATTTGTACCCAAATTTGGCAGTCTTGTCATGGAGTATAGTTAAACACCATGAGGTGCTTCTTTTCCCTTTTTTTTTATGTTGGCGCACTTGCGCAGCCAACATCTTGCGGTAGTGCAGATTGGGAGGCGTAGTCACTTTTGGGCGAATGCAGGGCATGCATCAGTAGCTACGTTCTTCATTCCCTAATCAGCCTGCATGCTGGCACCACACCATGCATACATAAAGTGGCGAGCACATCTAAGGAAAGGTCCGCTGCAATCTGAGCAAAGCTCATCAGACGTGCTCGGCCACATTCTCTGCATGGCAGCCGCCCAACTGCCAACTTAGGGGGTGCCCAATCCCCCTGCTGGCTTCCCATGGCCCCAATGTATGTGCTGACAAGGAAGCCCATTCCCGTAGGCATAAAGCACTCCCATTTGTTTATACTGAGGGGGTGCCCTATCCCCTAAATGCTTACCCCCAGCTTTCCTTGTGTGCTGATGGGGTGCGAATCCGTTGGCATTAATTAACCCTCCTTTGTGGTGTGCCAATGAGGGTGCCCAATCCCCCTGTCAGCTGCAGCACCCCCCCCCAAACAGTTAGGTGGCATGCTGGGAGCCCACCCCAGTATGCCAAATCCCCTGAGGAAAAAAAAAACTGTCCAGCGATGTTTTGTTTTTTGAACCCTATAACACAAAAACAGTCCCTCGTAGTCTCCCTCCCACATTCCACACCCACCCTCTGTGCACCCTGCCTCCCCACACCACTCTCACCCCATACTTACCTGCAAAGTCCGTTGCGATGATCTTCGGTGGACCAGGAACACGTCTGCACTCTTCAAAGCCAACCGCGCACTGAGGAAATGCCAGTAAGCTGTATAATAGAATAAACAGGGTTTTTTCAACCTTGCGGCATATCTCAGGCATTTTTTTGGAATTTTGGCACCAAATTTTCAACATGGGGTTTTTGGGACCCCTCCTCATGAATTCTTGCACTGTCATGGCGTTATTTGGTCCCGAAAGGTGATTTCACCGTCATGGTGCGGAATCACCTTTTGGAAGTGAGGAACGAAATGACAGTGTCAGTGTTCATAAGGAGGGCTCTCAGAAAGCCTATGTTGCAAATTTGGTGGGAAAAATAAAAAAAATGACTGTTTTACGTGCGTGCATTGCGCAGTTGCTATGCACGCTCATAACTTAGCAAATTTGCAATATTTTCATGCCACATGTTCAGCATTGGCATTTTCCACACCTTCTTGTTAACCATACAGCTGTCATTTTTCATATCCTGACCAAAATTTGTTTTCGCAGTTCTGGTACAGAATAGCGCGGTTGCCATGGAAACTCCGTGTTAAAGACACATTATGAAAATGACAGTGGCACTGTTTATTAGCAGAGGTCCTAAAATGCCTATGTTGAAAATTTGGGTCCAGCTCTATAAAACTAGTGTTTCTGACGTCGTTACGCAGTTTACTGCATACTTCGTGACTTTGTGCATTTGTAATATTTTCATTCCAGATGTTCAAAATTGGCATTTTTCCACACTTCCTTATGAACAGTACAGCTGTCATTTTACATATCCTGGCTGAAATGTGTTTTCACACGTCCGGCACAGAATTGCACGGTGGCTGTGCAAAAACAGTTTTCAGGACAGTTTGAGGAAATGTTGATGACACTGCTCATGAGCAGAGGTCCTAAAATGCCTATGTTGAAAATTTGGTGCCGAAAGTCCATAAAATGACTGTGCTGCAAGCGTGTGTTGCGCAGTTCCCACGAAGCCTTGTAACTTCGTAAATTTGCAATATTTCCATGCCAGATTTTCACCACTGTCATTTGTGCACACCTCCTTATCAACAGTACAGCTGCCATTTTTCACAGCCTGCCCAAAATGTGTTTCCGCAACTGTGGCACACAATGGCGTGCTCGCTGTGGGAAATCTCCTTTTGGGACTGATTAACAAAATCACAGAACCACTGTTCATGAGGAGGGGTCCCAAAATACCTATGTTGAAAATGTGCCTAAAAAATGCCCACAAATAATTGGGTTGCAGATATCTGTTGCGCAGTTTGTATGCATGTTCATTGCTTCACCAATATTTCATATTGCCACTCCAGAGTTTCAGCATTGCCATTTTTTGTGCCTCCTCATGAACAATACAGTTGTCATTCTATACATCCTGCCCAAAACTGTGTTTTCGCCCCTCTGTCACTAAACGGCACAGCCACTGTGCAAAACCACGTTTTAGCTAACAAAGTGATTATGCCGCTTTTCATGAGGTGGCCTGACAAGCAGCCCATGTTGAAAATGTGGAGTGAAACTACCACTACACGCCTACAGTGTTAGGGTTTCCAACTGTAGCACCCCACCCAGTACAGACTGACAGGCATCAGGGCTGTGACTTGAGATCATCGGATGTAATGCTCATGCCATTCCACCCCCCACGTCCTCCCTGCAGCCACTGACAGGCATCGTGGTGTGTCTTGCACTGTTTGACCACAAACTTCACCCCCACGCTCCTATACTGCACCCATGTTAGCGTATCTCCTTATGGAATGGGGTACGTATAATGCCCAAAGACACCAAAGCACACCACAACACTTGTCAGTGTTTACAGGGTAGGGTGAGGTACAACGGCATGAGCATTATAGCTGATGACCCAAAGGCACACCCCAATGCCTGTCACTTTCTACAAGGTGGGGGTGGGGTTGGTGTCACTTCAATACTTCACTGCCATTCCTCTTATGCATCTCTAGCTCTGCCACTGCCAATGCCAGCGCGACAACATTCGGCATTGACACATGCTTGTTTTTCTTGTCAAAGTAACTGTGTGGTACAAAGAAGGTTAATGAGCTCACGATGCATGAGACAGGTGACTGACAGCTATATGCAGTCTCCCAACTGACGTTACCATCAACTGTGTGTAAAGGCTGACTAGACCATGGTTATCTGTGTTTAATTACCCTTAGTCAGTAATTATATATCTACAGTATAGCAATTGCACTTACGTTTAACACTTTCTAGGCTCTTAACTTCACTCCGTTATGTCTTTTAAAATATTTCACGTTAACACGTACCATACTTATTCTAATATCTATTTCAAAAGCATCTTATTGCCTCCTCCTGAATGGCCTTGCTGAATTTGTGACTTCACAAGCTGTTGTCATTGTAAGTGTAACCCCCCTGCAAATGGGGGTTCCCAAAATACTTCCAGGAGCTTGCTTGAATGCTCCAAGCCTGAATGGTGTTTGGCGTTTAAGCCATTTATCAGTGAGTGTTTTTAGAACCTCTGGTACTGTCTCTTTAAGAGCTGTCTGCTTGCAGACATAATTAGTTTGTATGGGGGACTGTGTGTTTCTTTGATTGAGTACCACTCGAGCTGCTGCCAATTCACTCCATTTTTGCAGTCACTAGGAGTGCAAAGGGAACCTATCTGAAAGATGTAACTGCCAGAAACCATTTAGAGTAATAATGAAATTACAGTTTGTCTAACCTGCTTTCTTTGCAGTCAGAACTGTGTCTGCCTAGTTCCCCATTCTGGTTTTGAACTGCTGAACTGGACCAATCAGTGTGGGGTAAGCTAGCTCTAAAATGGTGCCTTGGACGAATCAGAACTTGGACTCATAATCTGAGCCAGCCACAAGAGGATTGTATGGGCAGTGACTGTGGGATATGTAGTTTAGACTTCGGCGCCTTTTTGGACCAACAGGAGCAGTCTATTGTGAGCAACAGCCAATCCAGTCAAGAACTGGGAGGAACTCAAAGGAAGTGCCCGGTTTTGTCTGTTGGAGTTTCAGTTGAGCTCTGGCAGTGAAGAAGGAAGGAGCCCTGTGCTTTTTCAGTGTGCAGTTTTAGTCGGGAAACGTGTGTAAAGCCCAGAGTTCCGGTCTGCAGCTTGTGTAACTGCTTGTTAGGACTGAATCCGTCCTGTGAAGAGAATCAAAGGATATCTGAAGAGTAGAAACCAGGCTCACCCTGTAGAAGACTGGAGAAATTGCTGAATTGCACTCGGTCTGTCAGGAACTGAATCTGCTGTGTGTTCTCCCGGGTATTGTGCAGTAATTGCGATCGGGATAGAGAAGCAGCCTGCCTGGTATAGTACTTTCTGTTTTACCATAGAAATGTGTGAAGAGGCTTGTGTATCTCAAGTGAATCCTGCTGCCATTAAAGGACTTTTGCCTGTTACTGTTCACCATATAAATGTGTGAGGAGGCTTGGTTAGCTCAAGTGAATCCTGCTGCCATTAAAGGACTTTTGCCTGTTGCAGTTTGCCATATAAATGTGTGAGGAGTCTCGTGGAGCTCAAGAGTAGCCCTGCTGACATTGAAGGACCCTATCTTGTTTGGAGGTCGTGAGTACTAATTCAGGGGTCGCTCCTGTTGAATTGCCACATTGAATCCAAATGGAATCACTGTACTGCTGACTGTTTAAACTAATTTTCTTTTCTCTGTGGGAAAGGGCCCCTACCAGCTGCCACGGTTTGGACTAGCCACTAGGGCTTGGGTACCCAGGAACAGTAACTGGTAGGATAGGCCTGTGCACAGAGCCATAGGTAGATGAGTAAAGTGATAAGCTAATTAACCTGATTTCCCCTGTCCTTGTTATATTCCCCTAAATAAATCAGAGCTGCTTGTTTCAGCAAAGTTATACTGCCTGGAGGTATTTGTCTATGTTAAAGTATTGTACTGTGATTGTTGCACTGTATCTTATTTTACAGGAGGTCCCAGTGCCTGAACCAGCCCTGGGGGGTAAGTGTATACTGTGAAGGTAATTCTGATATATTGTGTGGGCCACTAGTGGGAAGAAAGGGGGGTTGCAGTGTCCCAGAGGGCTGTGACCAAGTAAGTTTAACTATTGCAAACCCTGACCTCTGGGTGGAGGCACCCGCCATTGGATCCAGGCCCCTCAACCTGTTAGTGGCAAATCAGGCAGGGGTAGTAGCCCCTGGGATAGCGCCATCTAGGGGTTACATCTTGGAGGCTCACTGCTGGGATTGTGTGTCCTCTAGTGGCCATATTTACGAACCACTGTTAAGAAAAAAATGGGTACCCGACAGGTGGCTATGCAACGGCTGGTGGGAGTGGTACTGGGAGGAGATTGACCCCCAAAATGCTATGCTTATCCTGGACATCCCCCTGGGTATCAATACGGACACTGTACAGGGAGTACTTTCCAAGGTGGAAGGTTTATAAAACCCTGTGGTGGTGGGTCGGCTAATCTGCTCACCCACACTTTCCTGGCCCTAGTAGAGTTTAAGGATCCCATAGATAGCTCCAAAGTGCCACAGACCATTCCCAGAGGGAGCCTCACTGCCTGGAGAGTGATAACTAGTACAGTAAAGACCTGGGGGGAATGAGCCCCACCACTGTCTGAAACTTTTGAGGAGAAATTTGCTAAATGGTTGCTGGGGAAGGGAAAACTGTGGAGAACTTGAAGAAACTATTCTTCAACACCGGGGTGTTCCTCCCCAACACCCTCTCCCGCTCCAGTACCCGTAATGGTGGCTGAACCAATGCAGACTCCTATTTCTGCACCTGCCATTAGTCACGACTCTTACTGAAGGTTGAGGATCTTCTCTGGCACCCTCCCCACCCCCCAAGGGGAGGATGACTGGGAGACCTGGATAGACTATGTTGCCCCCCAAGTGCTAGAATGGCAATGCTCGGAAGCCGAAAAGCGAAAGAGGGTTAATGAGAGCCTCCATGGTCCTGCCCTGGCTACCATCCATGCTAAACGGGCAGTAACCCTGAAGTGACTGCACAGGCCTATCTTGAGGCCTTGGAGAATGTATGGGAGCCCAGATTCTGATGAGGATCTATGGTGAGAGTAGAAATGCACAACAGTACCAAGGGAGTTGTTGTCTGTGTATGTATCTCGCTGAAAAATTGTTGCAAGAATGCCTCAGAAAGGGTAGTTTGCCAGCGATTGAACTGGACCGAACCAGGCTGGACAGGATCCCTAAGTCTGCCCCTTCTCAGAACTGCTGTTGCTTCAGTTACGCCTGGCAAATTGACTGGAATCCCCACCTCCTATGATGAGTTAATGAGAGAAATTCGAGGAGTTGAGAAAAGACGACCTCGGAGGGACCTGCACCAATAGCTGCGGCTACGACCCGAGTGACTGAGGGTGACCCATCAAGTGAAGTTCAGGGGTAGAGGTTGACAGTCAATGAGTGCTCTGACAAGCAAAAAGATATGCCACAATGGGGCAAACTGTTGAGAGAGATCCGGGAATTCAAAAACAGTCCCTTTATGAAGGCCACGCCTGCAAGTACGGGCCCTGACCTATATCCGACTGCATCTGCTATGGGGGTGGGGGTACCCACCCATGTATCTCCTGCTGATAACAGCTCCAAACTCAATTCCTTGACCATGGAAGTGGAGAAACTGACGAGATGTCTCCAAATGCTTATCACGCCGCGAGACAGAGATGGCACCAAGGTTTCCAGTTAGTAGTACCCGCCCTGGCTCCCAGTGTGGTGCCTCGGCCAGCTCAAACTCCAGAAAGTATGTTTTGCTATAATTGTGGGAAGGATGGGCACATGAAAGGAATGCGGTCCCCAAAAGACACTGACAAAGTTGCATATAGGCTACAAGGAGAGCTTGGAGAACAAATCAGTGGTTAAGAGGTGCACAAAATGATCCCAGTGAGGGCACCAAAATGCTAACTCACGTCTTTTGTGGCAAGGTCAGTTGCCCAGGCCCCCACTACCGCCTCTCCAGACTGGTCCAGAATAGTGGGTCCCTCCATGGAGACCACTGTAAGGTGAATGGAGTGTCTACAAGAGCTGTATTAGACAGTGGCTCCCAAGTGACAATTATGTTCCAAGATTGGTATCAGAAGCATTTGTCAGAAGTACCCTTACAACCATTAGAAGGACTGCATGTGGGGGTTAGTGAGAAAGGCCTACCCTATTCCGGGTACATCAAATTTGGCTGTCTTTCCCCACCTCCGTGGCTGGAGTGGCCGAACAAGTAGAGACCCTAGCCTTAGTGTGTCCCCCACTGGACTGTATGATGGTGTCCTTTGTTGATTGGAACAAATGCTCATATGTTCGGAAGACTGGCACAGTTATGTTATGAAAAACAGGGGTCAAAGACTAGTACAGCTTTAAGAGTTCCGCTTTAATTAAGAAGGCCTATGAGGCACAGAGAGATGCTGAAAAAATAGAACCAGAGGAACCGGTCGGAATTGTATGGAAGAAGGATCCTGAGTCTCTGATCCTGGCGCAAATGCCCAGTGTACCTTACAGGAGAGGTCTGTATCAGAAAGGATGTTAAGAATAAAATATTAATGTTGGATGCACCAGGCGATGGAAAATTGCCAGAGGGACTGCTGGTCTAGCCTAGTATTTTGCCGCTAGAGCCCATGCTTATGCCAGAAGGGTAATGGTCCAAGTTCATAATGTGTCTGAAAGAGACATTCGAGTAAATAGAGGTTGCATCCTGGCTAATGTCATTGTGCAGACACTGCAGTGCTACCCAGCAGCAAGAGTTCAAGGAAGAATGACAGAGTAACGCCTGACTTGTTTGATTTCGGTGACTCCCCATTGCCAGCTGAATGGAAAGTGAGGATCAGTGAGAAGCTTGCCCAGAGAGACCAGGTGTTTTCTTTAAAGGAATGGGACGTAGGATGCATGCAAGGAGCTGAGCACAATATCCGGCTGCATGACGAAAGACCATTTCGTGAGAGGTCTCGACGCCTGGCACCTGCTGACATAGATGATGTGAGACGGCATCTGCAAGAGATGTTAGCTGCTGGTGTAATACAAGAATCCAGAAGCCCTTATGCTTCCCCCATTGTGGTAGTGAGGAAAAAGAATGGGACAGTAAGGATGTGTGTGGATTATCGCACCTTAAACCAGCGGACTATCCCTGATCAGTACACAATGCCCCGCATTCAGGATGCTTGGACTGCCTAAACGGGAGCAAGTGGTTCTCTGTGTTGGATCTCCGAGTGGGTACTACCAGATCTCGATGGCCCCAGAGGACCGTGAGAAGACAGCCTTTATCTGTCCGCTTGGCTTCTATGAATTCATGAGGATGCCTCAAGGGATTTCAGGTGCCCCAGCCACTTTTCAACGATTGATGGAGCGTGCAGTGGGGGACATGAACTTACTAGAGTGCCTGATATACCTAGATGATGTTATTGTGTTTGGCAGCTCACTGGAGGAACATGAGAGCAGATTATTTAAGGTATTGGACCAACTGGTGGACTTTGGCCTTAAACTGTCCATTGATAAGTGTCAATTCTTTCAAACATCAGTAAAGTATGTGGGACACATAGTATCCACCGAGGGAATAGAGACCGACCCAAGTAAAGTTGAGGCCTTGACCACCTGGCCCACAGCCCAAAATCTAAAAGAACTGCAAGATTCCTGGGATTCTGTGGTTATTATCGTTGCTTCATCAAGGACTATTCAAGAGTGATCCGCCCTTTACTTAACCTTACTCAAGGGTATCCCCAACCCACAAAAATACCAAAGTCAGCGTCCCTCAAGACTGAAAGAGTGTATTTTCATCCGAGTGAAGTATTTGGGGCCCGCTGGACTCTGATTTTGAGACTGCTTTTCATGAGATCATATATCAACTTACCCATGCTCCAGTGCTGGCCTATGCCGATCCAAGAAAACCTTACGTCCTGCACACTGATGCTAGCTTGCAAGGGTCGGGGCTGTGTTGTACCAAGAGCATGAGAATGGCCTGAGACCAGTGGCCTTTGCCAGTAGAAGCCTGACCCCATCCGAAAAGAACTATCCTGTACATAAGTTAGAGTTCCTAGCTTTGAAGTGGGCTATTGTTGACCAATTCCATGAGTACTTGTATGGGGCTAAAATACTAGTAAAACTGACAATAATCCTTTGACCTATGTGCAGACCTCAGCTAAGTTGGATGCCACTGGCCACAGGTGGCTTTTGCATTATCTACATATGACTATGCTCTCGAATACCGAGCAGGTCTGAACCACATAGATGCTGATGCCTCTCCCGGAGGCCTGTTCTCCAGAATGATTGGGTCCGATTGGCAGAACCTGACATTCGGCACTCTGCTGGAAGTTTGACAGGGAGGAACAAATGTCCACGGACGAGTGGACTGCATGGTGGATTGCTTGGGACCCTCTGAGAATTGCATACCTGCTGCTTATTGCCACTTTTCTGCAATAGACATTGGTGCACTGTCTCAGCTGGACAATGACAGTATTCAAGCGGGCTCAATCCACGATCCTATGATCAAATCAGCTTTAGAAGCCCTCATGCAGGAAAAGATGTGTCCAAATTACGCTCCACTGATTTGAGAACTGCACTGTTATACAAAGAAGGTCCTAAGTTGAAACTGATCAATAAACTGTTATACAGAGAAACAGTAGACAGAGGGGACAAGTAGACAAACAACAACTGGTGCTGCCCACTGCCTTTCGAGACTCAGTATTGAGGTCCTTGCACAACCACATGGGGCACCTTGGTATAGACAGAACACTTGACTTGGTGAGATCCAGATTCTATTGGCCTAAGATGGGGGCTGATGTGGAGCAACACATTTGAAGTTGTAGTCACTGCTTACAGAGGAAAGCTTTGCCCCAGAGGGCTGCCCCCCTTGTTAACATAACCACCAGTGCACCCATGGAGCTGGTCTGTATTGATTTTCTGAGTTTGGAGTCAGATCAAAGAAATATCAGTAATGTGCTGGTGGTCACTGACCATTTCACGAGATATGCCCAAGCTTTCCCCACCAAAGACCAGAAAGCATCCACTGTAGCCAAAGTACTTGTAGAAAACTTTTTTGTTCACTATGGGGCTCCACAAAGAATCCATTCTGATCAAGGGAGAGATTTTGAGAGTCGTCTGATCAAAGAGATGCTTTCTCTGTGGGGAGTGAGAAAGTCCAGAACCACTCCTTACCACCCCCAAGGGGACCCACAGCCTGAACGTTTCAACCACACTTTGCTAGATATGCTAGGCACCCTGCACCCAAAGGACAAGACTAGATGGAGCCAACAAATTAGCACCCTGGTACATGCTTATAACTGCACCAAAAGTGATGCCACTGGGTTCTCCCCTACCGCCTTGATGTTTGGAAGAGAAGCTCGACTACCGGTAGATGTGTGTTTTGGGCTCTCCTGATGGGGTTCAAGCTGACAACTATTTACAGTATGTGCAAAAGTTAAAGGCCCAGCTAACTCATGGCACTAACTGGCTCAAACCATGGCTGACAAAAAGAAATCTGCAACAAAGAAAGGTATGATAAAAAGGTGAAAGCACAGAAACCCAGGAGGGAGATCGGTATTGCTAAGAAATCTGGGACTGCATGGCAAGCACAAGATTGTTGACAGATGGCACCATCTCCTCACATTGTAGTGGGCAAACTAGATGATCTGCCAGTGTACAAAGTAAGGCCTGAGAATAATTCAAAGATGTAAAACAATGCATAGAAATCATTTACTGCCCATTGGACAAATCTTAATTGAGTCTGAGCCCTAGAAGATGCCCCTCTGGACCAGTGACTAGAGCTGCTGCTAAGAAAGATCAAGAAAGTCTGCACCTACAGAAGCAAAGTTAAAGTGTTCCCCTCCACAAGTCCCAGTTGAGCATGACTGTCAGTCCATATCGGAAGAAAGTGAGAGTGACTTTGAATACTATCCTTCTCTTAACTGAGTCAATTGTTTCGGGGCAATCCCCTAGTCAATACTGGAGATGAAGCTGGGCCTTCTGGACTGTCAAGCCCTCAGCTTGTCCCTGGAGCCAATGCTCCCAGAAAGTGAAGTGCAAAGCATCAGATCAGCTGAAATGGAATCATTGTGCATGGTTGAACTGTTTGAGCTTTCAGGGAGAAAATGATGGATTGGGTCAGACTGGTGATACACCAGAACAAGAAGAGTATTTTGAGTGCCCTGACAGTCCACTGCCAGTGTCTGAAAGCTCTCCATGCGAGCCAAATGTTGTGGACTCAGAAACTGTAACTCCTGGAGCTGAAAGCGCCTAAGTTCTAGCTCTACCCCATGGAGACTCCCCTGACAAGTGAGGACAATGCTGAAAATGAGGCTCAGAGTGCAGAGACTGTAACAGTTCCCCCTAGAAAGACTGGTCGAGCTGTAAAGCCTGTGGTGCACCTCAGTTATGATTCCCTGGGCCAGCCAGTGGATCTGCCTCTCAATGTTGTCCATAAAGGAGTGTATGTGTCCCCGAGCTCATTGCCCAAACTGAGCATCAGTACTAACTCCAAGTTACTTGTGTTGCCCTCTAAGTATGGTGCCCTTGCCCCGTCCAGCCCTACGGTAACTGATAGGGAAGGGCCCCCTCTCTTCAGGTTTCATGTACAAGAGGTAATAACTTGAGTTATGGTACAATGTGTATGTAATACTGTGTAAAGAGTGACGTACTGCAATGTTTCAGAAATGTGTTCTTGGTAAAATGATATATTGACTGATGATTACATGTGCGAGCCTAATGCAAATGTATATGGTTGCAGTTGAAACTTATGGGTACTTGCTTGACGAGACGCCAAGCTTTCCCAGGCTAGGAAGGTGTAACCCCTGCAAATGGGGTTCCCAAAATACTTCCAGGAGCTTGCTTGAATGCTCCAAGCCTGAATGGTGTTTGGCGCTTAAGCCATTTATCAGTGAGTGTTTTAGAACCTCTGGTACTGTCTTTAAGAGCTGTCTGCTTGCAGACATAATTAGTTTGTATGGGGACTGTGTGTTTCTTTGATTGAGTACCACCGAGCTGCTGCCAATTCACTCCATTTTGCAGTCACTAAGAGTGCAAAGGAACCTATCTGAAAGATGTAACTGCCAGAAACCATTTAGAGTAATAATGAAATTACAGTTTGTCTAACCTGCTTTCTTTGCAGTCAGAACTGTGTCTGCCTAGTTCCCCATTCTGGTTTTGAACTGCTGAACTGGACCAATCAGTGTGGGGTAAGCTAGCTCTAAAATGGTGCCTTGGATGAATCAGAACTTGGACTCATAATCTGAGCCAGCCACAAGAGGATTGTATGGGCAGTGACTCTGGGATATATAGTTTAGACTTCGGCGCCTTTTTGGACCAACAGGAGCAGTCTATTGTGAGTGACAGCCAATCCAGTCAAGAACTGGGAGGAATTCAAAGGAAGTGCCCGGTTTTGTCTGTTGGAGTTTCAGTTGAGCTCTGGCAGTGAAGAAGGAAGGAGCCCTGTGCTTTTTCAGTGTGCAGTTTTAGTCGGGAAACGTGTATAAGGCCCAGAGTTACGGTCTGCAGCTTGTGTAACTGCTTGTTAGGACTGAATCCATCCTGTGAAGAGAATCAAAGGATATCTGAAGAGTAGAAACCAGGCTCACCCTGTAGAAGACTGGAGAAATTGTTGAATTGCACTCGGTCTGTCAGGAACTGACTCTGCTGTGTGTTCTCCCGGGTATTGTGCAGTAATTGCGATCGGGATAGAGAAGCAGCCTGCCTGGTATAGTACTTTCTGTTTTACCATATAAATGTGTGAAGAGGCTTGTGTACCTCAAGTGAATCCTGCTGCCATTAAAGGACTTTTGCCTGTTACTGTTCACCATATAAATGTGTGAGGAGGCTTGGTTAGCTCAAGTGAATCCTGCTGCCATTAAAGGACTTTGCCTGTTGCAGTTTGCCATATAAATGTGTGAAGAGTCTCGTGGAGCTCAAGAGTAGCCCTGCTGACATTAAAGGACCCTATCTTGTTTGGAGGTCGTGAGTACTAATTCAGGGTCACTCCTGTTGAATTGCCACATTGAATCAAATGGAATCACTGTACTGCTGACTGTTTAAACTAATTTTTCTTTCTCTGTGGAAAGGGCCCCTACCAGCTGCCACGGTTTGGACTAGCCACTAGGCTTGGGTACCTAGGGACAGTAACTGGTAGGGATAGGCCTGTGCACAGGAGCCATAGGTGAGATGAGTAAAGTGATAAGCTAATTAACCTGATTTCCCCTGTCCTTGTTATATTCCCCTAAATAAATCAGAGCTGCTTGTTTCAGCAAAGTTATACTGCCTGAGGTATTTGTCTATGTTAAAGTATTGTACTGTGATTGTTGCACTGTATCTTATTTTACAGGAGGTTCCAGTGCCTGAACCAGCCCTGGGGGTAAGTGTATACTGTGAAGGTAATTCTGATATATTGTGTGGGCCACTAGTGGGAAGAAAGGGGGGTTGCAGTGTCCCAGAGGGCTGTGACCAAGTAAGTTTAACTATTGCAAACCCTGACCTCTGGGTGGAGGCACCCGCCATTGGATCCAGGCCCCTCAACCTGTTAGTGGCAAATCAGGCAGGGGTAGTAGCCCCTGGGATAGCGCCATCTAGGGGTTACATAAGGACAGCACACAAAGCAGCATACTTAAAGACTCGCTGAAAGAGAACGGTTTCCCTTTCATTTCTTCAAAAAGGATGCATTTGAGTTATGAAAAACACTGGGGGAGTCTAGGCAATGTTTTCTATGACTAGCGTAGCCATGCCACCCATTTTTCATACTTTTTGAAAACAAAAGATAAACATTTATTTTTTACTGTGTTTTTGAGTGTGCCATTTTTTTGCTACTCCATACTGAATTGCAACGACACTGGACAGTTCGTCAGCACTTCTACTATACTTGCTCTGTGCCTACGTTGTTGTAACCGTAATCATGATTAGTTCATAACAGGAGCATGCTGAAGTCAGGAAACCCTAAAAATTATGATTAGTTCATAACAGGAGCTCTTTGAGGTCAGGAAACCCTAATGAAAGCTTCCTATACTGAATTCATAGGCACAGTGACAAAAATGTACTGAAAAGACTGGGAAAGAAGGACAAAAGTACAACATTTGTTCTACAGGTATCAAGATGTGCTGCTTTGTATGCTGCTGTTAACATGACAACAGCCTGTGATGTCACAATTTTTAAAATTGATAGCAGCTAATATTTATTTGCCTTTGACATCTGTCTTGAATGTGTCCTTAATCAATGGTGATTTCCCTACACTTTGGAAAAATACCACAATCATTCCTATCTTGAGGTCAGGCTCTTCTCAGAATGTAGATTATCATCATCCATTTTACCAGTCTTAGGTAAGTTGTTGGACAAACTTGTTAATCAGCAAATTGTCATGTCCGTGCAAATGTATTGCCTTCAAAGCATAGAGCAGTACCAATTCAAAAAACTTTACAGGACGGAGATGAGCTTGATCAGTTTCACTGGTTGCATTAGTCAAGCTATGGATGGGAGGAACGCTCATTGGTGTGGTCTTTGTGGACCTCCGAAGGCCTTTGACCTCATCAGTCATGTGTGGCTCCTCAATGTTTTGAATAATTTTGATTTCTCTAGCTCCACATGTACCTGGTTTCGATAGTATCTGTATAAATGTTCACTTAGGGTTAGTTTTCATGGTACTCATTCTAGTCATAGGTTACTAACCGATGGAGTACCTCAAGGAAGGCAAAGCAAGAAACAGTTGGCTTCAGGAACCTAGGCTGGAGCTACAAATATCAACAGTACAACAAATGCAAAAAATACCGCTTACGGCACTGGTAAAAAAGTCCAACTTTGAAAAGAGGCTTAGATAAAAATTGCTTTATTTGTGATAGAAATAAGCAAAAGACAGTATGGTAGTAAGCACTCTCCTCAGAAAAGTAGGCAACAGTTTTGGCACCCTTGTGCACTTTTTCAAGGCCTTGAAAAAGTGCACAAGGATGTGCAAGACTGTTGCCTACTTTTCTGGAGCGAGTACTCACAATCATACGGTCTTTTGCTTATTTGTCTCATAAATAAAGCAATTTGTATCTAAGTCCCTTTTTTAGTGCCTCAAGGAACCATACTCAGACCCTTATTATTTTCATTTTTTATAACTTCAGTTCCTTAAAACACTCCCAATCCATCTTATATGCTGACAATATGATTTACAGCAGGTCTTCTTCCACTGATGAAATTAACACAGCTTTAAATTCGGATTTTGCGAATTTGAAATCTTGGTTGATCAAACACCACTTTCTGCTCAATAGCAAGAAGACTAAGGCCCTGGACACACTGGGGAACTTAAAATGGTTTAAGTGCCTTAAAATGGTTTAAATCCCCCTAACACTGTTTGCAGACAGACTACAAGCCCCTTAAAACGTTTTAACAAAAGTGTTTTTAAACCCTGCTAGATACCAAGTCGTAAAACCATTTTTAAAAACGTTTTGGAGCTAGCATGGTTTTACTGATAGGTCTGTCCAGGAGTAAAAATGTTTTAAGCTGTAATGGTTTAACTAAAACAGTTCTAGAAAGTGTGTCCAGGCAAGCACAGTTCTATGTGTTGGACTTAACACAAAATAGTTACAAGGAAAACAGGTTTAACACTAGCAGTGTGGCCACACTAAACCGTTATCAAAAATGGTTACTGAGTAGTGTGGCTGCACAGAAACGATTTAACTAAACTGGTTTAAAAACATTTTTCAAAAACAGTTCTGTAGTGTGCCCAGGGCCTAAATGTATGTACACTGTTTGGATCTTAGCCCAAACTAGCAATGTATTTTGCATATCTTGTTATTTCTGAACTTCATTGTGTCCAGTTAGAACAAGTTGAGACTTTTAATTACTTGGGTATCCTCTAGGATCCAAACCTTACTTTCACTTCATAGAAACATAGACAATGATTGCAGAAAAAGACCAAAGGTTCATCTAGTCTGCCCAGCGTTCATTATTTTCCATGGGACCTATTATCCATACAAGGTTCTATCCTTCCTTGTCCACACCCACTTTCCCTCTCTACTGCTACCGACCTGAGCAACCACTAAACCCTTCAGTCTGTCCCAGCCATGCTTAAACCCATTTATGGTCTTGGTGCCCACCCCCGCCATTGACAGACTGTTACGTGGCTCCACCACCCTTTCCTTAAAATAGAACATCCTCACATCCCGCTTAAACCTTCCACTCACCAGTTTCCACTCATGGCCTCAGGATCATGCAGCTCACCTTGTTTATTCTCTTTAGGAACCTGAAGGTCTTTGTCATACCCCGCCCCCACCGGTCTCCAGTGAGTACATGTTCAGTGCCTTGAGACTGTCTTCATAAAATCTGCCCTGTTGGCCCTGAATCATTTTGGTCACTCTACATTGCACTGTCTCCAGCTTATCTTTGTCCTTCCTTAGGTGAGGGCTACAGAAATGAGCACAGTATTCCAGGTGTGGCCTCACCAGTGACCTATACAGAGGTAATGGTATTTCCTTTTTCCTGCTGTCCATACCCTTTCTGATACACTCTAGCACCCTATTAGCATTACTATAGGCCTTTTCACACTGGCTTGATCATTTAAGGGAGTCACTAATGATGACTCCCAGGTCCTTGTCCTCTTCTGTAGTGTTCAGTTTAACCCCTTCCATCCAGTACTCTGTCCTGTGTTTTCCCTAGGTGCATAACCTTGCATTTTTGGTGTTGAATTTCAACTGCTAATCCTCAGACCACCTGTCTAAGCTTTGTAGAGCCCTTTACATCTCCCTAATCCCTTTGCCGCTATCTTCTCTACTGCAGAGCTTTGTGTCATCTGTGAAGAGACACCGCTTGGCCCAGATGTCAATTCTAATGTCACTAATGAATGTATGGAAGCGGACTAGTCCCAGGATAGATCCCTGCGGCAACCGATTTGTGACTTTCCTCTCTTCTGTATATCAATTTGATTTGTAAACAAGTTAATCAAAATCTAGGTAGCCTTTAGCCTAAACAAATACTCGTTACCTGTTACTAACAAAATAATTAGGAAAAAAAGGTGTCCTAATCCCTATGCTGAATTACAATTATCAGACAGACCAAATCTGTCTGAATGGTATCTCAAACAGCATTTGTCGCTTTATTCTTGGGGTAATCTTTAGAACACATCATTATGCATGTTACAGCCAGCTTGGTTGATGTTTTCTGATTTAAACAGAGCGTATTTTCTTTGTTGCCTGGTGGATACGACCATAGTGCTAAACTCTGACTCACCATTATTCTCTCTTTTGTCTTTTAGAAAAGACTATAGAAGTGTAGGATACAATAAAACCTTCTTCTTTCTATCCCATAGGTCTCTACTAACGTGGATCAGCATGCTTTTTCCTTTCAAGTTGTCAAATAGTGTATTAGAATGAATTGCCTTTGACTGTTCGCACTACAAAAACACATCTGGGTCCTGATATTCAAAATCACGCAACGTGGAGTGCCAAACTTTGCACTGCGCCTTGAGATTGCCCAGGAGCTCAAAGATACTATATTCAGTTGAATAGCACACTAGCGCTATTCAACTGAATATAGGGCCATAGTGGCACAGTGCTAAGCCACTTAGTGCTGCCCTGAAATGGTTCCCGAACTACGCCACTAGAATGGATAGTGCCAGAGTGCTATCTGCAGTATTCAAAGGGACCCATGCAAATGAGCCCATTGGGCATGCAAGGCACTAAGGGTCCATTTGCATGCCCATTATTGGATCATTTGATTGAGTAGTGAGGCGACACCCCCCCCCAGTTGCCCAATCCCAGCCATGCGTAGATATCCCTGGTGGTAGTGGTCCCCCCCTCCATCTGATTGCCAGCCCATACTGTACATCTAAAACTCCCTGGTGCTAGTGTTCCCCTCCTTCAATCGCTAGCCTGTATTTAATAAAACAGTCCCTGATGCTAGTGGTTGCCCCCTCCCTCCGATTGCAAGCCCCTATGTCATGAAACAATCTCTGGTGGTAGTGGTCCCCCCCCCAATCACCTGTCCGTACTGTATTATACAGATTCCCTGGTGGTAGTGGTCCCTCCTGATCACCAATCCATACTGTATTACACAGAATTCCTGGTAGTAGTGGTCCCCTTCCCTATCGCTGTCCCATACTGTATTACACAGAATCCCTGGTGGTAGTTCCCCCTCCAGTTTCTCGACGTACTAAAATAAACAAAATCCCTGGAGCTAGTGTTCCCTTCCCACCTCCGATCACCAGCCTGTAGTAAAAGTTTCAACACTCCCTGGCATCCAGTGGTTTCCCCCTCTGGCACTGATCCATGGTACCATCAATTGCAAGTACCTACTCCCTGGTGTCTAGTGGACCCCCCACCACAACGCAGAGAACCCATGCCCCAATTACCTTACCAGTCTTCTCAGTGCATGGGTGCATACAGCGACTGGTGCAACCCTCCTCACACCTCCTTGGCCAGCTGTCGTATGTCCAGGCATGTAGCGCGCCCCTCATTTATAGGACTGGGTGACCCTTGAAATGAATACATCATGCTGCAGAAATCCAAAAATGTTGCTGCAGAAGCAAGGGTCCCTGCAACAGAAATTAGGACAAAGTGTTGCAGAACACTAGGGGCCCTGATTGTAGGGGTTGCTATGGCATGGACATTAATTCTAGATGTCTCGATACATTTAGGGATGCAGATGGGGTTAGTAGTGTTAATATTCATGCCCCCTCCAACATGAACAAATATAAAATTGCCTCATTGAAACCAAGGGGTTAGCACTGCTAGATCTGGAACTTGTCCAACCTTTTTCCATCCTTGCACTTTTGTAGACTGTTCCCTGGCTTCCTGAGCAATTATGTCCTTTTCATAGTCACTAGTGGTTTTGGGAAGGCAGGATCAAGATGTTTGTGGGGTATAGTACAGCTCTGAGTCCACCGCAACTTACCAACCACACTTCCCATCTAAATTCAGCCTGATAGTTGGTCCATGACAATGAGCTTCCCAGCCTTCCTTCATGTAGTGTGGGGTCAGCATGGCTAAGCTACACTCCTCACTCTGAAATGCTGGAAACTATCATTGGGCCCACAAAAAGTTCATTTTGCAGGCTCAGCCTGAGTGCAAAAGCTCTGAGAATCAGCGCTCGCTGTGTTACTTGTTATGACATATTTAGTATATTTGTCACTAAAATACAAACAAGGATTTCGTACAAAATGTATGTATCTCAAAGGTCACTACAAGACATGGAGAGTTGCATTAGATGGCAGATGAGCCCAGGGACAGAGATTTTTGGAAGCTCAAGAAAGATAAGGAGGGATGAGAGATAGAGAGAGAGAGAGAGAGAGAGAGAGAGAGAGAGAGAGAAGAGAGAGAGAGAGAGAGAGAGAGAGAGAGAGAGAGAGAGAGAGAGATTCATATCCACAAATGAAATATACCTGAAGTAGAGAAGAATGTGTTTATTCTTAGACAGAACAATCACTAGTATCATCTGACCGCTTCCAAAAACAATCTTATATATTTTATAATACTTAAAGCTATATTTTGAAAGCTGTAACATTTAAATTAATTATAAAAACATAATTTTTTTTAAATGAAAGCTTGTAGTCAGATTAATATGTATAAATCCTAATGATACAGTTCTCCTGTGTTGCTATATGTCTGAACATGTCAATATAATATGTTGTTAAAAATGACAGGCCTTTAAAAATTTAGCGAACCATTGTATGTTTTTTTCATATTGCTACATGGTCACCATAGTAACATTGTATTTCTATATCTATATCCGCTTAGGTGACTCCAGGTTTTTATGTAAAAACAGTTAGTCTCTAGCCCTAACAAACCCAAAGTTATCACGTTTTAAACAAAAGGGGCTGGATTTTCAAAGCGTGGTGGAGGGCTTGCGCCAAGCCCTGCACCATGACACTGGTTCTGGTGGTACACCATCCTGAAACAAGAATCAGCGCTGATTTTACCAATCAGGCGAGTTGCAACAGTTTTCATGATTTACTGCAGCTTTGCACCAAATAACTGGCACACGCTCTGTAAAAGGGCCCCAAGGATTGCCACAAGTTAGACCAGAAAAAGCTGATCTAACTTGTGGACATTGCTGCTTGGGATAGAAAATCCATTAGATCACCAGAAGCATCATGCGACATCTCGTTGGTGTACCTGGGGCTTGCAGCGATCTAAGCCCTTTGAAAATCCTGCCCAAGAACATTTTGAAGGTCTAACTCTGGAACCGTTGTAGCCAGGGACATAATATTTTTTAATGAAAGCTTGGAGTCCAGTGATTAAGAAATAGTTTTGTTTTTATATTGTTATCATATAACAGCAGTAATTATGTTATCAAACAGAAACAGGTGGTTTTCTCTAGCTATAGCGCGATATATATTTACATCATGGCAGAGTTTTCTTTAATAAAATACAGTATATATTGCTGATGTCCTTTTTCCATAATGACAAAGTAAGTCGACATACTTTTTAAAAATGTGGTATTTAAATTTAAAAAACAAACAAACATATTTTTGCACTTTTCTGAATTTTGGTATTAGTCTTTGAAATTTAATTGGTATCTATATAAGTGTAATACCAATTTACATTCATCTTATGCCTTAAATCATATTGGGAACATTTCTGTCCCCTCCTCCCCCATAGTACTAAATCTTCCTCACCTTTGCTGGCTTTGCCTGTGAAAGCATTACAAGATAATAATCATGCAACTACCCTTCTCAATTTTGGAGGTAATGAAGTTGTCCAGAGTGTTTCTGGCAGGAGCTTCCAGATTGGCCTGTTCCTTTAGCAAACATAAAAAGGTGGCACCAGTAGGTCTAAGACACTTGGTCCAGAGAGCAAGAGATACAGAGAGATGAATGGGTAAATGAGCACCTGGTGAAGAGCACCCCCACTGGGGGTGGGCTGCTGGGCCCAGGTGTGTTCCAAGCCCTGTGTCCCAGTTAGGTCCATGCTCCTACTTCAGCAGGAAGTCACATCCCATGCATCAAGCTGGGTTGAGTGGGGGTCACCTTATAGCATCAAGAGAAAGCATAACTGCTGGCATGGTCTTTCTGTCCAGGAGTCCAGAGAGGTGGCCCACAATGCAGAAGAGGATACACTAGAGAAATATGGGGAACAGTGGGTCACAGAAGGTGCCTAGGTACCAACAAGTTTTGCTCCTGGAATGGCAGGCTATGACTCTCTTGCATGACTGAGGCAAACATCATTCCA
The DNA here is from genome assembly GCA_016271365.2 of Neoceratodus forsteri. Taxonomy (NCBI): domain Eukaryota; kingdom Metazoa; phylum Chordata; order Ceratodontiformes; family Ceratodontidae; genus Neoceratodus; species Neoceratodus forsteri. The sequence goes on along the minus strand of JADMNL010000023.1, from coordinate 429,007,362 downwards.
TGGGGGAAGACCAAACTTAAGAGGAGGTAGCCAACAGAAATGCCAGCAAGGAATCAAGAAGGGATTACAGTTCAACAGGGATTCTGCAAGTTTTCCCAAGTGTAAGCCCACATCCTCTCTTGGGTTGGCTTACTAGCCTCTGTTTTGTATCTCCCTCTTTCTGTGTAGGGCCCCTTTTTTCCCAGTAGTGCTTTTAGGCCTTTGCATTTTACTGCCCCCAGGGGGCAGTGTTTCAGCTGTTACTTAAGCTCTGGTCCCTTGGGGCCGAAGGAGAGATGAGGAGTCAGTGGCAGTGAGTAGGGCTAGTGTTCTTGGGGGTCCCTCTCTCGGCCTAGAAGTCGGCAAGGCAGCATTGGTGTGATGCAGGGGTATGGTCTTCGAGGGATGGCTGGCAAAGCAGGAGTTTTTTGTGGCCATGGGGGTCCAGGATGAGGTTTCATCAGCTGCAAGTTGGAGGGGAAGGTTGGAAATGGAAAGCAAAATTGAAAAGATGCCGGAACCCCTCTGTAATGCAGGGGTCCCAGTACTCTGTTTCTGGTAATGGGCATCCTGGCAGTGGGGCTGCTTCAGTGGTGGCAGGGCTGCAGCAGGGTCATTGGAGGTGGCAGATCTGGTGGGCCAGTAGGTGATGACCAAATACATTTAACATAAATAAAACATAAATGTAAGGCTACGCCTGGAGTTCAGTGGCCAAGCAGCCAGCCACTCCCACTATTGCTTCGTGTTGCCTCCTTTTTGGGGGTGATACTGCATTTTTTGGGGGGTGATTCCTAAGGTACTATTAGCCATGGGAACCGTCCCTTGGCACCTCTAGGGGAGGAACCCTCTCCGAGAGTTTGTTGCCATTGTACCCCTACAGGGTGGTCATTTCTCTGGAATAGAGAGTGCGAACGGCCAAAACCAAACTAACATAGTTGCACAAGCATAACACTATACTGGCTGCATAGGTCAGTGAATTGCATTTATCATGAGATTTGAATTCATAGCAAGCACAAAACAAAGTACAAGACCCAAAAAGTGAGAGAAAGTTCCAGAAAGCAGGTGTAAAAAATAAGATAAAAAAGTGACCTTGCTAGACTACATTATTTAGCTAGTACGGGACCTGTAGTCAAAGAAGGACAACAAGTGTCCAAACCCATGGGCAGAGGAGCGGGATAACCAGGGTAGAACAAGGAAACCATAAGGATGATGGGAGAGAGTGGATTTGGAGGTGTTAATGATACACTCAAGCAATTTTGGTGGTGGGAGATTGGGAACACTCAGAGCACTGAGGATGAGGTAGGAGTCTGAGGAGCCATTTAAGAGAGGAGGAACATTATTTCTTGCTTCCAAGAAATTTGACAACCCCCCTCCACCTCGAAAGGGAAGTCCTGTATGAGAGAGAGAAGACATCAGCAGGTAAGGGCACTCTGTTTTCTCCATTCTTGCTCCGAAAGTGCCAGGAAGTGTTCAGGTCTGTGCCCCCCTCCGCTATATCACCGGGACCCCTAGACAAATTGAGGACCAGGGGCAGGTTATGCAAGTTACTGGGAATGATGGGGGGGGGGCATACATTTTAATGTATTATGAAGCTATTGTGATTTAGCAACTACTTTGCAATGATCTGCCACAGTCTTAGGGACATTGTCAGGTCTCCAGACCTCAAAATGTAACTGTACCCTCACCTCAGCCGCATGGCAAAACATTCCCATTGCTTGTCAATGTCTCAGGGTGAAGTAGTTACAGTATGAGTGTTTGATGCACTAAGATACCAGGGGCTGGAGTTTTAAAACTGATTATATTCTGCAATGTTTTGAGGTGTCATGTTTTTGATGCACAGGGCTTTCGGCAAGTAAGCAGAATTTCTGGTCCTTGTGACTAAAAGATGCCTGCTAGACACACATTTCTGTGGTCTAGCATATGTTGAATTCAAGGCCACTTGCATCTAAACCTAGACACGTGTGCCTGGAATGCAGGAATAAAATGGTGTAAATCTGTCTGACACTGGAAAATGCAGTGCAGGTTGGTCCATGTGGATCAGTGTACCCGGTGCACCAATCTCCACAGCTACAACTAAGCCAACAGACCTTGTGCAGGGTTTAGAAAATCTGGCACCATGTAACTTACTGGGGGACTAGGACTAAATGTTTCTGATTTCCAGAGGACATTTCCTTCCAATGCCTTTCCACATCCAGCAGACACTTTTGATTAAAGCAGAACCTCTGTGTCTGAGTTGGTTGTTTCAGGCTGCAGTGGTGAAGATATGCCACAGGATATGGGTTCAACAGCATTCCCTCCTGGGGAGCTGGACAAAGGCAAACTAAACACTTTCACTAAAACATGATCCTCCAGTGAAATCTTATATAGTTGTCTCTAGTTAGATCTCCCCTTTCCCTTCTTGTACAGGACTTCGGCAACCATGATCATGAACCCTGGCTGGTCCCCATGCTATCTATTTATTTTGTCTTTGTTGACCGGGTAGGGTGCACTAGGCAGACATTTACCTATTTTCAGGCATGACCCAGGAGCTAACAAAGGGAAAAATTGTAAAGGATTTGTATTAGAGAACAACAACAAATAAGACAAGATTGTGCAGGGTTCATAGAGGAGAACACCAAAACAAGGCAGATTTTGTATGCAACCTGTAAATGGGAGCATCGGGTACAGGAGGTTGAACGGTACACAACATTAAAGTAGACTCTGATGAGTTACAATGTGACACTGACAACAGGGTAGAGAACAGTAAGAGACTGCACTAGAGTCATGGAACTGGTAGTATTCTTAATTTGCATATGAGAAGGTAGTTTTGCTAGTGGTAACTAATAGGTGGAGAGGAAATGCAATTGGTGCAGAAGGGCATGCTCAGAGAATGATCTTGGCAGCATGTTTGGCAGACAAGAAGAGAGGGTGCATTAGAGGAAAGACATTAGGGACAAACGCATTGGTAGCTTTGAATCAGGAGTGTGTGGAACTGTGTTCTAAAGGTGCCGACAACTGAGTTCTGTCATACAGGTAGGGGTTTACTATTCCAGAGTTTGGGGGCTATAGAGGAGAAAGCCAGTTCGCCATATTTAGATCTCAACCTTGGAGAGGACAGCTGTTTGGTTACTGAGGATCTTAAGGTGTAGTAATCGGCATTGGGTTTCAGGTGAGAGACAAGAGGGTGTGGTGCTTGGTTCTGTATAATGCTATAGACAACGTTCCCAAGGGTAAGATCCATAAGGGCTGAAGGGGAGGGGCAGCCAAGCTTGCTGTAGAGTTGGCAGTGGTGGATGAGTCAGTTGCACACAAGGGTGAAATAGTAGATGTTGTTATATCCCACAGTCCATTTACGCATTATAGTGGCAGTGGTGTTGGCAAAGACTGACAGGCCATAAGTTAGTTTGGGGGGGAAACAGTGTTCACGCTATATTAATCTGGGCAGCAGGAGAGAGGTTTGCACTGGCTCAGTAAGCTATACCGAGACTAGCACTGGCAGTATTACACATGGTGGATTCATGTAATGCTAAATCCAGAGAGGGGTCTAAGGTAACCCCCAGGTACTTGAAAGATGCGACTGTCTCAAGATAAGACCCAATGATTCAGTTTGCTGAAAGTGGAGTGCCTAGTTTTTTTTAGCCGTGAAGGCGAACCAAAGATCATGGCCTGGGATTTGGCTTTGCTCATAAGGAGTTTATTGGCAGTAAGCCAGGACTGAACTCTCTTAAAGTCTGGGGATAGAGCATTGTTGATGTGTGCTATATCTGGGGCCTGACTGATGAACACAAGGTCATCTGCATAGAGGAGAGGGGTGCTATGCTTGAAGCAGTGTCAGATAGATTTGCTGTGCAAGGAGAATAGCAGCAGACTGAGAACTGAGCCCTGAAGGATGCCGATGGTGGTATGGGGAGATAGTCTGAGAATGAAGATTCAATCTTAACCTGCTGTGACCGATTCAAGAGGTAGCTGCAGAGCCAGGGTAGGGTGTGCTCAGAGGTCCCTAGAGAGTAAAGTTTGCTGAGGAGAATAGTGTGATCCACCATATCAAAGGCCTTTGTTAGGTCAATAAATACTGCTCCAGTGCATTCACCTTTGTCAAGGGAGATGTAGATGGTGTTGGTTAAGGGAAGTAATGTGATTGTTGTGCTGTGACATTTCCGGATGCCATGCTGGGCTGAGCAGAGCAGGTTATAGTTGTCCAAATAGGTGTTGAGTTGGATGGCAACAATTTTCTCAAGTATTTTACTTAGTACTGGTAATATGGCGATTGGTCTATAATTAGTAAACATTTTTTTGTTTCCCTTTCTATGTTTGCTTGCGCGCATGTGCAAGAAACATATTGCGGCAGCTTGCTGTAGTAGCGAGTTGTGGAGGTGTTTGGCAGTGTTGTGTGCCAGCATTCCATTTTGGGGCTGGTCTCTGTGGTGCCAATAGAGGAGCATGCTGTTGATGACAGCAGTATTGTAGCGTGCCACCAACTTGAAAGAAACTCGCTGCTGCAATCAGGGAGAAACCCATCATTTAACAATCAGCTGTTTTTGCTGCTGGGGCGGTCCCTGATTCCAGTGGTGAATCTCAGCTTGCCTTGTCTGGTGTCCCATTTCAAGAAACATGGCAGTGGCTGTCGCCGGCCGCCTATTACAGTCCCCATGAAAGCCATCGGGGGTGCCCAATCCCCCTGTTGGCATGCCCCCTTCCCAGTTCATTTGCCGATGGGGTAGCTCAATCCCTGTCAGCATAATGTCCCCCTCATTTGTTTTAAATAAACATGTCGACTGTAGCCATCTGCCTCCCACAGTCCCCATGAAAGCCAACAGGGATGCCCCTTAATGTACCCCCCATTTGTTGTGTGCCAAGGGGGGTGCCCAATCCTCCTCTGCTCATGTGCCGCCCCAAACACTCTGTATGTGCCAACAGGGTGCCCAATCCCTGTCAGCTACAGCCCCCCAACAAACACCCAGGTGGCATGTTGAGAGCCCACCCAGCATGCCCATTGTCCCTGTAATAGAAAAACTGTCCCATGAGGTCTTTTTTTTTTAAAACCCTGTAAAAACAGAAAACCTCCCTCATTGTCTCTGGTGCTTCCTCCCCCAACCTGCACCCACCCTCTGTGCACCTGACCCCCCACAACCCCCTCACCCCATACTTACCTCCGGAGCCTGGTGCGACGATCTTTGGTGAAGTGGGAACATGCCTGCACTCTTCAAAGCCAACTGCAAGCTGAAGAAATGCTGGTAAGCTATATAATGGCATAAATTGGGGGGGTTTCAACTTAGGTGGATATCTTGGCTATTTTTTGCAAATTTTGGTACCAAATTTTCTACATGGGGTTCTTGGGACCCCATCTCATGAATTCAGTGACTGTCATCTGGTTGTTCGGTTCTGTGATTTCACAGTCACTGTGTGGAAGCACCTTCTGGGACCGATTAATGAAACAACAGTGTCAGAGGTGGGCTCCAAAAAAGCCTATGTTGCAAATTTGGTGAAAAAATTCCAAAAAATGACTGTGTTACGAGCGTGCATTGTGCAGTTTCCATGCACACTCGTAACTTCCAGAATTTGTATTATTTTCACCATTGGCATTTTTTTTATATCTCCTTACGAATAGTATAGCTGTCATTTTTCATATCCTGGTTGAAATGTGTTTTCGCACTTCCGGCACACAGTAGCGTGGCTGCTGTGAGAAATCAGTGTTCGGGACAGATTAAGAAAATCACACTGAAACTATTCATGAGAAGAGGTCCCAAAATGTCTATGTTGAAAATTTGGTGACAAAAGTCCATAAAATGACTGTTATGAGCGTGCATTGCGCAGTTTCCACGCACACTCGTAACTTTGAGAATTTATAATATTTTCACTCAAGATTTTCAGCATTGTCAATTTTGCACACCTCCTTATGAACAGTATAGCTATAATTTTTCACATCCTGCCTGAAATGTGTTTTTGCACGTCTGGCGCACAAAGGCACGGTCGCTGTGGGAAATCAATGTTTGGGACACATTAAGAAAATCATAGTGACACTGTTCATGAGCAGAGGTCACAGAATGCCTACATTGAACATTTGGTGAAATAATTTCACTAAATGACTGTGTTATGAGCGTGCATTGCACAGTTTCCAAGTACACTCGTAAGTTTGAGCATTTTTAATATTTTCACTCCAGATTTTCAAAATTGCCATCTCTTCACACCTCCCTATGAGTGGTACAGCTGTCATTTTTCACATCTTGCCTAAAGCGTGTTTTCATACATCTGGCGCAGAGTGGCGTGTTTGCTGTGGGAAATCAATGTTCGGGACAGATTAGTAAAATCACAGTGCCACTGTTCATGTCCAGAGGTCTCAAATGTTTTTATGAGGTGGGAGTCACAAAAAGACCATGTTGAAAATTTGTAGTGCAAATACCAACTAACGGCCAGGGCATTAGGGTTTCTAACCATAACATCCCACCCTGTACAGACTGACAGGCGTCAGGGGTGTGTCTTTGGATTGCCAGCTGTAATGCTTACGCCATTCCACCCCCACCCTGCAGCCAGTGACAGGCATCGAGGTGCACCTTGGACTCTTTGGCCCCAGAGTTCACCCCATTCTCCTATACTTCACCCATTTCAGCGTATGTCCTCATGACATGGGGTGACTGTAAAGCCAAACACCCCAAGGCACACCTCAACACTTGTCGGTGTCTGCAGGATAGAGTCGGGTGACATGGCATGAGCGTTATGGGTGATGACCCAAAAGAACACCCCAATGCCTGTCCATCTCTGCAGGGTGGAGGTGGGGTTGACGTGAGTTCAATACTTCGCTGCCATTCCTATTCTGCATCTGTCTAACTCCTGCACTACCAATGCTAATATCAGCAAGCAAACATTTGGCACTGACAAATGCTTGTTGAAGACAGGTACAATGTAAGCATTTTTCCAGATAGTTGGGATGGTATTGGTGCAGAGGGAGAGGTTGACGATTCTAGTTAGAGGGGTGACCAATTTGTGTGCCGTGAGTTTAATGAATTTGGGTTGCAGTCCATCCGGGCCAGCTGATTTGGATTCTGCAATCCTCTTGAGAAGATTAAAAACCTCACTGAAGGTGACCTGTCTGAATAGGAAAGGTGGGTGTTGCGATGAAGAAGGGGAGGAGGGGGGGGAAGGTCAAACCACCTTTGAGCACATTTAGTGCCTCGATTGTTGGGGATAGGTCAGTGAACTGCTTGTTGAAGGCATTTGCGATAGTGTGAGGATTGTTGCAGTTCACACCATCAGTTTCTAAATCAGGAGAGAGAGAGGAGTTGGAATGCCCAAGGGCCTGTTTGAGATGGCTTAAGAACTGGCATTGATTGTTGTGCTACTTGGCCAGTTTTGTATGGAAATAGGCACTTTGCCTTGCTGAATAGTCTGCTTACACTTATTCCTTAGTACTCTGTAGGAGGACCAATCTGTCTGGGACTTAGTGACTTTGAACGAGGCCTAGCATTTATTCCTTTCTTTCAGAAGTGCCAAGGGAGGTCGAGTGAACCATTTGTTTTTTTGTCCGTGGACCCACCTGGAAGTGAAAGGAGCACACGTGGAGCCTTAGAAGGGTTGTGTTGAAATAGGAGACAGCTATATTGGCATCGGCGGACCTCAAGGGCCGCAGTTATAAAAGTTTAATGATTACTAGTGAGCATTTTTAACACTTGGATAACTGGTTAGTAAAAATGCACTACAACCGCCTGGTTGTAATTATGTATTACAACTCATACTGTGAGCGCGAACACTACTCACAGAACTGCCACAGCAATTAAAAATGCTCACTAGTAATTATACAAAAAAAAAGCATGGATGGGTCTTTTATAAACCCCTTCATTCTTTAGGTTTATGAACCATCCCACACTTCGGGTGTGTGTAAAATTATGGTTACACACCCCCACCCATGTATTATTCTCTGTTTTAGCAAGTGTATTCTTTACTGTTTTCATCTCATGGTCAGCATTCTGAACAGTTCTCTACAGGAATTTAGACATTTGGAGTTTTGACTGTGTTGGAGTTTGCTTACAGAACTTTAAGCACTGCTCTGATATGTAGGAAATAGTGTACTTCAGGGTATGTGGTATTTGGCCTTACCCAACCACCCAGGGGAGTAATGAGGTCCAATGCCACAGAACCTTATTGCTCCGGGAAGGATGGGTATTGCCCATACTGCCCACCTTGAGTTTTTATTTTAAATAACATTTTACTGTATTATTTTAAATAAAATGCACGTTTAAAATGTAGAAAGTAAATAGAAAAAATATCTTGAATGTAGTCACTCCGCTGCTGGAATTGCCAGTAGAGGGCATTGGTTTGTTTCACTATAGCAGGCACAGCACACCTCACACAATGCTCATGTCCACTGCATTGTCCCCCAGCCTTCCAGAGACAGGAAAGAAGTGAGGCTGGAACTGTAGTCAGGGGTTCCTTCTGAGGGGTTGCTTCAGGCCTCTCTGAGCCTCCCCCTACCACTACTTGCTGCCAATCCATTTGGATGCCTGCGCTTGCTTTTTCCTTCCCTCCTAGTCCCACAGTCACTTGGAGCCCACTGCTCTTTTGTTCCAAAATAACGCAGCCCAGTTCACTTGCCTGCTTCTCCAATAATACGCTCCCACAGCGATCTCTTTTGCTCTACTCTCGCTATTGCTATGTTTTTTTCCTGCTTTTACTACTGTCACTGGTCTCTCCCCCAGCTCACGCACTCTGATCCCCAAGATGGCACTCCCTCGTGCAACTACTATAGCTCACTTTGCCCATCTTCCTATCAGGGTCTCCTCTGAGGGTCAGGTGACCAGCGGTCAAACGTGCACACCACACCAGCAGGCCAGGCCTATTGTCTGCTCCAGGCCCACCCCACAGAAATTTTATGCTGCACAACAGGACCCAAACAGGCTGGGAAGCCTGCACACCATGGACCACATGGGCTCGGGGGTCCGGTGGCAATTTCTTGGGTTCGGGGAACATCCCAGATGAGTAGCCCCCACAGTGTAACCCCTTCCTTCCTGCCCCATCTAGGGGCATACTTGAAATCTTGCAGATGGTTCAGGCAGAAAGAAAGGAGCACTCCCAAAGCGCTAATATACGAGACATTGCATTTTACTGGACCATGGCAAATGGATAGTCCCTACCTGATGCTGTCTTCAAGCTGCTGCCCTACCTCCTGATGTCAGCAATGGATCCACTTCCTGAACCCACCAACCAGACTGGGACCCCCCTTCTCTCCCCGAGGTCCCGACAAGCTCTGGAAGCCCCAGAGGCTGGATTCTTTCCTCTGGAATACAAACATGTGGTGAATTAATTAAGACTGCAAAATGAAGAGGGAAAACAAAAGATTTCATTTCATTACCTCTCTGTCTCTGCAATCAAATGAAGCATGAACCACTGCTTTCTCCCCAAATGACTTTATTATCACCTGCACAGCAAATGATTCCAGCTATACAGGGGTCACCATTCCTTGTCAGCAAATGCTTATTCAGCTCCATGCGGCTGTAACTTTTTACACAATATAACTGGACCTCTTGAACAGCAGAACCACAGTATCAGAAGACACCAGAAGAAGTCCTTTTTCCAACCCTTCCTGTCTCGGGTGCTTTACCCAAACCCTGGAACCCAGATCCCTGCAATCTCCTGGCATATGAAGAGGTGGTAAGCACAGCTTTCCTGTTACTTCTGTTTTCACCAGGTCCCCCCTTTTCCACTATCTCTGGTCATCTCCACTTTTCACTGGTGTGGAAAAGCAAGCTGCCTTTCCCATCTGGACCCTGGGGTATTGGCCCATGCCCCGAGGCATCCAGGATTTTGTTCCCGATGACTCAGGCCCTGACCCCTACTCTTTTACCGACTGGCTCTACTTTTCCTAGGTTGAGGCTCCAGTTACAATGATCCCTTCCTCCACCTCAGCCTCCGTGGCCCCACTTTTCTCTAGGGTTGCATTGCTGTCACTTCCTCCCATGGGGAGTCCCTGTCAGGCCCACATGCCTTCTACCACCTCCCGGGCTTACGTTAAGCCACCAGAACAGGGACACCCTCCAAGGCCTACCACATATGTGGGTCCATGAACCTGCCTGGCCATTTGATGGGCCGGTGACCCAGAGCCTGTCCCTCCAAAATAGGCCCCTACTTCAGGCTTCCCCAACCCCCCAGGCTGCCCTGCCACACTAGGTATGAGGGGAACCCCTGCCACCAGTTCTCTTCCTGAGAGGGCCCTGCCACAGCCATCCCAGCCCTGGCGACCTGGGAAAACTCCTTTTGGGCTTCCTAAAGGGCTCCTACATTTCTCTCTAGTCTTTCTGAAGCCTCCCTACTGCCCTAGCCCCACTTGATACAAAACCTGGCTACCTGGTCCCCACCGGAGCTCCATAGCCCCACTCCTCATTGACCACGGTGCATGGACATCCTGACTGCACTTTACTTTGGAGGGGGATTCCCCACTGACCCTCCTGGACCGCCAAGCTTCCTCACTGGCCCACCTATCCTGGTCCTGGTTCTAGTCTCCAGCCTCCCCCCTCCAGCCCCAGGCCTAATACCTGGGCTGGAAAGGCCCAGCTACTTCCTGTATGCTCCCTTTTATACCCTATCTGCTGCCCTCTGCTGCCTCTTTGAGGCGTCCAGAGAACTAACCCCCAGAGCGCTAAACTCATTTCCTAGCTCTGGGGAGAGGGGGAAAGGAGTGCCTAAACGGTGGGAATGTAAGCCCCACTTTTGCAGGGGGCTTACACAATGAAAGAAGGTTATTTGTATAGTAGTCTCTCTAGTGCTTGAACTGCCAATAGAGGGCGCTGGTACTGGATGCTTCACTGAAAGAAGCAGCATGCAACCACATTTGTTTTCTTACCCCCCTTCCCAGTACCACTCTATTTCCTCTTGATTGTTTCTGACCTGGAGTACCAGTGTGTTTGTTTTTCAGTTCATGGTTGGTGAGCACACTCTGGGTGGTTTCATCAGTACCAAAAGAGAATGGCAGAGTGAGTGCTGGCAGGCAGTGAGTTCTGGGAGTGTAACCGCTTTGTTGGCTCTGATGACTGCAATGAGTTGAAAGCAGCAGTTCCTAGAATTGGGAGAATCTGTTATAACGGGTAAAAGCAGGTGAACTGCGGTTGAAACAATGCCAATGTGGGTGGGGGCTGGGTCATTCGCTCGCTCTACAAAAAGTTAACTCACTTAGTGAGAAAAAAAAATGGCAGATACTAACTTTTTAAAATCCAAAGTGGACTCAGTGATACTATCTTGGTAGTGAGGCAGGTTGGCACTGAACTTACCTCCCAGTCTCTGTTGGTAGTCAGTGTACTCGCTTGGCAATGGTCTCAGCCAATCAGAGATCGTGAAATTTCTAACCCATTTTTTAAAGTAAGTCAACAGCTCATGCTTTTCATCCTGAGCACATGCTAGACACAGTGAAAAACTGCAAATTTCTGTTTCCATGAAGAAATCTGTACAGAATGTTGCTCATAAAAAAAAAAAAACAATACTGAGCAGTTTTTGACATCAGAGTTCATCGAGGTACAGTTAGATATGAAACTAATCTGGGTAACTAGGAACCTGTTAATCAGCTGCCAATTAGCAGTATTTCCTGTGCCCTTTAATTACAGGGAAGCTAAGTGGCTTGCTTGAGGTCACACTGTGACCAAGTTGTGGTGCCAGTGGTGGGGCTCAAAACTTGGTCTACAGGCTCACAGCTGTGTGCTGTAAGTACCAGGCTACACTGTATCCACAAGTCATACTCACTAACCTTAAAATATGCATGTGTACAAGGACTTTCTCCTCACTGTGGTAGAAACTAATGGGTGGGGGAAAGAAATATAAACAGCAGCTGGCTGCACTAGCTGTGACTGCCAGATTCTAGTAGCTGTGGGTCGGCACTAGGACCAAGGGGAAATCTTTCCCTCCCAGGCAGGAATCTCTTGCCTGGACCGCAGACAAAGGCAGACTGAGATTGCCTTTCTTTCCTTCGGCATCCCCACCCTAACTGCATTCGGAGAACCGGTGAGTAATGCTTTCATACAGTAATCCCAATAATCAGGTTCTTTTAGAATTGACCAGATCCCTACTATTTGTTTCATCCTATTTGCCTTTTCTGTGACAATTTTGAAAGAATTGTGAAAGAAAGTGTGTTTTGTGTGTGTGTGTGTGTGTGTGTATATATATATATATATATATAATTTGAAACATTTAGCTACAGATAAAATGGCATGAATGGAAAAATATTTAAATTACTTGGAATAGTGCTTTACTACATTACTGCTGACAGGAGGCAAATATTTTTCATGTTCTTTTTGATATATCTCACACACAATACAATATTCTGCCAAACTGATTGCTACATTTTGAAATATAATTGTCAGTGGACAGGTGGTATCACATGTTTAGGATTATATTAAGAACCTTAAAGGATGCTTATACTTTACAATAGCATTTTTTGTGGTACCGTATATGTGTGTAACTGGAATAGATTCCTCTGCTGTACGGTGAAGCTTCAGTGTGTGCAATGCATGCTAATAGTTTCTCTTGAGTGCTCTGACAGCCCTTTTTTTTAAGATTTTACATTTTTTTAACCATGTGTATATCTTCCTCTTGAACAAAAATATCAAGAGGAAAAAGAGCTGAATTTTGATTTTCGTTCATGCATTGTGGTGAGGTTAACCGAAGCAGTATGGAAAAAAATGCAACTGTACATATTGCCAGTAATGTGGTTTGACTGGATGCTTCCCACATGATGGAACAATACACTGTGCTGCAGCTCACTGCCGAGGATTTCTGAGAAGATGCTCAAGCACCAGAAAAATACACGTGTAATAAAATGTAACGCTTAAATGAGAAGTGCAATTACGAAAGTGATGTCATGTGTTGTGTTTGAGAGACCTGCTTCTAGTGTGTCTTGCAAATTTTAGTAACTGCCTTTATGAGTAATTGTTTGGGTGTGGAGTTGAAGTGGGTGGAAGGGATGCTGCACTGATTGATAGGGTTTTTTTCTCAATACCCACGCAAATAAGAAAATTGCTTCAAAAATCATAGCGTTAAATGCACTGTAGTTGGGAAGCTGACAAATGTTTAAACAAATGAACTAGAATGAAGCCGTCACAGCAAACAGATAGAAAATTTTGAAACAAACAAACAAAAAAGAATACATCCAGTTTTTGTCTAGATCCTTACATACGGAAGATAGATGGGTTGACAGGTGTCAATAAAAAAGTAGGAGAACAGGTGGGACTGGTCAGGATGGATCAGTTGGTAGCACCCTTGGCTCTCAGGATGATTGGATGACCATCATGGGTTCCGGTCTCAGGCCTGGCAGTTGGGCAAATAATCCAGTGCTTTCTGGGAGCAAGTGACTTGATACCTTCCAGGCAATATCCATGGTCTATTTGTATTTAAATTCTCAAATATGTGCCAAAAATAAAAATAAAAAAAGCATTAAAAGTGATTCTCTAGGACTAGTCCATAGCCTCTTCCACCTCCTACAGTCATCTTATCTCTCATGTCCTGGTCCTGCCTTTACATAAACTACACTGTATCTTGCATCCAGCCAGGCCGTACCCTTTCTTGACACCGTCTTTGTAAAAATTCCCCACTTTAACCCCACCTCCCCTCAGTCCCATGTAAAACAGAGGACATTGACTACTTCAGTATCTTCACCCCTCCTGATCCCAATCTACGAGTGGTGTTGGTGATGGTGGGGGACAGTGTGTGTGTGTTTGTAAGGTTTTATTCGTGCACCATGGCTATATTAATATCTGGTTGTCCTGCCAGCTCTTTTCCCCACCTGACACCGTCAGAAGTCGAACCTCCACTTCCCTAACTCAACATCTTGTGACCCTAAAGGCCAACCACTGTACAAATTCTTGGCCCCTGATCCCAAATCCATTATGTGTGGGGTGAAGGCAACAGGCTAAGACATAGCCATGTTACTAAATTGGTTCCCCCGCTAACAGTAACAACTGTCAGCTGACAGCTCAGAGCTGAAGCACGTGGAAGGAAGGGAATGAGTGAGGAAAGAAGAGTTCGGTTTGCTTGCTGTCTTCCAATCCTTTGGCTCTCACCCCAGGACTCTACCAGCAAGATAAAAGAGTAGCTTCTCTAGATGAGCCAGTAGGAACCCCCTACAGTATATACTTCAGCTTTGTTGCCCATTGCCCTCCTTTATATCATTCCATTACATATCTCTCTGCCCAAGAAAGCAACACATTTTCAGACTTACATACCTTACCCAACATTCGGAGACTTGTCATGAATCCTTGACTGACACAATATGTAAGGGCAGCTGGCTACCCCACTGTTTCCACCTGTTGAGTGATCCCTGGTGCTGCTGCTTCCTTTACCAAAGGAGAACTCAGGATTTGAACTTCTGACCCAGGATTTTACCACCAAGCTTAAGCAGCAGATGCTGTGACTGAGCTATTAGGAGATCCTTATTTTAGTTAGACTGGTTGCTCATTTTCCTGATAGTTGCATTTCCTAACGGAATGGGTGGGGGAATGCTCCCCCCCCAAACTTTTTTGCCTAAGCATAAGATTGTTGGAAACCTACCTTTCAAATACTGCTAATGCCCCTAATGTCGTCTGTAGCATTCTAAAATTGGTTGTGCTTCTGATTTCAAACGGTTCATTACACAAGCCCATACCCTTCACAGGCCTCAAAAATCGTCAGTTAACAGGACGTAATAAATGGTGCCCCATGTAATAAGAGGCTAGTTATTGTAGTAAGCAAAAATATTCATATTACACCTTCATTATGAATTCATAAGTAAGGCAATTTTATTTCTATAGCGCCATCTCCCAGGGACTTATTGTGCTTCACGACAAAACAAAGAATTTATTTATTTTTTTATCTTATTCTTCTTTTTTGCTCCTTTACGCTCCCTTCGGCACTGGTAGGCAGCTCTGTACCCTCCCTTGGAGGGGACTCATCTCTCCGGTGAGGCTTGCACCCCCCCCGTAACAGGGCTGGTGGCGAAGGGTGCTGGCCTCCACCCCCAAAAGCCAACATCTGGATTGCTGAAGGGATGCAGTGGGGCAGCTTGCCAGCTCCGAACCCTTTTTCAGTTTTCTCCCCAGACCCACGCATGTGCAATGGGTGGGGCGATTGTCTCCACCGCCGCAGAGGCAGTCTTACGCCCTATGCATGGGTCCATCCCTTTCTAGCATCACACCTGTGCTGACCCTCAGCCTCCACTGGGTGTCAATCTACAGCACTTTGCTGAGTCCTCCCACACCTGAAGAAGGAGAGCTCTCAGTGGACGCTCAATCCTTCCTCACCCCAGCTGACCTCGAGTGACCCAAGTCTGTTCTCGAACCCGGGTAACTGGCATAGCATGAGGTAAGGCGTTCAGCACCTCAGCCCTCTGTGCCACCAGGCCGGCTTTTTATTTTATTCTTTTGGTAACCAGGTAAGGTCCACTAGGCACAAGTGCCTATTTTCAGGGGCGACCCAGGAGCACAGTGTCACACAGTATGCAAGTGGAGGTTGTGGTAATCAAACCCAGGTCTGCTGGATGTACCAAAGGATTGGAAGACAGCAGGCAAAGGATTGGAAGACAGTAGAGAAAATGGAACTTCTCTTTCTTCACTCACTCCCTTTCACCTGCACTCCTCAGCTCAGACCTGTCAGCTGACAGCTGGATGTACTAAGCTCATTCACAGCTCTTTACTCTAACCTCTAGGCTATACTGAATAAATACAAAACATTAACATAGAAACATAGAAACATAGAATTTGACGGCAGATAAGGACCGCTTGGCCCACCCAGTCTGCCCATTTCCCTACCTACTGGATAAGCTGCAGATTCTAGTTAACCAGCAGCCTACTTCTTCTTACCCCCACACATTAAATATCACAATGTGCAATAAAATATCACAGGCAGTACAGATGAGCTATAAGCTTATGTAAATATATAGTGTTTTAGCCCCTGCTTAGATGCTTCTACCAAGAGGGAACTTCAAAGATAGCATGGTAGCAAGTTCCAAATAGCAGGGGCCACCACCAAGAATGCACGATCCCCTGATTGCTTCAGGTGAGATCCCGGGGAGGCTGGCAATGACTTCTTGGTGGAGCAGAGTGACTAGGAGTATAGCACGCCAAGATATTAAATGTTACAGAGATTAAAGCTAAGATAGCTGTGCTTCCATATTATGGTGCAATGAGTAACATAGGTGATGGAGCCAGGGGATTGAGGGGGTCAGGTGACCCCTCACTTTTGTAGCTGAAGGGTCAGACATTGAATTGAACTGTGCCACAGGCTGAGATGTTCTATGCAATTGTGACCCCTCACTTTTTGATACACTCCTCCACCACTGATGAGTAACCTCCCTTTACAAATGTCTTCATTGCCCATGTTTGCTCATTCCCCCTGTAACCTTTTTTCCCTGGGTCACATGAGTAAATGAGCTTTGGTTCTGTGTTCCTCTACCAGTCACCAATTTTCTACGAAATAATTACATAACTAACTAACTGAATAAACGTACTTTTTTAGAAAAACTGTGCACTAGCATATATAATAGAATTATACACCCATCAAATGCTGAAACTTTTAGCACGTAACGTGCTCAAGATAGCTTAGCTGTCATACAGCATCTTATTTTAGTTGGGGCGTGCCTTTACTTTGGCACAAGTGAAGCACATGAAGGTCAAGCTAGAAGCGGGATTTGAAATGCCGTCCTCTTAGTTACAGGTTTCTACTCTAACCACTGGACAACATAACTGGCTGGGTTAGAGAACACAGACAGTAGTCTTAAATGGAAATTTTTCGAGGGAAGGAAGTCACTAGTAGGGTTCCCCAGGGATCAGTCTTAACCCAGTACAGTATTTTGCAACATCGCGGTTAAGGGATCCATGGGAAGATGTGCCTATTTGCAGATGACACAACAAGCAGCCTGTGACAAGGATGTCAGGACATTGAAGGAAGATCTAAGGAGACTGGAGAAATAGTTAAGGGGCTGGCAACTCAAATTCAATGCAAAATAGTGCAAAGTTATGTACATAGGAGTCCAGTATTCAAAGACAGAATACAGGTTGGTAAATGCAGTATTAGAGAAAATGGCAGAGGAAAAGGATATCGGGGTCTTAATACAAACAACTTAAAGTAATCAGCACAGTGCAACAGAGTAGGCCAGAAGGGTATCCCGTGAGAATAGCATGGACAATATCGTGCACAGCAAGACTGCACTGTGAAAACCATGAATGGCTTTAGAGCAACAGGGGAATTACAACAATATGGAAGTATCGCTAACCCTTGTCACTCACCCGGAAGTAGGAAGAGTATGTGGCCACTGCGGGTCAGGTTCTCGGTTGAGCTGCTCCCATGGTGGAGTTGGTAGAGTGCCCAACCCTGCAGTGGATGGGGTTGGGGGGGACAGCAGTTTGATTCCCTGTAAGGGAATCTTTTTTTTTTTGTGTGTGTTATTTCTTTTCCTTCCCTACGTGCTACCGCCTCAGCCACTCCTTCAGGCTGTGCCAAGGTGGCATCTGACCCATCTTGTTCCCAAGCCCTGACCTTCCTTGTGCAGTCATCCCCAAGGTAACCTGGACGGTAATCCTTCGCTGGTGGGTCCCTCCTCCGAGGGGAAGGCACCAGTGGAAGGGCTACGCACACTGGCCCTGGGCAACTGCTGAGGGACTGGGAGCTTTGGGACATTGATGGCCTCAGATCACCAGGCAGCCGTCATCCGGCTGAACGCGGAGCCATTTTTCTGTTTTTCTGGTGACGTTCCCTTGTGTTGCATCTGTACTTCCCCCGGTCTCCACCGGAGGCCGCTGCAGAGTGACACCTCCCCACTACCCACCCCAGGAGAGGAAAGCATTGTTTACAGACACTCAATCCTCTCCTTCACCTGCCAGCTCCTGGCGTCCTGAGTCTGTTCCCGAACCCAGGTCACCAGTGTGGCTTGAGGTAAGGCACCAGCGCCTCAGCCCTCTGCGACACCGGGCCAGCCTTTTTTTAAAGTAATTTTATTGCCCGTGTGTCCACACCCCCTTGGAGTTGGTTATTATAGTTCTGGGGGGCTGTGGTGGAGTGAAGCCTCCCCAAATCAGGGGTACGGTGGGGCGAAGTCCCCCTGTAAAACAAAAGTATGTACAGAGCTGGCTGCATGCTGTTAGTAACAGCACGGTCTTGCTGTGTGCGGTATCGCCCATGCTGCTATGACCCTGTGCCATGGGGAAGGCAAATAGGATGCTGGTGTGCATAGGCAGAATGATTAGTAGCAGAAGGAAGGAGGGAAGGAGGTGATCCTTCGCCTGTACAGATCCCTGGTGCAGTTGCATGGAGTACTGCATGTAGTTCTGGCGTCTGCACTCCAAAAAAGGCAGGCATAGGTTGAAGTGGTGCAGAGTAGGGCCAAAAGAATGATTCGGGGCAGCAAGAGAAGCCCTAACTGGAGAGGGCATGTATACATGGCAGACCAGGAAGTGGGGATATTATTGAAACCTGCAAGTTTGTTCGAAGGATAAACAAACTAGACACCGGGGAACTATTTGCAGTGATTGGAAACATGGGCACAAGGGAGGAACTCATGGAAGCTGGTGGGAGAGATTCAAAAAGGGCATAAAAAAGTATTTCTGTAAGCCAGCCCGCTGGTGCAGCGGTAGCACTATCACTTGCAACGCTGGCGGCCCGGGTTCGGTAACAAGCCAGTGTCATCGGAGGGCCAGCAGGGGGGAGAGGGATTGAGTGCCTGACGGGTCGCTCTCCTTCTCTGGGGGGGTGGGCAGCTCTCCTCGCTGCAATACTGCCACCACCTGGGTGACCATGGGTGGTACCAGTGCAGTAGAGGAGGTGGACCACTAGGGAGGGGCAGGTATCGGTCGAGGACTGGAGCGGAGGTGCATCTCTGCGCGTCTCTTACTCATTGGCCTCCTCAGGCGCTGATGCCTGCAGTGGGAGGGCAGAAACAAGGAAAATGGACCAGGTCCACGCCATGAGATGGGCCCCGTACCAATGACCAGGAGGACCGAGGGATGCAGCTTCGGTTGTCCGCTCCCCCTGAGGTCTTGGGGAGGTAAGGGGAGACCTCCTCCACCCCACCCGGAAGGTAATCTGGGAGCTAAGGGTCTCTTGGGAGCAGGGCACTTATGGGGGCTAGGGACCTCCTGACCCTCCCGGTGTAGCTGAGAGTCGCACTGGTGACCCCGAAGAAAAGGGGTGGACTTGGTGAGAGAGGAGCAAAATGAGTAAGTAAAAAAAAAAAGTATTTCTGTACAGAGAAGAAGGTGGATAAGGGGAACAGATTACCAGAGGGTGTAGGGTGTGCCAAATCAATGGCGGGATTTCAGTGAGGATGGGGCAAACATATGGGGTTACTGAGGATAGCAGGGCAGGATAACATGGGGGTGTGGGGGAGTGAGTGATAACAAGGGCCCTTACATCACACTACAGGCACCGTAGTGCTGGGCAGACTGAGTGGGCCAGTGGGCCTTTTTATGCTGTAATTTCCTATGTTTCTAGGGTGCAGTTTTCTAAATTAGATTTTACTCATTAATGTTGCCCCACTGTGCTCACACAAATTCTGTGGGGGTGGGCATAATTGGGTTGGCCTCATTTGACTGTATAAACTAGAGACAAGGGTCCCTTCCACAACACTTGCATGAATAGGCTCCAGTGGTTACATTACCGTCTTGAGAACCAGGAAATTGTGGGTTCAAACCCTGCTAGCACCAAATTCCCACTGTGCGACCTTGGAAAGTCAATTATCTTCAAAGTGCTCCAGTCTACCCAGCTGCAGAAATGGGTAAAAGCCGGACCCCACTGGAGACATGATGTTGCATCTTAGCTAGGCTATCTTGTACAAACAGCACTGTAAAATCAAAACTAAAAAAAATATTGCAATCCTTCCCGAGCATCATATTTAATGGTGATTTAGGATTACTTTGAATATTGAAACGTGATGCTGTGAAGCCTGTGGAAAGTAGTGGCTACTGCATCTCCACATCAAAGCTTCATAGAACTAGAAGCAGATGCTCTCCTCCATGTTGGAACAGGCATCATCCACCCTATTCACCATTAAAACTTTCATGGTTCTTGTCAACACCCTGTGGGCTGATATTGCCCCATCTTTTCTTCTATCCCTCACCATAGATATTCACTACTCCGGAAAGCCTCCCGTTCCAACACCAGTTTATAATCAAGTGGTGCAGGGCCTGAGGGTACCCTAGTTTCTGCCTTCCCTTCCTGCTCCATTTGGCTCTGCACAACGTGTCTATGTTCCAAGGAGACGTGGATACATGCATCCAAACAACCATCAATAATGCACAACAGAGTCCGCTGCAGGAGGGCAATGTGGTACCTCCCTCCCCCTAGACTAGAGTGTGTTCTATCACTGGTAACACCCTGACTCTGAGATGGCCTGTCAAGTTGTCGTCTGGACTCACTTGTGAGCCGGGGTCACCCACATGGTAGCATGATGTGCTAGTTGAGCACCCTCCAATATTGGCTTGTTTTTTAAAGTGTTTCTGCCCAGACCATACTGTGTGTGGTCAGCTCCCAGGGTTATACCCTGTAGGCAGGGATATACCCTGCTCAGGTGAGGGCTGTCATTTAGACAGCAGCTGGATTCTATTTCCCCCCGAATTTTCTCTCTCTCTCTCTCTCTCTCTCTTCATCCACCCATCTTCTATTTTGATGTGAGCAGTACCTGTTGGCCACAGCATGCACGGCATACCCCTGCAAAATGATCTAGCTCCCAGCCCGCCCACAGGGGTCTCTAGGGCAGTGGTATCCCCCACCAACCCACCCCATCCAAAGTGCACTGCCTCTCAGCAGCTGGCCTGCCTCCCAATGCAGTGGCCTGAGTCCAATGTGCTGTCACTGGATGACTGGGGCTGCCCTAATATTGGCCCTTTTATTTATTTATTGTTTATTTATATTTTTTGTGCAAGCCCCTCAGTCTCTGGCTGGCACTCCGGCCCACCACTGCCACCCTGCCTCTACAGAGCTGTGGTTTACCCTCTGGGCAGGGGTAAGGGGTGGCCGGCTACACCCCCCAACACATCCAGGCATAGGGCAGGCCATTAGACAGCAAGGGGACTTGTTGGGGCTATGCTTAATTTTCCACTTTCTGGGATAGTGAGGCATGGTGTGCAATGATACAATGGTGGAGTCCCGCCTAGCATCCACATGCCTCCCAGCCTCAACCTCGTCTTCCCGGTAAGTTGCCACCATGGTCACCAAGGGATGTTACACTGGGAGGCATGGCCCTCCTCCCCTGGAGATGGAGAGCGTGCAATTGCTGCTCAATCTATCTCTCCCCATCCGACCCTCCAGCCTCTCGGGTTCGTTCCCAAACCTGGATCGCTGGCACCGTAGGTGGTGGCTCCACCACATCACCGATGGGCTGGCTATATTGGCCCTTTTAAGCAAAAGTTCTTAAACAATGAATCAAACTCCTGTGAATAAAACCTGAAAACAAGGTTAATCTTTATTTTAAACTTGCTTTTTATATGATGGTGCTACAGGGTGCTAGTAGTATTGCTTACATCCAGAGAATGTGTTGAGTACAACTGCCTGGATGTCTATGTTATGGTGTAATCACGCCAGCACATCACCCTGTGTTGTTTAAAACACTATTCATGATGTGTTTGGCCCAGTGTCCTGGCAGCAGCATATTGCACTGCCCTGCAGGCAGATGAAAGAGCCGCAGAATTCCACTCTGGAGTAATCTGATGGCCGAACATGTTGTGAATTGTGAATGAAAATTGGAGACCTTTTTGAGTGGCACATAAAATGGAGCATCCCCTGCTGAGGAAAGAATATTAGAGCTAGAAGAAGATGTGCTCCTCCATGTCTGAACAGGCATCTTCTACCTCCTATTGAGCATTATTGATTGAGTGAGTGCTTCCGACCAATCAGAGCACTCCTTTCCCCTGTGCGTGAGGCACTCTTATTTATTTAAATTTTAGTAATCAGGTAGGCCCACTGAGGCTTTGACAGTCCCTTTTTCAGGAACGACCCACGATTACTTACGTGTACCTAGAGGGGAAAAGAAAACCAATGCTTTTGATTGTACTACAGTATATAGTACATTGATCATGTATATGTGTCACAGAGATAGACATTACTACAGTTGAGATAGACAAGTTTACGTATGAACAATCTTGTTAGTTACACACATTCATGAGTAGATAGTAGACGTAAGTGCAGTTCAGTACATTATGTCCGTCCTTACTGTTCCTCCCTCCCTTTTTGTCTGTATTTATGTAAGGCATCCCCCTTTAGCAGAGGTGCCTTTATGGGTTGCGGCATCTGCAATGAGACGCACTGCTTAGGTGTAATTTTAACCCTTTCTTGTACCCCTCAAGAGAGGTGCAGTCCTAGAGCTCTCTCGGGAGATTGTTCAAGAGTTTGGGGAGGGTTATTCTAGGTGACTGTTGTCCCATAGTTGGTCTGGCTCTTGTGGGTTCTGTTAGCTTGCGTTCAGATGACCTGAGCTCCCACCTGTTTGCTTTTGGGGCTAGTAGATTTCTCAGGCTCGGTGGGGCATCAGGTTGCTGCAATTTGAAAGCTAAGCACAGGGAGGGATAGGTGAATCTCGCTTCAAGGGGTGGCCAGTTTAACACTTGTAGTACATCGCAGTGGTGCTCCATTCTTTGCGCCCCTGCAGCGAAATGGCTGATTCTGTGGTACAGCTTACTCAGACGTGCATGTTCCATTGCCCTCAGTCCTTGAAGCATTGTTGCACCATAGAACAGGATGGGAATGATAGTCCCATTGCTGACCGCAATACTGGTTTCTTTTGTCAGGTAGGAGCTTAGTCTGTACAGGAGTCCAAGTTTTTGTTTTACTATTGTTGTTAGGTAGTCTATGTGTTTCCTGAAATGGCCTGGTCAATGAACATTCCCAAATACTTGATACTGTCCACCACTTCGATCCCTGTTCCATTTGAGGTAGAGAGCGATACTAGATTAGCTTGGCGTGGGCCAAGCTTTTTGGGGCCAATATTCCATGAAGAGCGTCTCACGCGCAGATGCCCTGGAAAGAGGCACATTCTGCGAAGTTTATTTTTTAAAAAATTTATTATTGATCTATCTGATCAATAATATAAAGATCTCGAGTTACCTCACAGCTGAAAAATAAGTGAAGACTTGCCTTCAGTTTGAGCCAGAACAGCTCAGCTTGCTTTTGTTGTTCCTACTCCAGCTGAAGATGTAGTGGAAACCACCTGCTTTCAGCAACGAGTGGCCTGAGGATGTAATAATACATATTAGAGCCCCACTGGAGACACAAGAATTGTAGCCCCTTCAATAGGGAAGATACTAACGTGATGAGTCTCCTCGGGGTAAATGATAGTGCTTATTCATATTTTTTCTTGCTTATTTTCAGTATATTATTTTGGTTTAATGACCCCATAATCACATTAATATAAAAATGTTATGCATATCAGTATACAGTATAGTCTCCATACATTATTTTGACATTTTTAAAATAAATCTTATTTACAATGCCAAAATCTCATTCAAAATTTAGAATGCCTGGCTTCTGTATAATTATTTTTATCCTTGCAGTCAGTGATCAGACTTGGTATTCTTCATCCTCATTGGAGTGTTAGCGAATCATCCCAGCTTAAGCATCAGGAAATAACTTGTAGTATATGGTTAGCCATTGTTCTGTATAAAAAACCAGCCTGCTCCAAATCCTTGCTTTGCACATTCTAAACTGTTGTGTGCATTCCAAAGTGTTGTTTGTGCACATCACAAACAGTTGTTCAGTATAGTTCAAAGGTCACAAAATGTTAAATTCTTCATTCACCCCACACCCAGCTGCTTACTAACCATCTGATGTCCAGTGTTGTGCCTTTTAACTTGTAAAAATCTGTCAGTTTAATTCTGATCATAGGAAAGAACAAAGAATGGCAAGTGTTTTAGTTTAGGGGGGCACGTTTCTTTGACTCCTGTTTAAAACAAAAACCATATACTGTTCTGTAATATGTATTTAGTTTTTGTTTACCAGGTGGGTGGGTGCCATAGCCAAGAGATGACTATTTTTGGGAGGTTACAAGGATTGCAGTAATACAAGGAGTACAAGAATACAGGGTAAACAACGAGAACAATGTTACAATATGTGCAGAGTAAATATCATGCGAATATGCAAGTACAAGTATACAAGCAAGACAAGGTTTAATATTAAACTTAAATATAAATAAAGTAAATATATAAAATAACATATGGTCAACCACATACAACTCAGTATGTGTTTCTGTCTCGGAGTTGAGATGACAGCATGGGCCTCTCAAGCTTCTCTCTCAAGGTTCATATGCTGTCATCTCAACCCCTCGATGGAAACACAGCCTTGTTATGCATGATTACCCATACATTATTCCATATTTTCAATTTCGAGCCAGGATGGCCCACTATGCTGTAATGGTCTCATTTACAGATGGTTAGGTAACAGAAGAACATCGTTAGTATGATAGAACAATGCAGAAAAACAAGATGCAAACAGATAGACTAACGTAGACTAATGTAGACTAACACGGGGGGGGGGAGGACAGGGAGGTGAGGTGCCTACCAGGTGCCACGGCATGGAGGGATGGGAGGAAGATCCTGGGGATCGCTGTGAAGGCAAGATGGGAGGGCGAGCTGGATGTCATTATCCACCTAGGTACTAATGTCCTGGCAAATGGGGAGCCTAAGGAAGTTCAGGAAGAGTTTAGGAAACTGGGGAGGGGTTTCAAGCAAGTAGCTACATCTGTCACCTTCTTGGAAGTACTACCTGTCTGTCAGAGGCATGGGAGAGCATAGGGGCACGCACATCAGGAGCTTTAACTCATGGCTGAAGAACTGGTGCTGTGAGGAAGGGTTTGGATTCATTGGTGACTGGGGACCCACCTGGAGGGATGGGGCTTGTTCAAGCCTGATGGCCTGCATCCATCCTGGAGGGGAATCCAAGCACTCAATGACAAGTTTAAATGCTACATGGACAAGTATTTAAACTAGCCAAGGGGGGTGGCAGGCCAGTAAGGAGGGTACCTAATTGCCCATCCCCCATAGCTAGAAGTGGAACCAGTGAACAGGAGGAGTGGATATCTCTGCAAAGCAGAGTGTGCAAAAGATGGAAATAAGCACCCAAGGGGTGGATAGGCAGAAAGAGGGCAACATTCAACAGAAGGGCAAACAGCAGGGAGAACCAGGGATAAAGGACAACCAGGGAAGGGGCTGGAGTAGAACAGCTAAACAGTCCAGGGAGTTCACATCATGGAAAGCTATGTGTACCAATGCCAGGAGCCTTAGCAACAAGATGGAGGATTAGGAGGCTGCCATGGTGCAGTCGGACCTGGACATTGTGTCCATCACAGAGACCTGGTGTAAAGATAACCACGACTGGGAGATGGCCATACCCGGCTACAATATATTCAGAAGAGACAGGGCAGGCAGGTAGGGAGGAGGAGTGGCACTTTATGTGAAATATGGCATAAAGGCCACAGAGATCCAGGAGGAACAAAATGGAGGAGTGATACTGTGGGTTATGCTGGAAAGGAACATGGAGTCAGTCATCCGCACAGGGGTGGTCTACAGACCACCAGCCCAGGAGGAAGAAACAGATAGGGAGCTGATGCTAGCCATCCAAAGGATGGCAGACAAGGGTGAGATGGTACTAGTTGGAGACTTCAATATTCCTGCCGTGGACTGGAGCCTCCCAGCAGCAGCATCAACCAGGAGTAGATTTATCCTGGACTCCCTTCAAGGTGCCTTCCTCAAGCAACTGGTCATGGAACTAACTGGCAGAGGCAATACGGGACCTTGTGCTAACAAACGGGGACAGTGTGATGGGGGTAACAATTGGAGAGCACCTGGGGAATATTGAAATCACAGAAGGAGCAGAACCAAATTGCACAAAAACATGTGTCCTAGATTTTAAGGGGGCAGACTTTGGGAAAATGGGGAGATGCTTGAAAGAGGTGTTAATGGGAATGGGGAGGGAATCAGGAATTGAGGAACAGTGGGCAATATTTAAAACAGGCGTTACAAGAGCAACAGAATTATGCATTAAGCAGGTTAGTAAGGGGAAAAGGAAGAGGAGGCCATTATAGTTTTCCAAGGAGGTAGTGGAGAAAGTGAAAGCCAAAAATATCACATTCAGGCAATACAAAAAGACGCAGGCAGAAGGGGCTAGGGAGAAGTATCAGGAGAAACAAAGGGAGGCAGGGAGGTCAGTAAGAGAAGCCAAAGCTCAGACAGAAGAGTGCATCACAAAATCCATGGGTAGAGGGGACAAAACCTTTTATAGGTACATAAGTGAAAAAAGAAGGGTAAGGGAGGGATAGTGAGACTGAAGGGGGAGGATGGGGCCTCATGGAGGATGACAAAAGTAAAGCTGACATACTGAACAGATATTTCTGTTCAGTCTTTACTGAGAAAGAGGAGGGTAATGGGCCTGAAGGGAGTACAAGGGGTGGGAATGGCGCAGAAATGGACACAAGTCCCTTTACATGGGAAAGGGCCCTAAAGGAACTGGAATGAATAAGAGTCGATAAAGCAATGGGGCCAGATGGGGTGCACCCCAGGGTCCTAAAGGAACTAAGAGAGGTGGTGGCTGAACCTCTGGCAATCCTGTTTAGCTGATCACTGGACACATGGGAGGCACCCAAAGACTGGAGGACAGCAGATGTAGTCCCCTTATACAAAAGTGGGAACAAAGAGGAAGCAGGGAACTGCAGACCAGTCAGCCTGACTTTGGTAGTGGGGAAGATCATGGAAGCACTACTGAAGGAGAGATTGGTGGAACATCTGGTTGCCAATGGACTACTGAACCCAAGGCAGCATGGTTTCACCGGGGGGAAGTCATTCCAGACCAGCCTCATTGAATTTTTCAGCTGGGTGACAAGGGAGGTATATCGGGGAAGGCAGTGGACATGGCCTATCTGGACTTCAGCAAGGCCTTTGACACTGTGCCACATAGAAGGCTATTAAACAAACTGGGGAATATGGGACTGGGCAGGACAGTAGTGTGGTGGGTAGGTAATTGGCTAGGTGGCAGGACACAGAGGGTGGTAGTAAATGGCTGTCACTCCACAGAGGGAAGAGAGATCAGTGGGGTACCACAGGGATCAGTGCTGGGACCGGTCCTATTCAACGTCTTCATCAGTGACATTGCACAGGACCTAGAAGGCAGAATTTCCCTGTTCACTGATGACACGAATCTCTGTAACAGAGTGAACATGCCAGAGGGTATAGACAGAGTGAGGAGGGACCTGCAGAAGCTTGAAGAATGGTCAAGGGTTTGGCAGTTGAAATTCAAAGCAAAGAAGTGCAAGATAATGAATATGGAGCACAAAACCCCTGGAGCAACATATCAGTTGGGGGTTGAGGATATAGCATGTACCAAGCAGGAAAGGGACCTTGGGGTTATCATCTCCGATGACCTCAAGGTAGGGAAACAGTGCGACAAGGCAGCAGGTAAAGCAAATAGGATGCTGAGATGCATAGGCAGGGGCATCACCAGCAGGAAAAGGGAGGTCATAATTTCACAATACAAGATACTAGTGAGGCCCCACCTGGAGTACAGTGTACAGTTCTGGAGACCTTACCTACGTAAGGACATAGACAGGGTAGAGAAGGCTCAGAGAAGGGCAACAAAGCTGGTACAGGGATTGCATCGCAAGTCCTATGAGGACAGGCTGAAGGACTTGAATATGTACTCCCTGGAGGAGAGGAGGAAGAGAGGGGATATGATAGAGACATACAAGTACCTTACAGGGAGGAACACAGTGCAGGAATACACTATTTTCCAGTGAAAAAGATGTTCCAGAACTAGAGGGCATGGGATGAAGTTGGAGGGAGGGCAATTCAGAGGAAAAGTGAGGAAGAATTTCTTCACAGAAAGGGTGGTAGACAAGTGGAACACCCTGCCAGAGGAAGTGGTGGGGGCTGAAACAATCACGGGATTTAAGAATGCATGGGATAGACATAAGGTAATTCTGGAGGTCAGAAGTAAGGGGCAACAGACTTCAAGAAAACATAAAGTGAACTTACTAGCTTAAATGGGAAGACTGGGTGGGCCATAGGCCCTTATCTGCTGACAGTGTCTTTGTATCTATGTATAACGTATATACTGTGTTTGATAACATGAAGGAAACAAAAATAGACAGCCTGTTGTTGGAATGAGCACGTGGCATGCAGCACTTCTGACAAGAAAATTATATGTTGTTTTAGTGTAGAGGGACATAATCTGAGCTTTGAGCAGTCAGCATGGAAGCAATTTTATTATACTGTAGAATGGCAAGAAAAAAATCCTACACCCTGATTGGTCAGTGGCCACCTTCAACAATGATGTTATCCCAGTACAACATCAGTGTGAAGGTCTTGATTGATTGTAGACAATGTTGTATTGTGCATGTTCACCAGACTCTTAAGAAACAAATATATGTGTCCACACTAAAAAAATCAACTAAAAAACAATGTTAAAATGAATTTTTAATTTTGTTAAAATTCTGTGTGAAAATGAGCCAATTTATAATAGCAATAATGCAGTCCAGGGTGTGTGTCATGGAGATAATGTCACTCCTTGGGTGCTGGACATACTCGGTAAACAGCCTTATGCCCAATAACCTGAGGCATCACATTATACCAGCACAACGCACACCTCTATCGTGTGCTATTGCTTAAAGGACTGAAGTTCCAGTATTGCACTTGTCAGATAACATACAGCAGGACAGCAGAGTCCTTTCTTGTTCTAGCAGGTCATTGCCTTTACTCAAAGAGTATGGATAAATATGTGGAAAAAGTTGCCAGGGAGGATACACGTCGTTTTCCATGGGAAAGGGTCCTAAAGGAACTGGAAGGAATAAGAGTAGATAAAGCTATGGGGCCAGATGGGGTACGCCCCAGGGTGCTGACGGAGCTAAGAGAGGTGGTGTCTGAAACTCTGGAGTCTGGCAACCCTGTTTAACCAATCACTGGAAATAGGAGAGGTGCCCAAAGATGGGAGGACAGCTGATGTAGTCCACCTATACAAAAGCGAGAACAGAGAGGAAGCGGGAAACTACAGACCAGTCAACCTGACCTCTGTAGTGGGAAAGATCATGGAAACACTACTGAAGGAAAGAATAGTGGAACACCTTGTTGCCAGTGGTCTATAGGACCCAAGGCAACATGGTTTTACAGGGGGGTGGTCATGCCAGACTAACCTCATTGAATTCTTTGACTGGGTGACAATGGGGGTGGATCGGGGAAGGGCAGTGGACGTGGCCTACCTGGACTTCAGCAAGGGCTTTGACACAGGGCTGCTTAGAAGGCTGTTAAACAAGCTGGGGAATATGGGAGTGGGTAGGGCGGTGGTGAGGTGTGTGGGGAACTAGCTGGATTTCAGGACACAGAGGATGGTGGTAAATAACTATCACTCCATAGAGGGAACGGTGACCAGTTGGGTGCCACAAGAATCAGTGCTGGGTCCAGTCCTCTTCAACATCCTTATCAACGACATTACAGAAGACCTAGAAGGGAGAATATACCTGTTTGTTGATGACACAAAGCTCTGCAACAGGGTGGACACGCCGGAGGGTGTGGATAGAATGAGGAGAGATCTGCAGAAGCATGAGGACTGGTCAAGGGGAGTGGCAGTTGAGAGTTACAGCAAATAAATGCAAAATAATGCACATGGCTGACAAAAACCCAGGAACAACATATCAGCTTGAGTGGGGGGAGGCCTGGGAGGATTATAGAATTCTCCAAGCAGGAAAGCGACCTAGGTGCTATCATCTCTGATGACCTCAAGGTAGGGAGTCAGTGCGACAATGTGGCAGGAAAATCAAACAGGATGCTGGGTTGCACAGGCAGGGGTATCACCAGTAGGAGAAAAGGGAGGTCATAATTCCACTATACAAGACACTACTGAGGCCACACCTCGAGTACAGTGTCCAGTTCTGGAGGCCTTACCTACGTAAGGACATAGATAGGAAAGAGGCAGTTCAGGGGAGGACAACCAAGATGGTGCAAGGATTACATCACAAAACCTATGAGGACAAGCTGAAAGACTTAAATATGTACTCCCTTGGGGAGAGGAGGGAGAGAGGGGATATGATTTAGGGGGAGGGTAAGGGTTATGGGGGTAGGGAGGATGGGAGGAGTGGGGAGAGGGGGCAGGGACAGTAGCTCAAGCTGTGAACCCTGCAACATGAGCAGACTTGATAGACCAAATGGCCTTCTTCTGCTGGTTTCTTCATATGTTTATATGATTGAGATATATAAGTACCTCACAGGGAGGAACAAGATGCAGAAAAACACAATTTTTAATAGGAAAAGCTATTCTAGGACTAGGGGTCATGGGATGAAACTGGAGGGAAGGAGATTCAGAGGGAACGTGAGGAAGAATTTCTTCATGGAGAGGGTGGTGGACAAATGGAATGCCCTGCTGGAGGAGGCGGTGGGGTCTGAAATGATTACAGGATCTAAGAATGCATGGAATAATCATCAGGGGATCCTAGTAGTCAGGGGAAGGGGACAACCTAGTTCTAGAGAAGCTTGAAGAAGTAATGTACATGCATACATGGGCAGACTAGGTGGGCCGCAGGCCCTTATCTGCCATCAATATCTAATGAGTACTGTAGGACCAAATCATGTAGCATTAGACTACTGATTAGGACAGCAGAGCAAACTATGAGGGTCTAGTTTTTGTCAGCACAATGAACAATGATGTAAAGTTGTATGAATGGGAGCAACAGGCAGATCCACTGAACCTAGGGTTCCCAGCAGTTTCTGCTGCAAATGGGGTATCCTTGCTGTAGCCCCTCTCTGGCACCATCCTGGAGAGAGCCACTGCCCCTGCCTTGCTGGTCAGACCAAAGGCAAGGGGCCTGGGTTTCCATAAGCTGACCCACGGGGGTCCTTTCCCAAAAGCTAAAATAAAATGGTGGTGCCTCCACCCAGAGTACATTTTAAGTGAGTCTGATTGCTTGCAGTACAACCCCCTGGGTTGCTGTACCAACCCACCTCCCCAACAGTTGCCCCAGACATGGACTTACCAGGATTCAAACTTCCCCACATTCAGTTACCACATTTACCTTTTCCGCTTCATCCATAAACAGGGTCACTAACATTAGGCTCTGGAATCATCTCTGCTGCAAAACAATAACCGTGGTTTATTTACAGGAGAAGGGTTTAGGATTGGGGTAGGAGGAATAGAGTTCAAGCATTTTGATTTTGCATTTCCCAGAATCACATTTCCCCTTCAGATTAATTCCCTTTTGCAGTCAGTGCAGCCACCAGGTCTGTCTATCTAGCTAACTGCTGCAGACATGCCCAAACCCAGACCCACAGGTCCCAGTCCATTAAAAACCCCACAGTTCTATCACTGGGTACCCAGATTTTAGTTACAGGCCTGAGGTGCAGCTGGTAGCCGGCGTTGTTGCGCTTTCTTGGATTGAGCTTTAACTTTTTACATTTTCCCTCCGACCCTTAAGGGGCATTCCTAAACTATGTACAGTACCCAGGTGCAGGGCAATTCCTGCGATTAACTCATGATTCTGCAGAATCAGTCCTTGGATGGTACAGTTCTCTGAAGTCCTGGGGATTTGATGGCATCTCAGGCAGAACCGGGCACAAAGCTTTAGTAGGGGTCCAGAGGCTGCAGCTTGCTCTCTTCTTTCCTCTTGCTCACAGATCTTGCAGCTTGTCCCCTTCAGCCCATTATAGGCCCCATTGCAGCGCATGCACAAGGCCTGCCAATCACAGAGGACCCAGACTGGGGGAGTGGCCCCACGGCCCAGCTCCCTCCGATAAGAGCACCCTAGCACTCGGCTACAAGATCCAGGACACCCTGCAGTGGCAGACCCTACTTGATGGGGGTTAGCAAGTTCCCCACCTGGCCCTGGGTGTCAGCAGAAACACTGCAGCACATTCTCTTCTGCTTTTCCTTGTTCTTCCTCTCTCTTTTCGGCCACAGTGTGCAGCCACAGCAATCCCTTTCTCTCTTTGCTGTATCTCAGGAGCAGACAACAGGTACTTGGACCAGAAAGCACCTGTCCATCCTTCTGCTTTCACAGTCTCTCAACTTTAACACAGCCACATTTTTGATCTGGCTCACACAGAATATCACCTGCACACTCTCAGTCCAGTTTCTCACTGTGCAGGTACTCAGCACTTTTTCTGGCTTGAAGAGGCTTACTCTTCCTTTTCTTTTTCCTCATCACATTTACATTGCTCATCCTCTGTATCCCATCTTTTCCCAGGCTTAGACCCAAACTTTATCCTTTTATTCAGGCTCAGGACACAACCGTTCCTCTCTGCTTCTTTTCCTCACCGTTGTGGTGCAACTTCAGAACAATGCAGACAATTCACAACCAGCAGCTTTCCCCTTTCTCTTCCAAGCTGCTTTTTTCCTTTCCCAATGGGGCAGGCCCTCCCTGCCCTGGGGGACAAATTGCTGGCAACCCCCAGGCAGGCCCATCTTGCAGCCCCATTCTCTTCAGGGGCAAGAGCCCCCCTCTCCCTCAGGAGGAACTCCCACCAAACTGACTCAAAACCCAATGGTCCCAGCTTTATTGGGAGCCCTTTCCTCACTCCCCATTGGCTGGCACCACTGGCCTTAAGCCACAATTAATATGTATGAGGCTCCCTCGATGCCTCATTGGTGCAGAAAAAGGCACCTAAACATGTCCCGGTATTTTCTCCCAAAAGTCCTTTCAATCAGTCCCAGAGTCCTGGCAAGAATCCTGACTCGGTAGTCGGCTGGCTGGTGTCACATGGCTGCCCAACATGGTGGTTGGAGTAAATATTGTCAAACATTTACACAGTGTCCCAAGTTACAAAAGTCCCTGCAGCCAAAACTTTTATTTTTATTTCAACATTTTCTGTAGCTGTAGCCACCCCGTGCCCTGTTATCCGACTGCATCCATTAACCTGTTGCCTTATCCCTTTTGCAGCCACTGCTGCTGTTTTCACTTGTCCCTCGGCAGCTAATACACAGTCCCACTCTGTTCACTGGCTGCAGTCTGTAAACATTTTTGTTCGTTTATTTCCTCCACGGACTGGCAGCCTTCCCTTTTTCACTGCACACATCTCTTTATTTAAACATTTATTTCTTTCCCCTGTCCTAACACTGTTTACTATGCCCCAGCGCTTGACAGAACCTCTCGCTCTTCAAAGGGATGCCACCTCATGAATATTAATGAGGTGGCTCCTGATCCCTCGCACATGGTTGGTGCTCATAAAAACTCTTTTCTCTGCTTTCCTGATGGGGGGTGGATCAAAACTCCCAGGTAAATGAACATTTTTCCGGGGCTTTCAGGTAAGCCTCAACAGGGGGGTTACACTTGTTTTCATTGCTAGGATCACAGTTAAAGTAAATGATTGTAAAGATGCCCTCATATGACACCTGGTTCATGACACCCAAGGGATTCTGAATATTTTCAGGGATTACTACCAGTCATTGTACTCGGACATGTCTCCCTCATCTGCTTCACATTGTCAGTGCTTTCTCTCCAGCATGTCCCATCCTTCCTTATCAACAGCACAGCAGCAATCTCTGTTGCCCCCCTACAGCTGGAGGAACTTCAGTTTTCTCTATGGGAAGCAAAAACTCTTAAATGCCCTGGTCCGGATGATTACCAGGTTGTGTGGTATAAGTCATTTTCTAATATATTATTTCCATGCCTTCTTTTGACATTTCAGGTGGTTCAAATAGCTGATTCCCCTTCCTCATCTTGGTCATATGCTATCCTCTCAGCTATTTTAAAGGGTGACAAGGACTAGTCCCTCTTCCTATCGTCTGATTTCTATTTGAAATTTTGGTTATAAGTTATTTATTCCTATCTGGGCTAAGAGATTGGATGGGTTCCTCCCCTTCCTTATTCATCTGGATCAATCTAGTTTATCCATCACAAACAACAGATAATATCTGCCATACTTTGTTGCTTATGGAACACATTAACGCGTCACATAATGTTCCGTCCCTGCCACATGGATTAGCTCTGATGCCAAGAAAGCATGTGACAGGGTATGCTGGGGGCTTTCTTTAGGATACCCTGTCAATGCTTGGGTTTCCTCCTCATTTTTTGTCTTCAAAACCTCTATAGCTCCCCCAGGCCAATGCCTGAGTTAATGATTCCCTCACTACCCCAATTAATCTTCAACAAGGTACGAGGCAGGGTTACTCTCTCTCTCTCTCTCTCTCTCTCTCCTCTGCTATTCACATTATACAATGAACCTTTAACAAAGGTTCTAGAGCAGTCCCCCTCTGTCGAGGGGATACCTTTAGGTGGCACCAGCTATGCTATTTCTTTGTATGTTAATGATGTCCGATGATGTCTGTCTTACTCTTCTTTTTTTTTTTTTACTTTATTTCCCTCCGGTCACTGCCCCATGAAACCTCTCTCATGCATCCTAGTCTGAGTCCTGCCTGCCTGAGACCCCCCGATCTGTGCCTCCTCTCCCCCCACCCTGCAGCCAGCACCCCCAGTTTAACCCACCCGGGGTGGGTCACCCTGTCCTCTTGGGTGCTCTTGCAAGTCAGACTCTGGCTGCAGGGCAAGGCTCAGCTGGAGAGTGAAAGGCCAGTTGGGGTTGGCCGGCGAAGGGCATGGGGAACAGGTGCCATCGCCTGTCCACGGGCGCCTGGTGTTACCCCAACCCCCCCTCCCCTGTGCATGGTGCACGTCGATGCACGGCAACCCTGATGGCATCAGCCACGCTAGTTACATGCTTGCTTGGCATGCTGCAGTGCCCCCGGTCTCCACTGGGGGCCACTGGTATGCCGAAGCAACCCGCCCCTCCTTCCCCGGGGAGGAGAGCACCATGAGCGCACTCATCCTCAACCCATCCCCTGTCAACCCCTGGCGTCCGGGTTCGCTGCCGAACCCGGGCCACTGGTGTAGCGCGAGGTGTGGCATCAAGTGCCTCAACCCTCAGCGGCACTGGGTCGGCTGTCTTACTCTTCTTGAACCAGACACTTCAATTCCAGCTCATGGTCAATACTGCATATATTTGGGGTGCTTTCTGAATTTTCCCCTGAATCTTTGCAACACTGAGGTTTTATTTATTTATTTATTAAGTTTTTGTTGACTGGGTAAGTGCACTAGACAGTTAAAGAAGGTTGTTCTAGGTTTGGCTAGGTTGTTCTAGGTTTAGCTCCCCAAAGCATCCAGCAAATGTTTCCAGAATCAGTAAATAGTAGGTCCACGAGCTCATCCAAGGACAGTGCCTTTCACACCCCAAGAATGAACAGTAATCTGGGTCAGAAATTTCTGGTATACAAAGTTACTAGTTGGTACAACAAGTTGAATATATCCATAACTGCTCAGAAATCTATTCACAGTTTTAAAATGGCCTGTGCACAATACTTATCATCTCAGTCTATTTGCAACTGTTATTAATTAACTTATCATCTGTACATAATTACTGTTATTTATTCTGTTTCCACTGTTGTTACTCACTGGGCACTTACGAGAAAGGGTTTCTGCCCATTAGGATCTTCCCAGTAGAAGAAATAAAATGAAATGAAATGCCTATTTTCAGGCACGACCTGGGAGGTTACATAGGGTCAAGGGACAGTGAACAACAACAAGTACGAACAGCATGTTTTGCTGATTATGCAACAAAGGTAGTGCATAGACAATCAAGAACAAGGCAAAAAATTAAATGGTAATAGAAGAAACAGACAAAACTAGTGGTTAATGATAAAGAACAGCATAAATAAACTAAACGAGCCTCAGCACAGCAAGTCTTGGTAACAGAAGGATAACTGACATTAGTAACAAAGTGTAACAACAACTCTAATAGAGTGCTCTAGTCACAAGAATATACATGGGACATAAGGAGGTGGCAGTAATAACCTTTTCCAAATGCAGTAGCAGACTGGCATAGGCGTATGCTAGGCAGAATAGCATGCCATCGCTCAGGGGCAACAACAGAGAAAGAAGTGTCCCCCAAGGGAAATCCTGGTTCTCAGGATAGGTAATACTTCTCAGCTAAAGACCTTAGAGGGTAGGTACCAGTTGGAGAATGGAGAAGACGAAACAGTGAAAAAGATGACTGGTTATGTAAGACATTATAAATTACCCCCCTGTGTGCCAGGTCGCACATGGTAGCAGGTGGAAGCCATCCTAATTTGGCATATAGGGTGCAATGATGTGTATGACGGCTTAGTGACATTGCAAAATGGCAGATATTATTATATGTAAGGTCACATTTTTGCAAGTTAGTTTTGGAAGATGCATAAATTACAGATACCCCATAGTTAAGCGTAGGAATCAGGACTCCATGGGCTATGGAAATGCAGGCTTCGGGAGTAAGGTTTTGTTTGAGTTTATGTAAAAGACCTAATTTGGTGTTCACCAATTTGCAGATGCCCCTTATCTGCAGGGAGAAGTTGAGGGTTGCATTAAGTGTGACACTAAGGTAATTAAATGAAGACACCGACACTAGGGGAGTACCATCGCTGCACAGTACCTTTAAAGGGGTGGTACAGTTTTTAATTTTGGGAGTCAAGCCAAATAGTATGGTCAAAACATAACTTCTTTCTTGCCCCTGCTTCTATAAATGAAGTCAATCAATCAATCAATCAAGTCTTTATTTAACCAGGCGTTCATCGTTGAGCAGAAGCTCATTTGCAAGATGGACCTGGGTGGAGCATGAACAATTGTATATACAGGTCAACACAGGTATTTACAAGACAATACAGATAATACTCTTTACAGAGAGGAAGAAAAAGAAGTTCATATGCACATAGAATTATACAGATATTGTACAGATTACATGGTATTTACATACAAAGAAGTGTCCATAGGAAGATAAAGCAGGTTATCTAAGGTTGCAGGAGGAAGTAACGGAAGAAAAAAATAAAAATAAAAAAATACACCAGGTAGAGGTGAAGGTAGGGGAAGGGAGGGAGGTAGGAGAGAAAGGCTAGGAGGCACGGTGCACAGAAAGGAGTTGGTAAAAAGCGGGATGTAGATAAGGTGGATGGAGAAAGAGGTATGTGTGAGCCAGGATTGAGATGCTATAAAGCACAGGGCATGGTAGGATGTCACAACCCAGGTAGTGAGCTCTATACCAGGTTGGGAAAGGAAGAATAAGGGGATGGATGGGCCTAGTGTTGATAAGACAGGGGGATAAGAGAGAGAACATTCAGGCTGGTGAGGAGCAAGCTGGGGGGTCAGTACTTAAATTTGGGTCTAGGCGTGGCTATATACCAGTGCAGACACTGGTACTGGGTCTGAGTGGGTGAAGCAGTTACATACTTCTCTGATTGTACAGAAATAAAGCGTCTTGAAGGCATTTATACCGATTAGAGTGCTTAATTTGAGGGTTTTGTAGATCGTTCCATAAGGTAGGTATACAAGCTTATGGCTGTCCTGCCGAGCGGGATTTTTGTTTGGTACTTTAAGTGTAATAGCTGAGTAACTTCTAACGCCAGTATTTCCCAATTATACTCAGGGGAAGACAGCAGGAGATATAGTAAGGCAGCTTATTAGAGATGGCTCTATAGGTCCAGAGGCGGTGCTTCTGTGGTGCCTGAACTTTAGTGATGTCCACCCACGCGCATATAGGGTGCAGTGATGCATGTCGAAGGGAGTCCCGTTATAAACCTCAGTGCTCGATGGTAGAGTGTGTCCAGTTTAGCCATGTAAGAGTTGGGGCATTGGCTGTAGAGGAAGTCAGCGTAATCAACCAATGATAGGAAAATGGATTGGACCAGTTGTTTCTTGGCATCTCTGGTGAGAAATTGGTTGATTCTAAAAAACAGTCCAAGCCTTTGCCGAAGTCGTTTTAGCAAGTCCTCGATATGTTCAATGAAGGAGATCCTTTGGTCTATCCAGACTCCCAGATACTTGAATTTTGTAACAAATTCTAGTTTTTCACCTAGAACTGTGGTAATTTGGGAACTGTCCCACTGGACACAGGGTTAGCTATGCGGATAAAGGGAGAGGACCATCGCTTTAGTTTTTGGCATTAAGGGTAGCTTTTTTGGAGGAGTTGGCTTTGCAAAGGTTGAATTCTGACTGTAGGTCATTGCAGGCAGCTTCAGGTGTTGGGCGACTCCGTGAGAACTATATCATCTGCAAACAGATGGATGTTGGCTTCTTTATGCAGTAGTCAATGTTATTAATGTAGATTGCAAAAGTAAGGGCCCTAATATAGAACCTTGGGTACCCCTCTTTGCAGAGTTTTAAAGGGGACAGGCCTCCTTGACTTTAACTTGTTGAAGGCGCCTGTAAGATAGTCAGTAAACCAGCGGAGAGGAGGGGTCCACACCTATGGTTTGAAGGGAGGAGAGGAGCAGACTATGGTCGACGGTGTCAAAAGCCTTGCTTAGATCAAGGAAAACAGCACAAATAAAGTTTTTTATTGAAGTACTGCTCGCCCTCCTACAGCATCCCTCAACACGACTATATCTAGCCCCAGTGGCCTACATCCTAGTCTCTTGAGCCTTTCTGCCCCTGCCATCGCTCTCCCCCTCACCTACATCATAAATTTGTCCTTTTCCTCTGGCACTCTTCCAAAAGCCTGGAAATCAGTATGTGTCATCCCTTTACACAAAGGTGGTGATCCTACCTCACCTGGAAACTACCACCCTATCTTCCTCCTCGCCTTGGAAAAACTACAGGAATGCCTCGTACAATCCAGGCTGATGAATTCCTCACCTCTACAAACTTTTTGTACTCCTACCAATCCGGTTTCAGACAAAAATCATTCCACTATATCCTCCCTTCTCCGTATCACTGGTCACATTCAATTGGCCGCCGACAAAGGCCATCTCACTGCCGCAGTTTTCATCGACCTGGCTAAAGTCTTCAACTCAGTATCTCAGCCTCTTCTTCTGAACACACTTGAGGATGTGGAGCTTGCCCCTCCTGCCCTATGGTGGTTCCACTCTTACCTCTATGACAGGCAGCAGACAGTTAAAATCACCAACTCCTCCTCTTTTCCCTCCCTATCCTAGCAGATGTCCCTTAAGGCTCCATACTTGGTCCTATCCTGTTTTCTATATTCATAAATAACCTCCCATCTGCCTGTTCCACCTCCTTCATGCACATGTATGCGGATGATACCATTCTGTTCACCTCTGGCCCTAACCCTGCCACAATTCACTCTGAGCTGCAAAAAGATTTCCACTCGGTTCAATCATGGTTCCAGTTGAAACAACTCAAACTCAACACATTGAAAACAGTCTCTATGACCTTTGGATCCTCTCAAAAAATATCCAAAGCTATCACTGCCCCTTCCATCAGCTCTCTTGATGGCACCGCACTAAAAGTTGTCGCATCCTTTAAGTACCTAGGCATCTGGTTGGACCCTCAATTAAGTTTCTCAACTCATATTGACTAGTTAACCACTAAACTTCACCCAAAGCATGGAGCCCTCTACAGGAATAGAGACTCTCTCCCCCTCCCTGTTAGACGTGAACTTCTGTTGAAGATGATTATGCCAGTTATTGACAATGCCCTATATTGTATACTGCACTGCACCCTCCACTTCTCTCTCGACTTGATTCCCTCTACTATGCTTTTGGTCATTTTGCCTCCAACTCTCCTTACAGGACTCACCACTGTTCCCAACTCTCCTGCCTTGACCTCCCTCCACTCACACAGAGGCACCTCATTCATTCTATATCTTTCATCTCTAAATTATGGGTCAACCTGCTCCCCTCTTACATCTCATCCCTCCTCTCTCTGGCCTCAGCCTTGACATATTCCCTTCGTTTTAGGGATTCACGCTTCTTCTCACTCCCCACTCCATCTTCTAACATGGGCAAATCTGCCTTTACCTATCGTCTCCCCTCTCTTTGGAACTCTCAAACTCCTCTCCTTTGCAACTCTTCCTCTCATTCCTCTATCAAATCGCTGCTTTGCCTCCTTCCCCTTCCCACATGTCCCCATAACATCACATAACACTTAAATGTGTGTTCCAGTTATCTTACAATGTACCATCAATCATTTGCATAGCCTCTTTTGCTGTATTAGTAATCTTGTAACGTATATTTCTTCTCATGTTGTAGACTTTTGTACTTGTTATTTTTTGATCCCATGCTCCGTGTCCCCCGGGTTGCTCATGGAAATTAGCTTTGGCTCAGCGTGCCTTTCCCGGTCACCAAATGTTTAAATAAATAAAAAATAAAAAGGTGTAACATTAGGTCATCTGCATATGAGATAGGGGTGCAATGGACAAGGGCCTGGTGATTGTCATTTACATGAAGGGAAAATAGGAGGGGCCTGAGAATGAAACCTTGTGGAACTCCCCCAGTGATAGGAGTGGGATCAGAGAGAGTAGTACCAACTTTCATCCGTTGATTCCGTCCACCAAGATAGTTCCTAAACCAGGGTAGAGTGGAGGAAGAGACTCCCAGGTTGCCTAGTTTGGTACACAGATGATGAGCAACCAGATCAAGGCCTTTGTGAGGTCTATGAATACTGCTCCTGTGGACTCATCCCTATCTATGGCATTTGTAACCTGGCAAGTAAAGGACAGGAGAGCAGTGGTAGCGCTATGATTTTTTTGAAAACCACTTTGTGCAGGAGAAAACAAGATCTGTTTGGTTAGGAACTTGGTTAACTGAGAAGCTACTAACTTTTCAAGTAATGATAACATCAAATCAAGAACACTACAATGTGTGGTTTAATATGAAAAGCATTTTCTGATGGACTTTAACACTAATGCCTGATAGTATTTTATGCTTTACATCACTACTATTTTATGCTTTACATCACTACTTTTCAGTGACTGACAAGCAAATTGTAGGAGGGACAGAGGGAATTCCTGAGGCAAAATCCAGGACATCCCTGAAAATCAGGGACTGTTATGAGATATGTTTCTGGGAGCTGTGTCTGTTGCTTGCTAGTTCATCTTAGTCACGTGAAAAGTGAAGGTAAACAATGGCTGTTCAAATACTATGGAGAATATTGACATATACATTATGGCTGCCATATTTAATGGTGCTCACCGCTAATTATTTCAAATCTAAAAAATGCTAAAGCAGACCCCAAACAAGGGGAAGTAGATCTTTAAAGATGGTAGAAAAAGGGCCATCTATGAAATTAAAACCTGCAGGTGCAAGGTCCTCACCATAACATGAACTACTGCTCTAAAATTTCTTCCATTAAAATATCTGGAATATTCTCATATTTCTAGCTTACATGTACACATACATACATAGCTATTTAGGGGGAAAAGAAGACCATCAGTCGATTGAGTTCCTCCCTCCCACCCGCTCAGCTTCCCCAGATATTTTTTGGAAATAGTTGCCTTTGTTTGAAAGATACAAATTAATATTGGCTTTTAGCAAGATCCTAGTTCCATAAAATGATTTTTATTTGTAATCTTCTTTAGGTTTTTCAGGAGGCATTTCAAAAATTTAAGACTTCAAAACTGCCCACCAGACCTATCACGTTTCTTAGTCATGGAGCTGGAATTTGGACACTTTGACGAGAGGGACAAGACATCAAGGACCACAAAGGGCTCCCGCATGAATGGCCTGCCCAGCCCAACACATAGCGCCCACTGCAGCTTCTACCGCACGAGGACTCTGCAGGCACTCACCACAGAGAAGAAAGCCAAGAAGGTCCGCTTCTACCGCAACGGTGACCGCTACTTCAAGGGCATTGTGTATGCTGTCTCCCCTGACCGCTTCCGCTCATTTGATGCCTTGCTTGCTGACTTGACCCGGTCCCTGTCAGACAACATTAACCTGCCACAGGGGGTTCGCTATATCTACACCCTTGATGGGAACAGCAAAATATCCAGCATGGATGAACTGGAGGAAGGTAACTGCCTGTTCTTCTTAAACCCATCCTGCACAATTCAAGGTTAAAGCTTAAAAAACTCAGAGAAAATAACCAAAGTCAGGGACACAATGTAAAATGAAACAATTTACTCAGTATGCTATTGAAATAACTAATTCTGGTTAGTGTGCATCTTCTCAAGGAGAACTAGGCTTTAACTTGCATGTCTGGCATTAGATGGCATTTCTAAATCTCTGTCTTCAGTGACAAAAACATTAGTCTCTGGAGGAAAAGATGAATGTTTTGATGTAGTATCAGTGACATCCATTCCAGGAGGCTTGAGAGGTACGAAATGAGCTTAGTGCTGGTTCCCCAGTACTAAAGAGCGTAACTTTAGTTCTCCAGCATATGAAATCTCCTGAGACTTTACTCTGTGAATAATTTAATGTGTTTCAGATTGTTGCCTCTATTTCACGCTTACATTACAGGTTAGATATGTGGGTTAAGAGTTAGTAAGTCTTGTCTTCTATTGAGTCTGGAAATTGCGGTCACCTGTCCTATTTTTGGAATGAGACAGTCACGATGTAGCAGGTCGTGCATTTTGGTCAACCCCTGGACAAAATGGGAAATGCCCCACATCCAGATTTAAAGGTAAAACAATCAGTTAGCTGACATCATGGAAAGATGATCAAGCTAAACAAAATAAAAAGAAAGCTAACATAAGAAAAACTGAAACAAGCAAACAAACAAAAGAAAAAAAGAAGAATTTGTCTCGGCACAGTGTGTGGCCAGTTGTCTTGAATAAATATTACTGTCTTGGTGCCAGCTGACCAGGAATGTGTTGATGTATGCTTCAGATACAGTGTTAACCCTTACGGAAAGAACTCTGGACCAGGTAAACTTGGTTCAAATTCCAGTTAAAGCTCTAGTTCAATGAACGAACTTGGGCAGATCATGTGACCGCTTCACAGTAAGAGCTTGTCTCTAGTAAAATAGATAAACTTTGTATTTGCTTTCTCAGAGGCCAAAACAATGAGTGGCGGCCCACCCCAGTGGTGCTGTGGTAAGGCCTTAAAAAGTGTGAATTTTTTTATGGTCACAGAGCTGGATGCAAAACTTTCTGAGTCCTGATGCACACAACACTTTGTGTGTGCTGATGCCACTCCCACACACGACGTTTCTGATTTCATCAATTACTCACATGCTAATGTTAGCCAGTTGTTGGGCAGAAATCTTCCACAAGGAAGCAATACCCCACAATGGGCATGTATTACTAGAGAATTAATGCATACCCTGGGTGAACCAGAAGGCACGAGGACAATGGCTGAATGACTTTCAA
Source organism: Neoceratodus forsteri (assembly GCA_016271365.2). Lineage (NCBI taxonomy): Eukaryota > Metazoa > Chordata > Ceratodontiformes > Ceratodontidae > Neoceratodus > Neoceratodus forsteri. Next base: position 428,964,436 of record JADMNL010000023.1, on the reverse strand, counting down.
CACAGCCAGGAAGTGCATTAATCCTCAAGAAGTCTATGCCCTGGAGTGGATTATTATACTTATAAAATGGAAAACGTAATTGTTAATGGAAAAGGGTTTTATCTTCCTATAGTTAGGTTGTTGCTAGGTAGAATATGTAAGTTTGGTAACTAAGGTCCAGTGCCTTTGAATGAATCTAGGAAGTTCATTTCTTTTGAAGAAACCTATGTCCTGTTGAGGGTTTTTGTGTTGAAGAAGTGGAAATGTTTTTAGTTTAATGGGAAAAGGCTTATTAGCATTTAGTTAGGTTGTTGCTAAGTAGAGTAGGGCAGATTACTTACAAACCGGTCATGTAACAGAGAGTAGTGAAATGTCAGGTGATGTGTTTAGACCAATGAAGCTGCTAGGATTCTGAATCATTTTGATGCTCATTTTATAATTCTTGCCACAGGAGCAAAACACTTCTATTGGAGAAGTTGAGGTTCCCTTCGAAGTGTCAGAGCGACACGAAATGTCACAGAGGTAGATCAGTTGCCCTCTCGGGGCTCTGACAGCATTCGGGTTTTTGTTATCATTTAGCATTGTTCTGTATCTACATATCTTACACTTTAAATAAACATATTTAACATTCTAGGCTAGAGTATGGTGCCTTTTTTGCTAATTTTGTGAAGAAGTTGAGGAACTCTGTCACAGAACTTAGGGCTGAAGAGGTGCAGACAACCAACATCCGTGTGCTGTGTTGTGCTACCATGCCACAGACCAGGGTCTGCACTGCAAATCCAAATCATACTCGGGTCAGAGGAATCTAGGTGGCACTGCAAAGGCAGCTCTCCCTGACTCCGTGTAAGGGTCTCGACAGCCCCACCAAACCAGTGCTTCATGAGCTGGCTTGGAAGTTATGGATGACACATGATGTTCTGCTTCTCCTTTCTGCTGGATTACCCTGGTTTGGGTTGTCCCAGCACTGGGTGGAGGACATACGAACATACGAAACTGCCATCAGAAAAAGGCCATTTGGTTTATCGAGTCTGCTTGATTTTGCAGCTAGCACCCCTACTCTGCAGCTGCCCCTCCTACCATACCCCCCTCCCATGACCCTCCCTTTTGCCCTATCCCAGCCCCCCCTTGAAGCATCCCACTGTTTTACAGGCCACCATCTCTGCATGTAGTGTGTTCCATTCTGCCACCACCCTTTCTGTAAAGAAATGCCTCCTCATTTTCCTACTAAACCTTCCACCCTCCAATCTCATGTCTTTCCCCACCCTCCCCTTGAACAGTCCCTCTGTGCTTGTCCTGCTTATTCCTCTCATGTACTTAAAGGTCTCAATCATATCCCCCCAGTCTCTCCTCTCCTCCAGAGAGTACATATTGAACTCCGTCAGTCTAACCTCATATGGTAACTCCCCTAGACCCAGAATCATCTTTGTTGCTCCGCATTTCACCCCTTCCAGCAATCTAATGTCCCTCTTTAGGTAAGGACACCAAAAATTGAATGCAGTACTCCAGGTGGGGTCTGACCAGTGATCTGTATAATGGCAGAATCACTGCCCTCCTCCTAGAGGTTATACTCCTTGCAATGCAACCCAGCATCTTGTTGGCCACTGCTTCTGCTTTCCTACAGTGTGCTAAGTTGTTCATTGCTCCTGAAATGAGCACCTCCAGATCTTTCTCCTTCTCAGTCACAACTATCTGCACCCCCCCAGATGGTAGCTCCTCTTTGGATTCTTTGCCTGAAATGCAGCACTTTGCATTTTTCAGCATTGAAACCAAGTTGCCAGGTGTCAGACCATGTCGCCAGCCTTGTTAGATCTTCCTGCAATCCCTGCCACCCCCCTTGGTCATCCACCACTGCTCCCATCTTGGTGTTGTCCACAAATAGACCGATCTTGCTATTTATGCCTACCGAGATGTCTGCAATAAAGACCCCAAATAACACTGGCCCCAGCACTGACCCCTGTGGGACCCGATGTGACAATCGCACAGTGAAATTTCCACAGCGAAGACCATCACAGCAACAGAAATCGACAGAAAACATTGGGTCGCTGTGATGGTCCCCACTGACACCAGCACTGAATCTCTTGGTGTTTCGCCCCCTTCCCGAGACAACTCCGACTCAGAGTTGGATAAATAAATACCAGGGGGGTGTGGAGGGTGCAGTGTCCCACATGGGGTGTAAGGGGGTGCAGCCCCCTGAAGAAAATACACTGACATCCCCGACAGTACGATGACAACACTCGGCATTGCGTCTGTCGATGTTGGGGATGTCGGCGATGTAGATGTCACCGTGCAATAGGTAAACTGTGGGACCCTGGCCATCACTGCCTTTGGGGATGATAATTCTCCTCCCACCACCACCACCCTCTGCTGCCATCCCAGCAGCCAGTTCTCCATCCATCCCACCAATTTTGCCCCTGCCCCTGTGCCCCCTTAGCTTACATGCTAGGCTCCCATGTGGCACAGAATCAAATGCCTTACTGAAGTCCAGGTACAGGACATCCACCACATGCCCTTTGTCCATTTCCCTAGTCTCTGAGTCATTGTAGTCCACTAGGCTGGTCTGGCAGGATCTGCCCTTGACAAAACCATGGTGTCGACTGTCCTGCACACCACTGACCTCCAGCAGAGTCACCCCAGCCTTCAGGATTGTTTCCATCTGTTTCCCCACTATGGACGTGAGATTCACTGGTCTGTAGTTCCCTGGTTCATCTTTGGGGCCGATCTTATGGAATGGAACCACGTGAACCATCCTCCAATCCTGAGGTACACACCTTGAGTCTAGAGATGCATTAAACAGGCCTGCCAGGCCCTCTGTCAACTCCTTCAGTACCCTAGGGTGTATTCCATCCGGTCCTGGTGCTTTGTCCAACCTCAGTGCCCTTAACCCCTCTAGTACTTGGTCTTCTGTGATTTCCTCATCTGTCACCCCCTCCCCGTCTGATCCTATTCTCCCCCCAACCTTAGGTATTTCCCCCCTTTCTCTTTAGTAAAAACCGAGCAGAAGTAGTTGTTAAGTGCTTCTGCCTTTTCATCCCCTTTTCCCATCCATTTCCCCTCCTTACTATTTGATCCTTACAACCCCTTTTCTCCCTGCTGTACCTGAAGAAGTCTTTTTGGCCCTCTTTAAGTCCCTTCATCAGCCTGAGCTCCCATGACACCTTTGCTGCCCTTACTTCCCATGTCACCTCCTTTGCTTCCTTCAGGTACTCCTCCCTGTTCTACCCCTCCCAGTTCTCCTGTATCTCCTGTAGGTCACTCTTTTCCTCCTCACCCTGTCTATGACACCCTTGCTTATCCAGCTAGGTTTCTTCACCCTAGCCTTTTTACTTTGGGCCTTGCTGCAGGAATTTGTTGCCTTCTCTATCCCTAGCTTAATGAGTTCCCACCTCTGATTCATGTCCATATTAGGCTGAATTCTGTCCAGGAACCCTTGCACCACTTCACCCATCTTTTTGAAGTCAGCCTTTCTGAAGCCTAGCACCTTTGTGCCAGATGCCCCTCTCTCCCTGCCCAGCTGCAACTGGAATCATACTGTCCTATGTTCACTCCCCACCAGTGGTTCCTCCACCCTCAGATCCCTCACCCACTCCCCGTTAGACAGTATGAGGTCAAGGGTATTCCCTTCCCTAGTTGGTTCGCTGACCAACTGCATCAGAAAGCTATCCTGGAAGGTGTCTAGCATCATCTGTTACCATCTACACTTGGTGGCAGGTGTCCCCCACTCCACTCCCGGCAGGTTGAAGTCACCTACTATCACCCCCCCACCCTTTTCACAGTTCCTCCAGATCTGTTCAGCCAGTACCTTATCTGTCTTTTCCGATTGGGAGGGTGGCCTCTACACCACCCCCAACTGTAGCATCCTGTTTTTTGGATCTTGGATTTGCATCCATAGAGCCTCTGTATCTCCCTCTTTCCCCTCTTCCCTAACACACTTTAGCCCCTCCCTCACATGGATCACTACCCCCCTCCTTTCCCCTTAACTTTATCCTTGTGGAACAGTCTATAACCTGAAACCACAAGGTCCCAGTCATGGTTTTGGGTGGCCCATGTCTCTGTGATGGCTGCCATATCCATCACTCCCTCCTCCATGAGAGTCTGTAGTTCCACATTTTTATTCCCCAGGCTTCTAGCATTTAAAAATACCACCCTCCATCCCCTTTCTATCTCCCCCTCTCCTTCCTCCTCTCCCTTTATGGCCCTCCCTGTATTGTTTAATCCTCGCCTTATCTCACTGTTATGGGGGGTAAGCCCATATGGTTTCCGATCCCGAGGCCTCTGTTCTCTGAGGAGAGATGACTAGGAAGGAAAGGTGTTGGCCTGACTCCAAATACCAGTGACCTTCCTTGTATTCTTGGATGTCCTGGCCCTGCAACACTACAGCTTGAAGAGTTGATAATTGAGGAAGCCACAGGGGTGTTGGAGGGTGGTTATTCTGAAGGGTGACCAAGGGCTGCAAGAGTAGTGTTGGACAGGAGATGCACAGTGCCAGAGCTGCTTGCAGCAGCACAATCCTGAGACAAACAAGAAAAAAAAAGAATGTAGCCCCCTGCCACTAGGGGGCACAGTGTCACTTATGTTTTGGTTGCCCGAGGGTTAGCTTTTCAGGCCAGAGCCAGCTCCTAACCAATTGACTACTGCTAGTACAAAAGGTGGAGCTTGGCATCCATTAAGAGAGAAGGAATGAAGGGAGACAAGTGGTGGGAGAGTGGAATGAGAAGGTGTGGGGATGCCCCCTTGAGGGTATCATTGATAGGCCCTTGCATGTCTGGTTAATTTCTGGCGATTAGGGAAAGGAGACAAGACTATGAAGGAATGCTTCCCAGTCTGCTGGGGAAGCCTGGAGTCAGCTTAAAGAAGCATTCTTTCATTGGGGCTACAAGGACCCCAAAACATATAGGGTGGAAGGATCCCACACAGGAATGATGAAGACTAGTGTGGACTTGTGCCAGTCAAAGGTGCAGATATCACCAGGTATGGTGTCTGATTGGTAACTGGGTGCTGGGGGGTGGGTTGACTGAAAATATGGGACCCTGATCAGGAACCTGATGGCAGTGCCCATTTGTCTGGCTCCCCTACATGAAGCCCAGCTCTTGGTAGTCCCAGGGAAAGGGCTCTCCAAGGAAGACAGCAAAAGACAGGTGAGGAGAAGAGTTCGTAACTTTGCCCAGTGTCCATGTATAGGTTGTAAAGAAATTCTGTATATGCAACCTGAAAGAGATATCATGTAATGGGAAAGGTACAGTATATGTACCAGTGCGAAGAGAATGCTTTCCATTTACCTGTGATCTGAAGTATTAATAAACTTCTGCACTACTTTGACCATGATTTCAGTGTTATGGACAATGAATTTTATAACTTTTCTGCTAGAATTTTGTATGTGTGAAACATCAGTGTTGCACTATCCCTAGTCCTCTGTCTTCTGAGAGCTGAACCTACACCCCAATCAACCTCCTATGAGTATAGGAATAAAACATAGAAAAATAGAAATTACGGCAGGAGGAGATCAAGGGTCCATCGAATCTGTCCATGCTATACCCAGGACCTATTGATGATACTGGGGGGCTACGCCACCCCCGGCTATATTCATTTTTTACCTGTCGTAGTGTCCCTTACTTGAACTTGAAAGTTGTCACAGTCTGTGCTCCCACCACCTCGAAAGGTAGGCCATTCCAAGGTTCCACCACCCTTTCGGTAAAGTGGTACTTCCTTAGTTCCCTCCTGAAAGTCCCTACCCCCTCAATTTCCATTCATGTCCTCTTGTCATTGAGCAGGGGATCCTACTGAAATGTTCTTCTGTATGTGGCACTTTATGTCTTTCAGGAACTTGAAAGTTTCAATCATGTCCCCCTCTCTCTTCTTGCCTCCAGTGAGTACATATTCAGTGCTGCCAGCTGACCCTCATAGGTGAGTCTCTGCAGGCCTTGGATCATCGTCATTGCCCTCCTTTGAATGGTCTTCAGCCTATCCCTATCCTTAAAGTGGGGGCTCCAAAACTGAACACAGTACTCCAGGTGTGGTCTTACCAGAGATCTATAGAGGGGGATGAGCACTGCCTAATTTCTGCTACCGATTCCTCTGCCTATGCACCCCAACATGCTATTTACTTTACTATATGCTTTATTGCATTGGCCAGCTTGTTTTGTGGTGTTGGTAATGATGACCCCTCGGTTAGTCCCTTCCTAGGAGGTGCTCAGTCTAACCCCATTAAGCCAATATTCTGTCCTAGGGTTTTCTTTTCCTAGATGCATGACTTTACACTTTTTTGCATTGAATTTAAGCTGCCACATATTAGACTATCTTTCCAATTTTTGGATATTCTTTTGCAGGTCCCTAACCCCTTCCAGGCTGTCTACCCTTCCCCCCAGCTTGGTGTCATCCACAAATAGGACACGCTTTCCCTGGATACCATCACCAATATCACCACTGAATATGTTGAAGAGTACCGGGCCCAACACTGATTTCTGAGGTACTCCACTTATAGCCTCCCCTTCATTCGATCTCAACCTGTTGATCACTACTCTTTGTTTCCTGTCCTTGAGCCAGTTTCCCACCCACCTGACAATGTTCTTTGCAGTACCAAGATTCTCTAACTTCTTCAACAGGTGTTTGAGCAGCACTGAGTCAAATGCCTTGCTGAAATCAAAGTAGAGGAGGTCCACTGCATGACCCCTTTCCAGTTCCTTTGTTACTCAATCGAAAAATGTAATAATGAGATTCGTCTAACATGACCACCCAGCCACGAACCCATGCTGCTTACTGTCCTGGAGACAGTTTTCCTCTAGGTATTGCACAAGGTCCTGTTTGATTAAGGGCACCGTTAGTTTTCCCACAACAGAAGTGAGATTAACTGGTCTGTAATTCTCCACCTCCTCTTTACCCCCTCCTTTGTGGTGTGGCACTACAGTCACCCTTCTCCAGTCTCCTGGTACCACAGCCGTCTGCGTGAGCTGTTGAACCAGTGTGCCAAGGGGGCAGCTAATTCCACTACCAAATCCCTTAGCACTCTCGGGTGCATCCCGTTGGGCCCTAGTGCTTTGTCAGGTTTAAGGGCTGCCAACCGCTCCTGGACACTATCTAAGGTGAATGTCGGAGATTCCAATATTTTGATCCCTCTATCTTCCGCCTTAACTCCACTTTCTGGCACTGGACCGGTATTCTCTTTGGTGAATACTGAGCAGAAAAAGTCATTTAGGGCAGTAGCCTTTTGTCCATCTTCCTCTATCATTGTGTCACTGTCTAACAATTTTACGATCCCTCCCACTTTTATTCTTTTTACTTGACTGTGTCAAAAAAAATGTTTTTCCCCTGATTTTATCCTTGCTGCAATCTGAAGCTCAGTTTTGGCTTTCACTTCTGTAACCCCTAGATGGCACTATCCTATGTGCTACTACCCCTGCCTGCATGACTATGCACAGATTGAGGGGCCTGAGTTTGGTGAATGGGTGCCTCCACCCAGAGGAATGGTACTGGGGTAGCGTAGCTGCTTTGGTATAGCCCTCTGGGACACTATAACCACCCAACAACCCTTCTAGTGGGCCTGAACAGTAAAGCAATAGAACATTCACATTCACTGAATAACAGCAATAATATGCTCCCACCCCTTGCACTGACCAGCAGGGCTGGGTCGTCTGCAGCTGCCCTGGAGACCCCCTGGAAAATAAGATCAGTGATGCAGCAATACAATAGCAATACTGTAACCCAACCAATAAGGTACACACTAGCCAGGTTAAACGTGAAAACCCACAATCTGGTTTATTTAGGGGGAGTGAATGAGGCTGGGGTGTGAATCTAGCAAATGATTGGCACTTCTGATTTGATTCAGATTGATTCAGCATGCATACTGAGTCCCTTTGAAACAGTCCCACAACCCTGGGTACCCAGTATGTTAAACAGGCTAGCCTGAAGTGTTGCCCAGGGTAGGCTGGTGTTGCAGCTGTTGCTGGGGCCCTTAGGAAGGAAAAGCAGTTAACATGCACGCAACCCAAATATTTGTAATCCAGAGCCAGATTGCTCAGTCCGTTGCAATAAACCCAAAACATGAAAATCAGATGGCACACTATGATTGCAGCTGTTGTTGCAGGGAGTTACCTGATTTGTACTCACACTACCCAGACCAGGATGCAGTACAAGTGAGATGAAGACCTTGTGCTGTTGCGCTGGATTGCCAGGGGAAGCAGGGCCTACACGACTCACCTCCTGGTGGTCGCTACCTGTTCGGTGGTGTTGAGCAGGGGGCCGAATCCCCAAGTGGGTCTTTCACTGAGAAAGTCTCTGAATTGGGAGTAGTGGCCTAGGCCGGGTTGACAAGGCCCAGGCAGGAGAAACAGTTCGGAAAATGTCCATGGTGGAAAGCTGGAAAAGCCTCCAGCTGGCGTAACATAGCTGGCTGTGGGGAACCAAATCGCGACCCGCGAAACACATTCAGCACTTCTCCAACACTTAGTTTTCTAAGCCACAGTTCAGATAAAGTCTGTTTGCCAATCACAGCTTTTACTACTCAAACCTTTCAGTCTGAGGCTGTGTTCTAACATCAGGCAGGCTGATCACTTCAGGAGCAAGTCTTCGGTCCACTTACAAATATCAGTAACACACTTTGCTGTCTTCTGCTGCAGGTCTCAACCAGCCATCGGAAAAGTCTGACTTTCACACACAAGGCGATACTTTAGGCTGGAAGACATGACAGGCTGGCCAGCAGAGCCTTTCTGCCAATTCTCCTATGCTCCTCCTAGGAGCAGCTGCTCGATAGCTCAAACTGTTCACTCTTCAACCGCCAGCTTTTGACTGACTTCTGCTTCAGGCAGTTCTGGGTATTTCCTCTACGATCCAAAGGGTTCGGTTGGCTGAGGGAACTGTTTGTCACAGCAAGGGCTCCCCCTCTAGGTCCATTTAGGCACCAAATCCTTAAAACTACAAGCACTACAGAATTTTATTCCCACAAGACCTCTTGGGACAGTCTCTATTTTAGGTCCCCTGAGGTTTGATTGGTCCAGCATTGGAAGTTCAGAACCAAAATGGCGGCTCCTATTCAAAAGCTGAAGCTGCAGTTTAAAGAAGGTTAGATAAACTCCTCTATCTATCTATCTATGAGGAAAGATCTAGGAAAGCTGGAGAGATGGTCTGAAGTGTGACAGCTGAGGTTTAATGCAAGGAAGTGCAAAATCATGCATGTGGGGAGTAGGAACCCTGGTGAGAGCTACAGGATAGGGGAGGAATTGCTGACAGACACCAGGGAAGAAAGAGATTTGAGGGTCATTGTCACAGATGACCTGAAAGCCACCAGCAGACTGCAAAAGCAGTAGGGAAGGCCGGGGGATGTTGAGTTGTATTGGAAGGGGTATCATGAGCTGAAGGAGGGAGGTAATGATTCTACTGTGCAAAACACTGGTGAGGCCCCTACTGGAATACAGTGTGCAGTACTGGAGGCCGCATTTGTGCAAAGACATTGATAGGATAGAGACAGTGCAGAGGAAGGCAACTAAGATGGTGCAGGGTCTATTGCACAAGACATATGAGGAAAGATTAAAGGACCTCAATATATATATGATGGAGCAGAGGAGGGAGAGAGGGGATATGATCGAAACATTCAAAGACCTCAAGGGCATAAATAAGGTAAAAGGACAAAGCATCTTACAGTATAAAAAGAGAACTAGAACAAGGGGGCATGACATGACAGTGGAGGGAGGCTGTTTATGGGGAAATGTGAGAAAGTTATTTTTCACTGAAAGGGTGCCGGATGCATGGAATGGCCTGCCACAGGAGGTGGAGGGAGCATGCACAGTGGTGGGATTCAAAAAGGCATGGAATAAGCATAAGGGATCCATAAGAATGGGAAGGAGTAGCTAAGGCCGATGACTAGATAGAGGCAGTAGGGTAAATGGGCAGACTGGATGGGCCTGGTGGCCCTTATCTGCCGTCAGCTTCTATGTTTCTATGTTATTAAGCTTTTTACAAGAAAATACCCCCCCACAAAAAAATAAACCTGTGACATTGTGAGAACCCATGAGATTGCAGCAATTCTATTAAAATTGCTCATAGTTAGGTAAAATCTGTGTGACTGGGAATCCTACTCTGAGTCTTTCTTTCAATAGTTTATGAACTTTTCAATGTTTTACTGCAGTCATCAGAAGGCTTGACAGTGAGCACAAAACTCCACTGACATGCATTAAACCAGACAGCTACTGCAAGAGAATGGCTGTTGACTATAAGTAGAACTGATGCAAGCGCAAATCTATGGCACAAAGTCATTTCTGATTATTTGATGGCGATAACAGCATTTTAGGTTTAGTTTATTCCAAATCAGGTAGGCTCCAGTCTGAGAGCACCTCATAAATGTGTAAATGATTGTGAGATCCATCTCTTGAGGCTTGATTCTTGCCATGTCTAAATAGCGTACCTTTACATACACTAATATACCAGTTGCCTCATTTACATGCACTGGGAAATTCAGATTCACACTCCAATTTCAATGGAATTGATGCAGCAGTCCTTAACTGGCAGCTTGTGTAAACTCATCCAGAGTTGGGATCCTTTTTCCATTTAAACCGGATTCAAGTGCAGTGGTTCAAATGCATGAATTGTTTTAGACCCGGCTATTTTGTGCATCTAAACTCAATTTGGTAATTAATTCTGCTCTCTTTCATATTGAAACTGCAGCAAAAAGAATGTAGCCAGATTCAAAATCCTCAATTATTTAGTGAGCCTGTGAAGTATTGTGGCAGGCGGAGTATAGTCTGTGGTCACTTCCCCTCCTGACACCTGAGCTGACAGGTAGCCTTAGCTAGGTAGATACCCAGTAGGGGCAGGTTAGGCAGATAGGCAGAAATTCCCTGGAGGCAGGAGGAGTCTGGCTGGAGGGGAGGAGCAGTGGCCAATATAGGTAGAGGTAAAATAAGTTTCTTCTGCACAGTAATCAAACAAGGTCTGTACAGAGGAGGTAACAGGGAATCAAGCATCTCTGCAGGCAGTTCACCCTGAGGCTGACAAGAGGAAAGGGGCCTAGATGGCTGGAATTCTCCCTTGTGGAGGCAGTCAGAGGAAAAGCGTCTTCGGGCTTTGCCCGCAGGTTTGCAGTGCCCTCTGATGGGGAGGGCTCATCAGCACCTGTCCCAGAGCCATCCCATCTGCCTTGGAGGCCAGAGTACCTCGCAATGTTTAAACCTATTCTGTAAGCTCCCCTGAGAGTAAGGGGATGCCATATTATTATGATTTGATTTGAAGAATGATTTGACTGTAACTGGTGTTAGAGTTGTTTAGTAAACACAAGACTGTGGCAATTTTCTCGAAAGCATAGTGGTTGTGTCAGCCTGTTCAGGCTGGGGAGGCGTTATGTAGACTATTAAGACAATGAGTGTTTTCATGCAGCGGGAATCAATCGCAATATAATCAATACAGTTTATTCTCAGCAATCCAGCAGCATGTAAACCACAAAGGATTACAATCTGAATGAAGTAAATTTGTTACAAAGTAATTGATTTCTGCCATGAGTAAACACAATAAATGAGAAATATGACATAAGAGCATTATAGAGCCACCCAAGATAAGCCCCAGAGTTTAAAATCATTAACATAATCTTTCATACATTTGTAAGTGGGAGGGAGTGCATCCTATTATCAGCATTATAAAATGGAGTTTAGAAAAGCAGCATTCTGATTAGCTGAGACCTAGGTATATACATAACACACGGTATTCACAAAGATGGTACGTACTGGAGGAGGGCCGATGTGATTCCCCTTCACAAAAGTGGGAGCAGGGCAGAAGCGGGAAATTACAGACCAGTTAGTTTAACCTCAGTGATAGGGAAAATGATGGAATCACTTCTGAAGGAAAGAATTGTCGAGTACCCAGAGGCCAGAGGGGCACAGGACCCAAGGCAGCATGGATTCACAGCGGGAAGGTCATGCCAGACAAATCTAATAGATTTCTTTGACTGGGTGACCAAAGTAGTAGATCAGGAGGGGCTGTGGACATGGCCTACCTAGACTTTAGCAAAGCATTTGACTCAGTCCCACAAAAGATTAATGTACAAGTTAGCCAGCCTGGGAGTGGGTCCCAAGATGACAGCCTGGGTAAAGAATTGGCTGGAGAATAGGACACAGAGGGTAATAGTAAATGGAGTCCACTCTGAAGAAAGGGGTTACTAGTGGGGTGCCATGGGGTTCAGTATTAGGACGGTCCTCTTCAATGTCTTTATAGCGACATTGCAGGCGGACTGGAAGGAAAAGTATGTCTCTTTGCAGATGACACAAAGATCTGCAACAGAGTTGATGCAGTAAGGTGGGTGAAAGGATGAGAAGGGACTTGTCAAGGTTAGAGGAATGGTCAAATGTATGGCAGCTTAGATTTAATGCTAAGAAGTGCAAGGTAATGCACCTGGGAACAAAACCCAGGGAAGAGTACACAATGGGGTGAGATACTAACAACAAAATGGAAAGGGACCTGAAGGTAGTCATATCAGATGACTTAAAAGGTGGGCAAGCAATGTGAGAGGGCAGTAAGGAGGGCTGGGGATACTGGGATGCATAGGGAGAGGCATCACCAGTAGAAAACAGGAAGTTGTTATCCCTCTGTACAGACAGCTGGTGAGACCCCATCTGGAGTACTGTGTGCAGTTCTGGAGACCCAATCTCCTAAGGACATAGACAAGATGGAAGCTGTCCAGAGGAGGGCAACTAAAATGGTGCAGGGTCTGCACCGGAAGACATATGAAGAGAGACTAAAGGAGCTTAATATGTATAGCCTCGAGGAAAGGAGGGAGGGGGACATGATAGAAACTTTCAAGTACCTCAAGGAATCAACAAAGTCCAAGAGGGTAGCATCTTTCAAAAAGAGGTGTGCAAGAACAAGAGGGCACAATTTGAAGATGGAAGTGGCTCAGAGGTAATGTAAGGAAGTATTTTTCACAGAGAGGGTTGTGGATGCATAGAACGGCCTTCCGGAGGAGGTTGTGGAGTCAAAAACAGTGACTGAATTCAAGCATGCATGGGACAGTCATAAGGCAATTCTAGGGTGTGGGGGTAGAAAGAAATAGGCTGCTGGTTAACTAGGATCTGCAGCTTATCCATTAGGTAGGGAAATGGGCAGACTGGGTGGGCCAAGCGGTCCTTATCTGCCGTCAAATTCTATGTTTCTATACCATGTCATTGTGTGCAACAGGTTCATTCACAGAGGAGCAGTCCATAATTAAAAAAACAATTATTTTTAAACTTGAAAGAGTTGAATTGCTTTATTGCATTTTTTAATAGCGGTAAGGTGACTCTGCGGGGTGAGTTACCTATTGGTAATCACAACCCCATGGCGAAAATTGTTCAGCATATAGAGAGGTGGGCATAGTGATTTTTATCTCAGCACTGGCAGCTTTCTCTGGGGTGGTGCAGCTAAGTACCTTGGGCAGGCCCTGCCCCAAGGACTTTTACTATACCAAGCCCATTTCCTCTCTCCACCATCAATGGTAGTTAACGCAACCTTCACTGTCCCAAGGGACTGGTTCTGGGGGTCCGCGGTGCTTTCACCATTGGGGCACTCCATATTTTATTAGCAGTATGGATTTGGAATTTTGTATGTTGTATGGTGTCCTTCCATCTCTCTCTGTTTCCCAGTTCTGTGGGGACTCTGGCTCTATATAGCAGCAGTGATATCTGCCCTTATGCTTGGCGTGACCAGGAGCGGCATTTACACTTTTGCAGTAATGACTCTACCATAGTTTTCTTTTATTTAAGTTGAACCATGTGCTGTGATCCATTCTGTCCCATGGATCAAAGTGTTGAGACTGTTCCTGTTTTGGAAAGTTACTTTAAACCTCACCGATGTTTTGACTGGACATTTAACTCTACTGGATTTCAGTAACTCTTTTACACTGCTCTGCTGCTTACTCTTTGGAGTTCATTTGTACAGTGAGAACCATCAGGAGTTTCCAGTACTAGAGTAGTTGGTTCTACTACAATCGGACTTGAGATGTTTTACAGATCCTGATGCATATTTTGATTGTATTTGGTTCCACTGTTGCAGTTTGCTGCTTAATCTTTCTATTACGTGTAGATTAGTGTAGTGCCATGTGGTTTTTATGCCCTTAGCCCTGTGTCTGCTGCCCTGGATTAGTGCTACTGGTATCTATAGGGATACAGATTTTAAAACATATCACGACTGACTTAGCATTATGGGCTACTTGTTTTGTACTACCTGTAGGTATAGGTGGAGCTGAGGACTTGATGTGAATTTTGCATCTTGGCCTACTCCGTGTCTATACTACTTCCTTTTTTAGTAGCCCTGACCCTTCCCCTGCTATCCCCCTTGGTTTATTTTGCCATTTTCCAAATTTTAGGATGTAACAGTCTCATGGCAGACCCAAAAGCATGGTATTTCTGACCTTTCCCTCCTCCTTGAAATACATGGACCTTGGTGCCATGGATTTCTGGGACAGATAGGGCAGACTAGGCTGTCTGCCTCTGCATTGGAAGCTCTTTTGTCTCTTGTTCTGTGGGGGGCACTTTGTTTGGTTAGATTTTGGGTGGCCCTCCGCATGGGTGCCCCAGTTGGGCCCCTGGGAGGACTACCAATTGTTTCTTCTTTGATAGTTGTTCTACAGCTAATCTATTTTATAGTTTGGTATGTTATGCAAAAATTGAGATAGCAGCTAGGTGAGTGAAGTTATTTAATAACAGTAGAGTGATTTTTAATTCTGTTCTGTGGCTCTACTGTTGGGCTGTTGAGGGCTGGGGCTTGTCCTTTTTGTTGCCATACAATTTTAGGCTGTATGGGGCTGGTAGCAGGGGGATGGGCCTGACCTTCGGGCAGCTCCGACAGGGGCTTCCCAGTGCAGGATCTATTTCATCCAAAGTTATTATACATTTCCTAGCTTTGAGACATGGCCATTCCAGGGCTTTCAATTACTATCTGGACCCATAATATTAATGGGTTGAATAAACCAATCAGGTGGACCAAATTCTTTCCGTGTAACTGTAACCACCCAGTAGATGTCTTGTTTTTTTCAGGAGACTCATCTCACCCAGCAGGAACATACTAAACTGGCCTTGGCCTTGGTGCACTATACAGACTACTCCTCCTCTATCAAGGAGGGCAAACATTGGGGCAGCACCATTTTAATCCCATACACTACCCCTTTTCAGGTTTACCTGGAAAACGCAGACCGCTCCAGTAGATATGTGCTCCTTTGGGGGCGTCTGTATTAATCGGATGTCACGCTTCCGCCAAATGCCTAAACTCCAGTGTTTCGCACGTTTCTTAATAAACTATTAGATATACTAGAGGGGCCAACTAATCATGGGTGTGTCTTCAATTTAGTTATGTCCCCAGATCTTGACTCTTCCAACCCTATTAAACATTGATTACCTGCAACTCTTAAACATTTCCAGGCAAATCTTCAAAACTTAGGTTTCATTGAGATATGGCACAGATTTTTTTCCAAGCACACAGCTGTAGACCCATTATTCTCCCCAGTTCAGATTTCATTCCAGTTTGGACTATTTTTATACGTCCTGCAAGCATTTTGAGGTGATTCAGGAACTCAGTGCTGAACTTCGTTTTCTATCAGATCATAATGCCCTGTCCCTTAAACTTGATTTAGGTAAATAGCCCAAAATGGCCCTATGGCAGTTTAACACTGTGCTATTTAAAGATCAGAAATTTCATAAATATATTCAGGATTGGATTTAGTAGATTGTCGCCTTCATCTCACCCACACAGATGTCATCTTCCATACACTGGGACACTCTAAAAACTGTGTTGAGGGGAGACATTATCTCTTCTGCTTCCCACAAACAGAAATGACAACAGGACTGTTTCCTTGTACTAACGGATGAGCTTCACATAAATCAGCAGCTTTACACTTCAGGCGACGTTGATGTCGTGCAGTGTTTTAAGGCAGTCAAGCAGGAGTTCAAGTCCATACTGGATGAGCAAGTACATCAGGCCTTGCTATTCCTGAGACATTCAGGTTATGAAGGGTGTGCCAAGGGTACCAGGTTATTAGCCCAAAGGTTGCATGCACGAAAGCTGGCAGCTTTCATTTTATAGTTCATAAAGCCTACTTGTGGGCAGCTCATACATGACTCCACTATGTTACATATCTTTTTTTTTTGATATTTCTCTTTACTCTCCTCTCCAAGCCCTCTTGCACTCTGCTTCCTCTGGAGTCACCAAGGCATCTTGTCCCCCTCTTACCTCCTGGTGCTCCCCCATCAAGCTGTGGTTATGCTCCCCAAGGCGGGGATGAGGTGGGGCCAATACACCCTTAGTCTTCAGTGTTCCATTGGGCCAACATGGAGGTAAAGGATGGGGATCAGTGCAGGTGCTCCATCTCCCTGGAGCACATGAGGCTGATTTTCCATTTTCCTGTGGAGCGTGAGTTGTGTCAGGACTGCAAGGTGCTAATGCAGACGTCCTTCATGCTCCTCCCCTCTCTCAGTATGGCTGGTGTTGGTTGTACCTTTGGTTTCTGCCAGGGGCCAGCCAAGCACCGAGCCTTGTCCCCCTCTGTCCCTGGAGAAGGCAAGCAGCCCATGGGCGCTCAAGTCTTCTCCTCTCCTGCCAGCCCTCAAGCTCCCAGGCTCGTTCCCAAACCTGGGTCACCAGCGTCGCGAGCAGTAGCGCTACTGCTGCACTGGCTGGCCGGCTTTTGAAAGTGTCATTAAGATCTTTATATGGAAACAACTCCCCTGACTGCGGACATCTCTTCTTATCTTGTTTCACTTCACCTCCCAATTCTCACGGAGGACCAACAAACAACTCTGACAGCTCTGAGGAAGGATGACCCAGGGAATTACAGACCAATCAGTCTGATCTCAATCGTATGCAAGCTCATGGAGACCGTACTTAAGGAAAGGTTGGTAGAATATCTAGAGAAGCATGGTCTCCGGGGTTCATGGGGGGGGGTGATCTTGTCAAAACGAATCTGATTAACTTCTTTGACTGGATCACTAAGACAGTAGACAGGGCCAAGTGGTAGACATCCTCTATCTGGATTTCAGCAAGGCCTTTGACTCTGTGTCCCACAAAAGGTTGAACAGGAAGTTGTTGGATCTCGGGGTTGGGGATTAGATGTCCAGATGGGTGGAAAACTGACTGAAGGATGGAACCCAGAGGGTGGTTGTGGGGAGAGAGTTATTCACCAGTGGGGTCCCACAGGGCTCAGTGCTGGGGCTGGTGTTGTTCAATTTCTTCATCAATTACATTGAGGATGGCATTAAGGGCAAAATGTGCCTATTCACGGATGACACTGAGCTCTGCGGGAGAGTGGACACAGCTGAAGGGATACAGGACATACAGGATGATCTAGAAAAGCTGGGGAGGTGGTCAATGCCAAGAAATGGAAAATTATGCACATTGGAGCCAAGAATCCCAGGACAGAGTACTACCTGGTGGAGTCCAGGTATCTGCATCAGAGGAGGAGAAGGACCTGGGAGTGATGATCACTAGTGACCTGATGCACTCCATGCAGTGCAAGAAAGCAGCAGCAAGGACAAACAAGATTCTGGGATGCATAGCTAGGGGATCAGTAGTAGGAGAGAGGAGGTTATACTACCCTTATACAGGTCACTGGTGAGACCACATCTAGAGTATGGAGTTCAGTACTGGTGCTCACACCTCAAAAAGAACACTAAACTGCTGGAGAGGGTCCAGAGGAGTGTTACAAAGATGATAACAGGTCGGCAGGGTATGGCATACAAGGAGAGGTTGAGGGCACTGAATATGTACTCCCTGAAAGAAAGGAGAGAGAGAGAGAGAGAGAGGGGACATGATTGAGACCTTCAAGTACTTGAAAGGGATAAATAAGGTGGATAAGGAGGGTCTCTTTAAACTGAGTTGCAACTATAACACAAGGGGACACAGTAATAAGCTGGAGGTGGGGGGAGGTTAAGGAGGGAGGTCACAAAGCACTTCTTCACAGAGAGGGTGGTGGACACTTGGAATGCCCTGCCCGAAGAGGTGGTCTTGTTGAAGATGGTGGGCAGTTTCAAGAGAGGCTGGGATAGGCATATGGGGAAGGTAGATTTCATGGGTAAGGAGGATCGGAGGAATGGGGATGTGGGGCAGGGACAGTAGCTCAAGCTGCGGACCTTGCAATACAAGCAGACTAGATAGACCAAATGGCCTTCTTCTGCTGGCTTCTTCATATGTTCATATGATCTGGCCTGTGGAACTTCAGTTTGCACTCCAAACAGCAAAAACAGAAATGTCCAGGGCTGGATGGCTACCAAGCAGAGGGATATAAGGCATTTTCTAAGCTCTTTAACACTTATCTTCTTGAAGTATTTCAGGATATTTCATTAGATGAACCCCTCTTCTCACATGGTCTTATGCCACCGTATCGGCGATCCCCAAACATAGGAAGAACCCAACCCTCCCTTCCTCCTATCTTCCAATATCAATTTTGAATGTAGACTACAAGCTCTACATAACTGGCTGGGGTCATAGACTAGAGTGTATCTTGCCAACTCTGGTCCCTTTGGACCAAGCTGGGTTTATTCGACAGAGACAAACAATTGATAACATCCTCAGGATGTTGCTCCTTATGAAATATGTCATACAGTGCTCTATTCCAGTGGCCCTGTTAAGCCTTGATGCAGAGAGAGCTTTTATCAATGTGTCCTGAATTTTCTGTGGGGCACCCTGTCAGACTTTGGCTTCCCTGGTCTCTTTATTCAGTGCTTTTGAAATCTTTGCGCCAAGTCTCAGGCATGTATTGGAATTAAGGGCTCTCACTCATCCCCCATTGTACTCCACAGGGGAACCCATCAGGGCTGCCCCCTCTCTCCATTAGTTTTCATGCTATATATTGAGCCTGTGGCAGTGGCTCTTAGGTTGCACCCTGAGGTGGAGGGAATCCCACTGGGGGTACAGGATACAGAGCCTCTTTCTATGCAGATGATGTCCTTCTAACTTTGTTTAATCCTGAGTGCTCCATTCCTGCTGTCTGGTCTATATTGTCTTCATTTGACTCTTTCTCTGAGTTTTCCCTCACTCTATGAAAAACTGAGGTGTAGTTATTAAATTATTCCTTTTTGCTACCCTTAAAGTAATCCCTTCCCCTTTTGTGGAGGGTCTCTAAACTTAAATATATGGGTGTTACTGTACCTAAAGATTTGGGTAATCTAGAACTATTAAATTTTGATCCCTGATGAATGCCTTGAGAGATGAGCAAACTAGAAGGGACCAGTTAAATTTTTCGCTTTTCTCCCAAATTGAAGTGTTTGGAATGGATATTCTCCCTCGCATGCTGTATCTTTTTCAAACAGTTCCCTTGCTTTCCTCCCCATTTTATTTCAATTCATAGGGCAAACTAGCTTCTCACTTCATCTGAGGTGGTCGACTGCCCAGGATCCATTTGTCCCTTCTACAACTCCCTAGTGCCTTTGGGGTGGGGGGGCAATCTACCAAATTTACTCCACTATGCGTTGGCATCTCCTTTACAGCTTATCTATTACTGGTTACATCCCCGCCTTCAACCACTGTAGAAGAATATAGAATATACACTTAATGATATATACGATATTGCTCCTCTCCTCTTTACTAATAGACCACCTCTATGTGACTATACCACATTTACAGCCTCTACATTAAGGCTGTGGTTTAAATTAACTGCGATCCAGCAGCTCTTTCGATCATTCTATTTTTGTAGGCTGCTGGCATCTGATTTGGACTTTTTACCAGTTCAAATATGTCTAACATTTGCCAGGTGGTTCCGTCTGGGTCTAGCACATATCTTCAATTTTTGGATACCTCTGGGGTGCCTCCCTGGCGCAATTGTGATGACAGTATGCATTGGCTGGTAATATAAGTAACAATTCTGATACTCATAGGTTCTCACTTATCTTTTACTCCAATCATGCTCCATTGCTGTTTAGGCTGCTTCAGGATGCCATCAGTGGCATTCTATGGGGACACCTGGTTGTTAACTTCTATTGAGGCCTACAGGAATGATTGGTTGATAACAGGAATTCCATTCTTGACAGGTGGCTTGGAGAACCACAGCTCGCAATTCCATATGATACTTGGGTGAAGCATGCTCTCCCTGCTTTAAAAATCACTTCATGAGTGATGCTGAAAGAGTTTGCCTGGAAATGCTGGTACCATTCCTTCCGTACGCAGCCATTCTGCTCAAATTACTCCCATCACAATATGGTAAATGTTGGAGGGGCTGTGTGGAGCTAGTGGCAACAAACACTCATGTTTTTTTAGAGTTGCTCCCTATTCCAACACTTCTGGATTTCTCTAGCTGATCAGTTAGATTCCTCATTGACACAGCTATGATACTGCTGTCCATACCTTGTTTGGGGATTAGGTTGGGAACTAGATCATTGACCTGTTTTTACATGTTGGCTGCAAAGAAAGCGATCACCAGATTATGGTTGGTGACTAGATTTCCCACAGTTGAGATGTGGAGAGCAATTGTTTTGTTTTTTTATCATATTTCTATTTTTCTCACCTACTGTGGCATAACCAATGGGGGCATCCAGCCGCCGTCTCTGCCTGCCTGGAGAGCAGCAGGCTCACTTGCATGATGGGAGTCCGGTGCAGCTGCACACCGACCTGCTGGAGGGCCTCCCCTCTGCTGCTCCAAGGCAGGCCGAGCCCAGACCCCCCCCCAGCATGATTCCATGACAGTCCAGGGCAGAGAGCAGCCATCAAGCTGCATGGTCATGCCCAGCCATTTTCCTCCTTAGTGTGACCCCTGGAGTGTGGCATGCAGTGATATCTGAGGCATAACGTGCCATCTGCCGACATCTGCTGCACTCCACCCCAAAGGCACCTACTCTAGTAGTGCCCCTGATCGTCACCAGGGGTTGCTGCAGAGCAGTGGCATACCTCAGCCCTCCCCAGGGATAGGAGAGCAGTCCTTTGGATGCTCGATCCTATCCCTTCCCTGCCGACCCCTGACGACCTGGGTGCATTTCCGAACCCAGGTCACCAGCGTAGCGTGAGGTGTGGCATCCAGTGCCTCAACCCTCAGCGCCACCAGGCCAGGTGGAGAGCAATTGTTATGAGTATATATGAAGTGGAACACATTACAGCATGTACCTCAGTTTCAGACCAAATGGTAACTGAGGGTTGTGTACATAAAGAGGAGTGATGACACCTTTGTACCTCAATGTGTTTGTCTAGTCCTTCTTGTCACTTATGATTTATTTGCTGATTTGGGGTAAGGATGGTTTTAGGTTGCAATTTATTTTGCATATGTTTATTAAGTCTACAGTTATATCCTTGTGGTGGAACTTATAAGCTTATTATTCTTACCTCCTATAACTGTCATATTTTATATCTGCTGATATGATAATATATTGTATTTTGCAGATGTACTCATTTCAATAAAAATAAATTAAAAAAAGAAAATGTCTTGGCATGTAATGGGTGAGCTTACTAATGGTAACCCACCCCTCAGAGTCAACCTTTCCTGGTAAGAAATATTTTGTCTTGCATATTTTATATGTTTTATCAATTTAATGGGCCAACATATTTAAAAATGCCATCATTCCTCATACTCTATTATAATCAGCTTAACATTCATTAACTGGAAGTGCAATAATGCTACCCTTAGTCTAAGTCAGTGGTTTTTAAGTCCCAAAGCTTGTTGGCCTCCAAAACTTACAGGTGGCCTCACTTTTTATCCCCTTCTCCTTGAAACAATAACATCTATTTTGGTTTAATATTTAGCCCAGTGAATTAAGTTATTTCTACCTTATCCCTTAGAAATGATTCCCTATGTTTTTCAAGCTAAGACGTTGCCGGTTTCATGATAGTTTTCAATTGTGGCAGCAAAGATCTCCGTAGCTGCATATAACTGTGCTGGTAGCTGCATTGCAGACAAAAAAGCCAGCTGAACAGCAGGATATGCTTGGAAAACAAGGAATCCAGTTGTGAGATAGATCCCTGCACCATCCAACAACCTCAAAATAAACACACGCAAAACATTCGGTCTTAAATGCTTTTTCCTTATAAAGTGCCAGTAAACCACAAACCTCTCAATGAGGATGCCAGCAGGAGTCCCTTACACCAAACCTCCAACCGGTTTCGCTTAACGCATCAGTGACACAGGTAATTCATTACACCCCTTTTACAGTGTTACCCTTAAAGAGACATGCCAGTATTGTTGCAATACATAATAAAGTGTTAATATAACCATACTAAAGGGAAATATTCATGATAAATAAAAATGTATCAATAAAAAAGGATGAAAACAAAAACCTCACCTATACATTTGATAACCTAAATACACTAAAAAACAATAATTATACATAAACATAAATATGTGCATGTGTTAATACACCAGTCAATGTAGGCACAAGCCATGTTATACAGACTTAAGTATAGTCAGTGTAATATATTCACACTTGATATATAAATAATTAGGTCTGTATTATTGCATCTATATGTATATATACACGTGTCTATGTCTTCTGTTGGCACCCTTTGCAAACTGTGTGAGAGGCCTTTCGGTACCATGCATTTCTGCTTAAAGTTGAACCTGCATAATATTCTGTGGTGATTTGCATATGCAGCCCATGATGCTTTGAATAGTGGGGGCATGTGTGATTTTGTATTTCTTTAAAACTTAGCTTCCCAGCCAAATGCCCTTTGGGGTAACCATTGCCTCAATGCTTGCACACAGAGGTTCTTTGTCTATAAATATATATATATATATATATATATATATATAAAAACAAGCTGGAAACCTGACATCCACAATGAAAACAAGCATTTGTCAATGCCGAATGTTGTCTTGCTGACATTGGCATTGGTAGTACATGAGTTAGACAGATGCATGAAAGGAATGGCTGTGAATTACGGAAGTGACGCCAACCCCACACCACCCTGAAGAGACTGACAGGCACTGAGGTGTGCCTTTGGGTGTCAGCCATAACGCTCATGCGATTTCACCTCACCCTACCCTGCAGAGTCCGACAAGTATCACCTTCTGCCTTGGGGTCCTCAGGCCTTATGCTCACCCTATTCCATATGGAAATACGTTGAGATGGGTGCAGTATAGGAGAATGGGGTGAACTTTGGGGCCAAAGAGTGCAAGGCACAGTTCGATGCCTGTCAGTGGCTGTGGGGTGGGGGTGGAATGGCGTAAGCATTAGAACTGACAATCTAAAGTCACACCCCTGACGCTGGTTAGTCTCTACAGGGTGGGACGTTAAGGTTAGAAACCCTAATGTCCCAGGCATTTGTTGGTATTTGCACTCCAAATTTTCAGCATGGTCTTTTTCTCACCCCACTTCATGAAAGCATTTGGGACCTCTGCACATGAAAAGTGGCACTGTGATTTTGTTAATCTGTCCTGAACGTTGATGTCCCACAGTGATTGCGCCATTCTACGCCAGTAGCTCAAAACCACATTTTGGGCAGGATGTGAGAATTGGCAACTATACTGTTCTTAAGGTGGTGTGCAAAAATGGCAATGTGGAAAATCTGGAGTGAAAATATAAAAAATTCTCCAAGTTATGAGCGTGCATGGAAACTGCGCAATGCATGCTCATAACACAGTCATTCTGTGGAATTTTCTCACCAAATTTTCAAAATAAGCATTTTGGGATCTCCACTCATGAACACTGTCACAGTGATTTTCTTAATCTGTCCTGAACATTGATTTCCTACAGCGACCCTGCCATTGTGCGCCGCAAGTGCAAAACCACATTTCGCGCAGCATGTGAAAAATAACTGTACTGTTCTTAAGGAGGTGTGCAAAAATGGCAATGTTGAAAATCCGGAGTGAAAATATTAACAATTCTCAAACTTACGAGTGTGTGTGGAAACTGTACAACACACGCTCATAAAATAGGCATTTTGTGGAATTTTGTCACCAAATTTTCAACATATGCATTTTGGGACCTCTGCTCATGGACAGTGTCACTGTGATTTTCTTAATCTGTCCAGAACATTGATTTTGCACACCGACTGCGCCATTGTGTGCCACATGTGCAAAAACACATTTCAGGCAAGATGTGAAAAATGACAGCTGTGCTGTTCATAAGGAGGTGTGGTAAAACGGCAATGTTGAAAATTTGGAGTGAAAATACTAAAAATTCTTGAAGTTATGAGCGTGCATAGGAACTGCGCAATGCATACTCGTAACAGTCATTTTTGGGAATTTTTCCACCAAATTTTCTACATAGGGTTTTTGGGAGCCTACCTCATGAACTGTGACACTGTTATTTCGTTAATCAGTCCCGAAAGGTGGTTCCGCACAGTGACTGCAAAATCACCTTTTGGGACTGAATAACAAAATGACAGTGACTGAGTTCATGAGGTGGGGTCCCAAGAACCCCATGTTGAAAATTCAGTGAAAAGAATTCCTAAAAATGGCAGAGATATCCATCAAAGTTGGAAAAACCCTGTTTATTCCACTATACAGTTTACCGGCATTTCTTCAGTTCGTGGTCGGCTTTGAAGAGTGCAGATGTGTTCCCGGTCCACCAAAGATCGTCGCACCAGCCTCCGGAGATAAATATTGGGTGAGGGGGTGTGGGGAGGTAGGTGTGCAGAGGGTGGGTGTGGGTTGGGGGGGCACAAGAGACCACGAGGGACCGTTTTCTGTTTTTATAGGGGAAAATAAAATGGCAACGTGGGATGCTTTGGGCATGCTGGGGTGGGCTCCCAGCATGCCAGCATACCTGGGTGTTTCTTTGGGGGGGCTGGAGCTGACAGGGATTGGGCACCCCCATCAGCTGCACAATGTGCTTTGGGGGGGCAGCATGAGCTGAGGGGGATTGGGCACCCCCTCGGCTCACAACAATATTTTGGGGGGAACATTATGCTGACAAGGATTGGGCTACCCCATCAGCAAATGAACTGACGAGGGCAAATGCTGACAGGGGGATTGGGCACCCCCGACGTCAGCTGTTATGGGGACTGTGAGAGGCAGAAGGCTCCTCCATGTTTATTGAAATGTTACACCATGGAAGGCACGCCCTGCAATGAGGGGGCACTCCCTCATTGCAGTGGCTAAATCCTTTCAAGGTGGTGGCACGCTTTTGCACTGCAGTCATAGACAGTGTGAAATCTAATTCGTGCCACAGAGCCCAGCCTGAAAAAGCAGTGGTGCCACTGGCCACTACAGGACCGCACCTCCAAAACCTGCTATTCCAAGTGATGGCAATATGTTTCTTGCGCATGCACACGACAACATAAAAACTGATCTGTAAACAGAAGGGGCATGGGGGAAAAGGAGAATTTTTTTTATATTATTTCAGTTTATTTAAATTCTAAATTAACATAAATTAGTATTTCATACTGTTTTTCATTTTTGTTATTGTTGCTATTCAATATAATAGCTGCCTTGCCATGGTGGCCCTATTTCAGAAACTCTGATCTACGGTAGTATAGATGACTATGTGCAACTACCAAGTAAAAAAAAAAAAAAAAAACCAACTTACAAAGCACAATGTTCACAACATACAGTAATCCAATGAGATTATTGAGAATTACCTTTAGTAATGTTTTAGAATGAGCGTGGAACAAGGCTAGCTGAAAGTCCACTGCTGTAGATTTAATAGAGAAAAGAATTTATAAATAAAACTAAGACAACAGTCATCTTATCTTCCTCATTCTCTGTGGTTCTCTAAAAATGCTAGTGACAGTTTGGGAGGTTAAATAATGGAAGACCTGTTTTAACAGTAAACCTTAATCAGGTGGGTATCTCACTGAGAACTGTTTGTTATGTATCGTATATACATATTGGGTAACCATTACAACATTAAATATAAATTCCTGTACCTCTGTTCTTCAGTTACTGCGGCACTTCTTGCAACTCTACTGATCCTCTCATTTCAACTAGATATGGACCCCCAGGCTTGCAAGCAGGCTAATGTCCTCTCTTTCCAAAAAGAGAGTGACTCCTCTACCCATTAGAACTACTACCCTATCCCATTCTTCCTGCATCGGCCAAGGGCAGGAGAAGCTTGTTCTTGCTCAGCTCTCCTCTGTCTTTGACTCTCCTCTTTCCACTCCCCCTACTAGTCTGACATTTGTAAATCCCAATGTACTGTCTCCTCCCTGCTCTGTGAGTCTGACTCCATTATTCTTAAAGGGATGGACCATGGCTAGATTTCTCAATCATATTCATTGACCTGTCCAAGGCCTTCAGTACCGTGACCCACCCCATCCTCCTGGAAATGTTGGGTAGGGCGGGTGTGTTTGACCTTACAGTTGGGTTTTTCTGCTCCTAATTAAGTGATCGGCCAGCATCCATCAGTTTAGGTTGGCGATACCATATCCTTCCCACTTCTCATGGAATCTAAAGTCCCACAGAGCTCCATCCTGGGCCCCATCCACCTTTTGGATTTCCTTAGTTACCTTCACTCAGTTTGTGTCTCCTCCTGTATCCATATGTACATGGACGACACCATACTCTTCCTCAGGAGTCTCAGTTCTAGAGCTGAAATTGTCACTTTAAAAATGCCCATCATTGTTTTTACTCAAACACGCTCTCAGTACTGTTTCCAAAACTTCTTTCACTAAGCAGAGACTAGCTGTAATCTCTCCCTGCCTTCAAGGAACTGAGTGGCACTCCCTTGAAGCAGAACACTACTTTAAGTACCACTGATTATGGTTCAATCAAAACCTTAATTTCCTCACATATATCAGAGCCAAGCACGTGAATCTTTTCTCTAAGCTTCATGCACTGTTTTGCAACTAGACTTCCTTTCCACTCCCGGTCTGCCATGAGATCACCCTTAAGATCTTGCCAGTGTTTAACTACGTGGATATAGTCTACAGTGCTGCAGCCAAAACCACTCTAGTCAGGCTGGACCCTTTTCACCATTCCTTTTTGCTTTAAATGCTCTAGTTCTCACTCATCACTTCTCTCTTCATCTCAACCTTGTTCTCTCCTCCTTCAAGTCTCACTACCTCTCATTGTTCCTCCTTCCCTTTAAAATTCTGTCTGTCTGCCTTTCCCCCATCTAGAAATGCTCCTCCCCACTTCTATCCCCTCTTCCTACTCCTTCTGCTCTTTTAACACTCACCCTTTTTTCATTCCCATTGCAAAACTTGGGTATGCCCACCGTACGGCGACACCATTACAGCGAACATGTTGATGCAGACAACATGTACTGAGCAACATGCCTTCTCTGTTTACCTCCCCAACCTTTGGAACAATGTTCCCCCTCCTATTCTCCTCACCTTCAACAACTTTTTTACCTATTCCCCTTAAGTCCAATTTTAGCCTGGGTAGCAAACTGGCTGCACAACAGGACACAGAAGGTAATAGCGAATGGAACTCATTCCGAAGTAAGGGGGGTTACTAGTGGAGTACCTCAGGGCTCAGTACTGGGTCCAGTCCTCTTTAACGTCTTTATAGGTGACATTGCAGAGGATCTGGAAGGAAAGGCATGCCTCTTTGCAGATGACACAAAGATCTGTAACAGAGTTGATACACAAGGAGGGGTAGAAAGGATGAGAAGGGACTTGGCAAAGTTGGAGGAATGGTCAGACATATGGCAACTTAGATTCAACGCAAAGAAGTGCAAAGTAATGCACCTGGGAAACAAAAACCCAGGAGAAGAGTACACAATGGCAGGGGAGGTACTAACAACAACAATAATGGAAAGGGACCTGGGGGTAGTCATATCAGATGACATAAAGGTGGGTAAGCAATGTAAAAAGTCAGTAAGGAGAGCCAGGGGCATACTGGGATGCATAGGAAGGGGCATCACAAGTAGAAAAAGGGAAGTGGTTATCCCTCTGTACAGACAGTTGGTGAGACCCCATCTGGAGTACTGCATGCAGTTTTGGAGAACCCATCTATGCAAGGACATAGACAGGATGGAAGCAGTCCAAGGGAAGGCAACTAAAATGGTGCAGGGTCTGCATCAGAAACCATATGAAGAGAGACTGAGAGAGCTTAATATGTATACTCTTGATGAAAGGAGGGGCGGGGGACATGATAGAAACTTTCAAGTACCTCAAGGGAATCAACAAAGTCCAGGAGGGCAGCATCTTTCAGAAAAAGAGATGTGCAAGAATAAAGGGTCACAATTTAAAGATAGAGGGGGGAACGACTCAGGGGTAATGTAAGGAAATTATTTTTCACAGAGAGAGAGTGGTGGACACATGGAACCACCTTCCTGGGGAGGTTGTAGGGTCTAAAACAGTGGGGGAATTCAAACATGCATGGGAGAGACATAAGGCAATTATAGTGGGGGAGTTGGAGGAAGTAGGCTGTTGGTTAACTAGAATCTGCAACTTATCCAATAGGTAGGGAAATGGGCAGACTGGGTGGGCCAAGTGGTCCTTATCTGCCATCAAAGTCTTTGTTTCTGTGTTTCTATGTACCCCTTCAGTGCCTGTCTACCTTTTTCTTTTCACCTGTCTTATCCCCTTCCCATAATCTCATCTTTCATTTGCTACCTTTTTGAAACTTTATTATATTACAATTATAAGAATATATAACATTCGCTACCTTTTTGATTCAATTCTTAAGCCTCCTGCACCCCCTATGCTGTTTTTCTTTCCCCATCTCAGTTTTTGGACTTCACTTGATCACCCTCTGCCCCCTTCCTATGTACAATTAGTTTGCACCATTAATGTTTTAGCAAAACTGCAGCACCTTCAGTTCATGATGTTGCAATTGCATTCTTTGGTTGCTGTTTGTCAAACCTGCTTTGAATTTTAATTATCTTGCTTATTTAGTAGTATTGCAATCCAGTTTTATTAATAACCTGTGCATCTGTATTCTACACTTGCTCTGAAATGTTTATCATTGTAGCCTTCAGTGATTTTTGTTTAATTTTTGCCTGTATCTTATTTTATTTGTGTCCATGCTCTTCTGGTTCTATGTAATTTGGGTGACTCAATAAGAGTGAGCCCAAAAACAGCGCACACATTTGAGCGAGGACTCAAATGGCGACTGTACATATGAGCAGTCGCCAAAATGGCAACAAATGCTTTCTAGCACCCCCGCACCACCTTACTTAAATAATAACCTCTGAGATCATAGCAACTCGAGGAGAAGAAAAAGTATTTGTCGCCGTGCAGGCCAACCTGCACTGAGAATGAGATATTGTGCCTCATTTGGGATGTAGTGGGCGAATCAATTTAAAACAAGAACAATTAACTATGTTGGATCCACTAAGATGTGACTGCAGCTAATCACACTAACAATTGTGAGCAGTGGTGCACAGCTGGAGGGAACTCAGGTTCTCCTATGCTTTGGAGAAACACAGAAACATAGAATCTGATAACAGAAAAGGACCAATTGGCCCACC
This sequence comes from Neoceratodus forsteri, assembly GCA_016271365.2. Classification (NCBI taxonomy): domain Eukaryota; kingdom Metazoa; phylum Chordata; order Ceratodontiformes; family Ceratodontidae; genus Neoceratodus; species Neoceratodus forsteri. The sequence continues at coordinate 428,935,241 of JADMNL010000023.1, read as the reverse complement.
CAGTCTGACCAAATGGTCCCTGTCTAGTCTGTCTCAACATACCCTAATGGGTCACTGGTGACCCTTCCTTCTCTGTACCTATACACCTTTATGTCTATCCTGTTCATGCTTGAAGCCCCCTACTGTTTTTGCCTCTACCACTTCTGTGAACAGTCTGTTCCAGATATCTACAACTCTTTCAGTAAAGTAATACTTCCTTACATCCCTCTTAACCCCCCTCCCCCAGCTTCATCGCATGCTGTCTGGTTTTGGTACTCTTTCTCATTTGAAAAAGACTCCCCTCCTGCACCCTGTTCAGTTCACCCCTGTGAGGTACTTGTAGGTCTCTATCTTTCCCCTCTCTCTCTCTCTCTCTCCTCTCTTCCAGGGTGTATATGTTGAGATCCCTCAGTCTCTCCTCATTGGGCTTTTGGTGCAACCCCTGCACCATTTTAGTTGCTCTTCTCTTGACTGCCTCCACCCTGTCTATGTCCTTTCTGAGGTGTGACCTCCAGGACTGGACAAATACTCCACATGGGGTCTCACCAGTGATATAGTGGCAGCACCACCTCCCTGCACCTGCTGAAATACCTCTTCCTATGCATTCCTGCATCCCACTGGCCCAACCCACTGCTTTGTCACACTGCCCTACCACTTTGAGGTAATCAGAAATGATATCCCTAAGGTTCTATTCCTTCTTAGTGATTTCAGTCCCCCCATCCTATACTCAGCTCCTAGGTTCATGTGCCCTAAATGCTTGAATTTGTACTTTTTGACTGTTTTTCAAATTTATTTAAAAGTTGCAAAAATACAGGATAGGTTCCATGAGAAGCAAGTCTCGATTACAGAGCATCCCAAGTCATAATTTACAACAAGAACATGAGTGTAAATCTAATAAAAAACTTTATTGAACCCCAACTGCCATGTTGTTTATTACTCCTTGAGCTTTGCAAAATTCCTAAACATTTTCCCCACTAACTTTTGCATGTCCACCCAATTACAGATTTTGGTGTCATCTGCAAAAAGGCATACAGTACCTCCCCTTCCAGTTCTGGAATGTTGCTTGATTGGGCCAGAATTTCAGCCAGCTCAAAGTGCCACAAGCGCCAAGTGTGGTGAACATATGATGTACTGGGCTTGCAGCAAAGAACCGGAAGTTTCCATCCTTTGTGTCCTTCCGACACCTGCTAGACCATCACTTTGTGGTCTACAGTGCTTTATAGTTTGGGACACCTGACACAGAGTTTGTGCTCGAGATTTGGCGCAAGCTGCCGTAAAACCAGGAAACTATAGCAAATGCACCTGAGCTTAGAAAATCAGGTGGTAGCTGCGGTACTGGGACTGGCACAGCTGCGTCAGTGACAGGGCTTGATGTAGGGCGTGCCACAAGCCCTGCTCCAACCTTTGGCTATAGAGTGTATTGAAGAGGACTGGTCCAAGTACTGAGCTCTGCAGCACCCTGTAGGTCATTCTCCCATCACTTGACTGAGTGACATTCATCACCACCCTCTGTCTCCTATCCGTTAACCTGTTTCTAACCCAGTTCACCACTTTGGATCCCACCCCTTGACTGCTCAAGTTCTTTAATGGTCTCCTGTGTGGCACAGTGTTGAAGGCCTTGCCAAAATCCAGATAGGCCACATCCACTGCCCTTCCCTGATCTATTTCCCTGGTACCTCAGTCAAAGAAATCAATCAGACTTATCTGGCATTACCTCCCTTCCCATGAATCCATGCTGCGTGTGGTCTTGCAGCCCATTATATTCAAGATATTCTACTAACCTTTCCCTTAACAGGGTTTCCATTACTTTCCCCACCACTAAAGTGAGACTGACCAGCTATAGTTGACTAGACACAGGTCCCAAGCGTTTTCTGGTCCAAAAAACATATACAACACTCTTCCACTGATTTAGCTGTTCACAGTAATGTATGTTGTTTGTTATAAAGACTTTTAGTCCACAATATAACCATAGTTCCAGGCAAATGAATGAAACATAAATCAAGTTTTTTACTTTTCCGGGTGCAACTGCCCTCCAAAGTTATTTTTTCATTTTCCTGGCTCAGTTGTCTAAATCCCAACGATACATCACCACCGTGAATTTTGCCATTCAGCTTGTTTCATTCATTCAGCTATCATTGTGAGGAAGAGACAAAATGTTTAACATGCTGAGCCAGTCGTCATACTTGCGCACTATCAAACGCGGCAAATGATTCCTGCTGTGCTCCGGCTGACCTGGCTCCACCTCTCCAGGTGTGTCTGCATCCTGTTGGGATTTAGGCAATTAAGCCAGGAAAACAAAAAAAGAACTTTGGAGGGCAGTCACGCCCAGATAAGTAAAAAACGTAATTTATTTTTCATTTATTTTCCTGGAACTGTGGTTATATTGTGGACTAAAAGTCTTTATAACAAATGACACACATTACCTCCCCGGAGGCTCTTCGACTCGCTGTCACCTCCTCTATTCTGTCCGTAGTGGACTATGGACTGCCGGTGTATGGTGCTGCTGATCAGACCGCACTCCATAAAATTCGCACTACTCTGAATAAGGCCTGCAGATTAATTACTGGGGCATCTAAGCTAACACACACCTGTCTACTGTACGCTAAAAGCGCTGGTACTTGAATCTTGACAGGCGCCTCAAATATCTGACCTGTACCCTTACAAAAGACCCTCCTTGGGCTATCCCACCAGGATTGACCACCACCATCCGCTGCTCTGTCCCACTAGTTCATACTTGGACCTCTGGGAAAACCTCTCTTGTTATCCCTAGAGCTAGGACCTCTCACAGCCAAGAGCCTTCAGCTTTGGGCCCCCTCCTGGTTCACACACTGCCCCCTCCATCTCGAAGCTCCAACTATGCGTGCTTCAGCGTCACTTCTGAACCACCTTGTTAACACCCGAAGCTGTAATTGCCACTAGTCAAAGCCGTACTCAATACTAATGACAAAGCTTACTACTAAGCTGCTAAGGACAACATAACTCTGGTATTGTTTGCATCAATCCTACCTGTACCAGCTTGTTTGTATCTATGTCTTAAGTTACTGTTATACTGTATTATACTGTTATACTGTGTATTTTCGTTTGTCTTACTGTGACAATGTACCTTTGTAAATGACCCTATGGCTCAAAGGTTTTCCAAACTGCTGTCTAAATAAATAAAATAAATAAATACTGTGAACAGCTAAATGAAGTCAGTGGAAGAGTGCTTTATATGTTTTTTGGATCAGAAAACACTCTGTGATCTGATGAATAAAATAGCGTGAAGTAGGCTAAGTGAACATAAAGAAAGCATTTGGGGCTTTATTTTCAGAGTACACATAGACTTTTAGCACTTGTGCGGTAAAAAACTTTTGGACGTGTTTTTCCTCACATTGAGTGCAGTTTCTCTTGTGTCGTTTTAGTCTATAGTTATTAACCTCCTCCCTGCTGCTGGCTTCATTTAAAGGGACCACATCTGCTCTCCTCCAGCGCTATAGAACCACACCTGTTTCCAGAGAGCTGTTGAATAAGGCCATCAGTGGGCCAGCTAGCACCTCTCTGAGTCCCTTTAGTACCCTTGGGTATATCCTGCCCAGTCCCCATAGCCTTGTCCACGTTCAGAGCTGCTGGTCCCTTCAGGATTCTTTCCTTTAAAAATGGACTTTTGTCTACACACCCCCCTCTTTGTTCTTGCTGCTCTCTGTTGGTTCGTTTCCCCCTACCTACACTGTGAAGACTGAGCAGAAGCACCTGTTCAGGAGAATGTCTGCTTTTTCTTGGTCCTTTTCTACACAGTCCTCCCCTGCTTCCCTCCTTATCCTCACTATTCCTATGCTTGCCTTCCTCTTCTCACTTATGTACCTAAAGGAAGTCTTATCCTCTTTAGCTACCCCCAGTTATCATAGCTGTCTGCACCTCTGCACCCCGTTAGTGCCTTTCTTGCTTCCCTGTCTTGTATTTGGTACACCTTCCTGTCTTCCTCCCTTTGCGTTTCCTATACCTCCTGAATACTACCTCTTTTTTCCCTTCACTACCTTGACCACTTCCTTAGAGAACCATAGCAGCCTCTTTTTCCTTCGGCTTTTACTCACTTCCTTCACGAACAGGCTGGTTGCTTGAATTAAGCCCTACTTTATTTTTTCCCACTGTAATGTATACTTACTGTTACTAACAACTTAATATAATTACTCAACGAGACCGATGGAGAATCAAAAAGAATTTATTTAGCAGTGGTATTATAATGCCACTTGCACTAAGCCTTTGATGTTACATGATTCCACTTGATGTTACACATGCACAGCTTATATACACACTGAAAGTTACACCCCAAACAGGACTAACGCTATGATTTGCTCCTAGCAATCCTATTAGGTAATATGGTCATTTACTGTGTGTTGGTGATACACTGCCTGGAACTGGCTACCTGACCTTAGTCATGGACATGTTTGAAGAGCCCAGTTTGATACACTGCCTGGAACTCACATTTACCTGCATAACCAGTTGCACCATACTACGTCTTTATTTACAGCACAAATACCTTTTATTTACAGCACAAATACCATTGACAGGGCACCACCTGTCACGTTCTGCTTTACCTGCCTTACTTGTTTACTGCCTAATACATTTTATTACAGACCCTGCCTATGCTCATTATGTGACTTGTATTTTGTATTTTTTTTTTGTTTAACTCAGTTTGAGCATTGAGCCACATATTTCAGTCACAATTGTGGCCATTTAGCTTTTGCCCTTAGACCCGCTGTACCTATATCCCTCCCTGGCAATCCTCCCCTAGGAGGCAGTTTCTGAGACAGTCACCCATTTCTTTAAAATCAGCCCACCTAAAGTCCAGGACCCTCATCCTTGGGTAGTTTGCCTCTGTTGCTGTCTTAATGTTAAACCACATTGTACGGTAATCACTGGTACATAGGGGACTGCTCACTGTGACATCTGCAACGCCATCCCTGTTTGTAAGCACCAGGTTCTGCACTACCTCATCCCAAGTAGGTTAATTGATTAGCTGCCTGAGAAAAGCCCCCTGTAGGGAGTCAAGGATGACCCTGCTCCTTGTCAAAACTGCAGTTGGAAGGCTCCACTCCACATCTAGCAGACTGAAGTTATCAACTAGCAGCACCTCCCCCTTGCTTGCTGTCATGATGATGGCTTCTCCCAGTGCCTTATCCAACTCCTCTGCATGTGCTGGAGGTCTATATACCACCCCTACAGGGAAAGCAGCCCCCAGTGCCTGTATCAAGATTGATCCACAGCACCTTCAGCCCTTCCTTTGCCATGGGTGCCCCTACACTTCCGTACCTTGATTCTGTCTCTTACATGTAGTACAATCCCTCCTCCAGTCCCTGTCTGTCCTAAACAGAGAGTAGCTATGAATGGCCATGTCCCAGTCATAGCTGTCAGTGCACCAGGACTACATTATGGCACCCAAATGCAGGATACCCTCTACAGTGATGGCCTCCAGGTCTGGAATTTTATTTCCCAGACTCCTTGCATTAGTGCACCCGGCTCTCCATGTCTTACCCCACCCCGCTTCCCTGCTTTCTTCTCCCACCTGTGTTGTTTTCCTTATGCTTCCCCAGACCCACCTCTGCCCTTGTTATCTTCTCCATTACCTGTATCCTTTACTCCTTTTTCTTGCTTCCCTGATTTATAACTCCCCTGTCCTCTTCTTTGTCCCCACATCTGTCTTCTTTTGTCCCTGCCTCAGGGGAGTCTGCTCCCCTTGGGACTTCCCTCCCTGCTGCTTCATCATCATGGGAGGGGGGGGAGCAATTGTTGCCTCCCTTTGTTCTGGTGAAATGCTCATCCAAGAAACATATAAACTTCCCGCTTAGGACTGTGGTCCCTTTCCTGGAAGGATGTATGTCATCTCCCCCATAGAGACCCATAACTTCCCAGGTTGGCCTCCTGTCCCCAATGTAGCTGATGCCCCCCTCCATGCACCATGCCTTCAGCTAATTGTTAAAATCCTTGGTGCAGAGTGTCTTTCCACTCCCTGGCTGTATACAGGTAACACCTCAGAAAAAGCCACAACATGTGTCACCTGCTTGAAGCCCATCTGTACCTTCCTGAAATTTACCTGCACTATTTCTACCCTGTCCCTTGCCAGGTAATTTGTCCCCAGCCTGACAATGACATCTAGCTCCCCTCCATCTCATCCTGCCCTACTGTAGCAATCCTCTGGATCTGCTTTTCATCCCTCCAAGTCAAAGCACCTCTTAGGCACTCCACCTCCCTCTTCCTCTCCCTCTTTCTCGCTTCCTTCCCTGCTCCCAGGTCTATAGTCTGAATGTTCTCCTGCCACTGATTGTTTATTATGGCATAAGACTGAAGTTTGGGAGAGACGATAGGGAAGCAAAGCTTAGTAGTTCTAACTGCCCAATCTTCATGAGAGAAGTCTCTTACACCATAAGAGACCACCAGTAGAGGCCCTATTAGGAGGCAGTATAGTTCAGTGGTTTAAGGCTCTCAGCTGCAAACCTGGAGACCTGGGTTTGAATTCCATAGCCCCCACTTGCATACTGTGAGATCCTGAGCAAGTCACTTAACTTCCTTTTGTTCCCAGGTCGCACCTGGAAACAAGTTTTGGCTTAGTGTGCCTTTCCTGGTTAAACAATTTTTTCCTTTTCCCCTCCCCTATTAACTTATTATAAATCACTCAAGAAAGTGAGAGTGATTTATAATACATTTCAAGTCTTTTTTTATTTCAAAAGTTAAATTCAGTCACTACTCTCTACTCCTCATATTATTGTTCTGTTGCTCACAGTTTAATGTTCATTTTCCTGTTTGTAATTTACTGCATGGCAATTTTATTCAAATGTGTTTTCTTGCAATTTTTATATATGGTTTTACTTTTTTCCATATTGCTGTATTATTTTTGTACTTTGTACCTTGGATCCATTCTGTTCTCTTCACCCTCCCCCCAAGGATGCATCTGAAAACGAGTTGATACCAGCTCAGTATGACTTTCCCCGTAAAACTTTTGAAAATAAATAAATAAAATAAATAAATAGAACCCGTCCCTTCCCAGCTCTGAAGTGGAATGGGCCACTCCTAACTTTCCTGCACAAGAGACTGGTGTGCACAGGTTAAGAGACACAGTGCACTGACTGGCAGAAATGCAGCAAATGATTTATCATTGCCCACACTGCTGAAACTGGGTGAGCCATTTGAGTGCTCATCTCTCCTTTCTTGCTGCTCAGCAACACCATTACATGCAAGCTTTCACCTCCGGTTTGTGTTGTTTTATCGTACCATACTCTATAATCATGTAGCTATTGTGGATCTTATTAACTGATCATGGTCTGGAAAGCTTGTCAGCTATCCTGTCTAGAAGTGTACATGTATGGTTAAAGGTTGTGGTGTACAGTACTGAATGACTATAACCAAAGTGCCTGAATCTTCTTTGCATGGTGGTCTCCTGTCTCAAGTGATTCTCTCATTTTCTTTGTTTACTTGCAGGGCTCCTACATTCCTCCCCATCAAAATGTGTGGCCCTTGCCCCTTTCAAAATTTATATCCCTCACCCCTCCCAAAGTTGGCCCTCCTTCCTCCTGAATTCTGTACTCGCTTCACTCAGTATTTGTATCTCTTTCCCTTCTGAAACATGTACCCTTCAAAATTTGTATCTTGCAATCAGGTCCTCACTGATCACAAAATAAGTTCTGCTCCCAAAATTTGTTCCCATTGTCCTATCTGAAGTTGCTGCCCTTACTCCTCCCAAATGTTGGGTGCAATAAAAATTAAAGACAGGTAAGGGCTGCATATTTATGTGGGAAGGGCAAGGGCACATATTACTGCTGTTACAAGGAGTATATTGCATTTTCCAGGAAGAAATGTAATCCCCTCCTCAGAGGGGACTTACCTGGACTTCTGGTTTCTGCCTTCAGAACCTTGCCTTCCATTTTTCTTGCTCTCTCTGGCCCCAGGACTGCAGCCGAATAGGGGCCTGGAAGAACCGTCTTGAAAATTGCTACACTTTAGCACCAATAATGTGCACACTTTCAAGCAGCCACCTGCTCGAATGTGTGAGCTGAATCCAACTCAGATGTTTTCAGTGCTACAAGCACCCACCTGCCATAGACCTTTGAAGCTGCATTGGTGGTCAGTACTGCACATCCTCTAGTGCGCTCTGGCTCCAGGGACACCAGTGGCAATTAGGGGGTTTGGAGACACTAGAAGGGGGAGAAAAGGAATAGACTTTCCAACTTTGGAGCACTGCACCTTTAAGAAATGAAGGGAGTGCAGCTGCACAGAGACTGCCTATCTAGTCAGGGGGAGCATGCAATGGAGCTCCTGATCAGAAGCACAAAGCTATAAAATTGACCCCACACCACCACTGGATAATTAGGTACAGGTGTGCCTGCCATGCTATGGTACCAGTTAAATATAAAGCCTGATGGCTGCCCCATAAATCAAACTTTAAAATACAGTGACAGCACTGTGTTTACAGAAATGCAGACACCATTTTGTCGACCCCTGACCTCAATGCCAGCCAAACAGAGGTCAGGGATATTGGCAGCTAAGCACCCCAGAAGACTGTGGGGGATTGATACATCAGAGGCCCACCCACATGCCTTGGTAGACTGAGAAGAACCAGTCAGAGGGCAGGACAGGGCAGAAGGACTTATATATACATCTCTGCTTGTTCAGTGAGACACTGAATGGAGAAAGTGATTGCTGGGCTATTGTGGAGCTAGAAGCAGTCTGAAAGGGATTGAGAGGGACTGAGAAGTGTTCAGACCTGCAACTGGCGAAAGAAAGTGTGAGGTCTATGTAACCCCCCTTCAAATGGGGGTTCCCGAAAAGTCTTCCTTGGGTGTGCCTAAATGCCCACTGCCAGGCTGGTGTCCCGTGTCTTTTAGAGGTTTAAAACCATTTGTTTGAAAGTGCCTTAATGCCCCTGTGCTTTGTCTATTTAAGAGCTGCCCAAAACATGGTGCTTATTTGATCTAGGAGGGGGGCTGAGTGTTTTTATGCTTGAGTCCCGCCCGGACTGTCAGATAATCGCTCTGTTCTGCCATCACTATTTGCACAGAGGGAGCTCTGTTGGAAACAGTACTTATTTTCTGATTATCTATTACAGTAGTAATGATATTGTAGTTTATCTAACCTGCCTTCTTTGCAGCATGGACAGTTCTGTTTATCACCACCATCTTGGTCCTGGACTGCCAGAATGGGCCAATCAGTACCTTTGGGGACCCTAAAATAGAGCCTGTCCCCCGGGGTCTTGTGGGAGCAAAACTCTGTAGGAATTGTAGTTCTGGGCTTTGGCATGCAAATGGACCTGGAGGGGGACCCCTTGACCTGACCTGACTGACAGACAGATCAGCCAACCGAACCTTTTGGATCCTGGGGAAAGTCCCGGGCTGCTAACAGCTACAGTCAGTCTGAGTTGGGAAGTGATAGACTGAACAGCTCAGGAGAGTCAAGCAGCAGTTTTCACGTAGTTCATGCAGGAGAACCGTGGAAGGGCTGAGTATTGGCCTGCCTGCTGGCCTGTTGTACCTGAGAGGGAATTTGCAAACAGTTTTGGACTGAATCCAAACTGGAGAAGGAGTAAGCCACTGAATTGTGACCAGGCTCACTACCTGAAGAAGACCGAAGATTTGCTGAACACGATCGGCCTGCCAGGACTTTTAGTTGCTGCTGGGGTCCCGGTTTGGTGCAGAGACTCTGTAGCTGCGACTGGACTGCCATCCGCTGGGTACAGTGGTGATTTCCTTAATATAAATGTGCTGTGTGCTGCTAGTGGGTCGCGATGTGGTTCCCCACTGTGGGCTGAACTGTGTTCTGCTTGCTGGAGGCTGCATCCAGCACCACCGGACTGAATACGCATTCATCTCCACTTGGCCTGGGACCTGTCGCACTGGCCCAGCCAAATTACCCACTACACAGAGAAAGCCACAGATGAGAGACCTGTCCAGGGATCAGCCCCCTGCTCAACACCTTGAACAGGAACGACGCCTCTGTGATTTGTGTGGGCCCTACTTCTCCGGGCACTCCAGCTCATCAACCTGTGTCCTGTATTGGGTATCATGAGTAAACATTAGAGTAACAACCAGGCTGCAACAACAGCTAAATCTAAAGTGAAAAAAGTGTTGTCACCTGATCGCCTAGTTATATTTTTCTTCATGAACTGAGCCCTCTGGCTCCAGATTACAAATAGTGTGTGTTGTGCATGTTGCTTTCTTACATCACAGGGCCTCAACCAGCTGTGATGCCGGTCTATCCCAGGCAACGTTTCTGGCTAGCCCACCTCTTTCCTACCTGGGTACCCAGAGTGTGTGACTGTTTAGGGACTCTGAAGTGCATGCATAACTGTCTGACTGATTTAGCCTTTAAGCCAATCAACCTGATTATGCCCCTCTCTTGTTCCAATTCCCTGAATAAATAACTTTTGATTTTTTTGCACTGAGTATGAGTTGTTGGCTATACAGGAAGCTTGTAGTAGGTTAAAAGCCTCCTGCAGGGATTTGTCCCAGGGCTTTGCTTGATGTGTATATAATGGTATCATCTGAGGAGAGGTGGAAATCTGTTTGGGGATCAGGAAATTTCAGGGAGTTCATGTAGAGGTTGAATAGCGGTGGGCCTAAAATAGAGTCGTGGGGGACTCCAAGTACTGATGGCAACAAGTCTGAGCTGTATTTGTTCAAAGTGACCTGTTGGAATCTGTCACTAAGGTGACTCCTGAACCATGTTAATACCCTGGCATCCAGCCCGACTTCTTTAAGTTTGTCAATTAGGATGTTATGGTTTAGAATGCTGAATCCTTTGCTCAAGTCTATAAAGACTGCACGCACATGCAGTATGACCTTTTATCTAAGTCTTCCTGGCCATCGGTAGCTACTTTTAGTAGGGCTGATGTTGTGCTGTGGTTCGCCTTGAAGCCAGATTGATATGGGTTCCACAGATTATGTTCCATGTAGGCAGTAAGTTGCTTACTAACCAGTGTCTCAAACAGTCTGGATACAATTTGTAGTAAGGAAATAGGTCTGTAGTTACCTATGTCTGTTTTTCCCTCTGATTTAAAGACTGGGAATATGTTTGATATTTTCCAGTTGATGGGTAATCTCCTGTCTGTAGGAACAGGTTGAAGATGTGTGCTAGAGGTTTAGCCAGCACAGGGGATGCACATTTTAATAGATTAGTAGGTAACCTGTCTAGCTCTATCACTTTTTCTGTGTGTAGTCTGAGTATTTTCTGCAGGACAAGTACAGTGCTGACTTCTTGGAAGACAAATTTGCCCTCCATGTTCATGTTCTCTTCTGTGTGCTTACTAGGAGTATAGGACAGTTCAGTTATTGGTCCTAGGCTCAAGCCTCTGCAGCCATGCTAGAGAATAATTAGAAGGCCCTTGAGAATTGGATTAGAGTACTGTATGATCGATCTAGATCAGTCATCATAGTTAATATGATTGTTGTGGTCTCAACAAAGTCACCTATGGAAGCTGATCTTTCGCCAAACCACCAGCACTGTAATTTAGCCCTGTTCAGTGTAATTTGCAGAATTACTTCTGAAGAAAACTGAAGGTGAAGAGTACGGAAAGTTAAACACAATGGAGTGGGTTTTTCAAAAGCCTCTCAAAGACTCATGGTACATTTCGGTCACATTTTCTGAAACTGTGTCCTAAAGTTAGATCACTTACGATACAAAGCAGTCTAATTTCTGGTGCAGTTTCAGTGATTTGTGGCAAATACGACACTAGCTGCCACAAACTGCATAAACTATCCTAAAAACTAGAGGTCATTTGCAAAAGCAGGAGGAAGCTGACAGGATAGAAAACCCGTGCATGCATTACAATTCTCCCATTTGAAAATCCTGCCGATTTTAGTAACAAGTGGTGGTCCCCAGGACATGGATCCCATTTAAGTTTTAGGAGTGGTCAGCATGATCATCTGTGGCCGTGTCTTACTGAATGCGTCATGTATCACCCATCACATTTTATTAAGAGCTGTGGGTGTTTGCGATAGAAAGTCAGATTTTTCATCAGTTTAACCCAAACGTGGCAATTCACTGATGTTACTGCATCTGAATGACAGACAGTTTTAGACCATTTAATGGGTAATGTATCAGTGTGGATGTAAGTCTGATTTGAAAACAGGACTGAAAGATCTGTTCTGAAAAACATGCACTGCGTCGTTAAGCTGAGCCCTCCCCTCCCATTATCTGGAACTGAATTACGTGGAAATGCCAGAGTTACTTGAAGTCCTGGGGCTCACTTTAGATTTATGGGGGCTAGGCCCCTCATTATTCCAACACTAACATGGCAACGCTGCATTGCTGGACTGGCAGAGCCACATAGACATCTGTATGCAGCTGTACGATGTGCATTTACTGCATGTTAACATTTGCTTTATTTGTGGAAATCTAAAAATATGTGTGCTACAGTATATGGTGAAAGAACAGAAGCATTAATATGTTTTTTAGTTTGTTGAAAATTAATGCCCTGTTTTTAGTCTGGTAGCTTTACCATTCATCACATAAGAACATATAAAATGAGAAACAAAACAGGAGCTGGCTACAACTGCTTGGACTAGTTATTAGCTTAATGTTTAAAAATGTATTGCATTTGTGGTTGCTGCAACTATTTGTTTTTACAGTTTTGTTATGGTAATCAAACCCAGGTCTTTTGGATGTACCAAGTTCATTCACAGCTCATTGCTCTGAACTCTAGGCTATACTGCCAGCACACAATACAGTAATCCAATATAATCATACATGTAACCCACCCTCTGTGCATCTAAGGGTGCTGATGGTAAAGCAGAGAGCGGCACAAGCCAAGAACCAGAACGTAGAATCCCAGATAACCAACATAAACTACTCGGCCTTCCTTAGATGTAGAAATTCACTTGGAAGGGCAAGATGCCAGCAGTCGTTACCTCCAAGGAGCAATGCAGGCATGTAGTCTTCAGAACAGAGTGCACAGGCAGCAGGCAGGGACAGCAAAGTGGCTAGGGTGCAGAACTGGTTAGCAACACAGCAGCAGATGAAATTCATGAGAGGCACAATGATTTAAAAGAATAAAAGTATATTTAATTTATTTAAACAAATAAAATGGCTACAGCTCCATGGGGCTGGAGGCACAAGCAGGCAGACATATGGAGCACTAGAAATTTTCAGCAGCATGAACCTACAGCACCAGACTTAGGCCTAAGCAGGCTGAGGAATGGGCTCAACCTTACCGAAAGAGTTGAGAGGCTTAGATATTAAGTTGCAGTGCCACATTGCCAGGCCCCTCAAAAACCACCGGGGCTCTCCAAAAACAAGCCCCCAGGGACCACACGGCCTGGCAGCCTAAAACCACTACACTGGTGCTCACCACCACTTCCAGAGACAGGGAGGTCTAAATTTACAGACGGCCACCTTAACTTCCCCTAAACTGCAGATTTTGGGCAGCACGCTGGGCAACCACCTCTTCCCCAGACCTCTATATTAAACCAGGCAAGGTGGACCCAGCATCCACTACAAACAGGCCACCTTAGCCGAGGCAGCATGCCACATGGGTATTGGCCCTCTGGTGCTGCCACCCTCTGAAAGGCCACACAGCAGTACTCTCACCACTACTGAGTCCCCACTGCCTGTTAACTCTCTCCACAGACAGGACACAGGCCCACCTTGGTACCGCGGAACACAGGGCAGGCCACACATTTCCTCCGAGCCGCGGTTCCACTTCATACCATGGGTCCCAGCCCTCCAGCCACATCCCTGACACCACCCTACACTGAACGCTGGGGAAACCCACACCATGGAGCAGCAGGTTGCAGCTGTCCTGGGCTCCCCCTCGTTGCCCACATTTATATCACCAAATGGAACAGCCAATCCAAGAAGGTGAACACCAAACCAGATCCTAACCACCTAAAATGCCAGCCCAGGGGAGTGAGAGAGGGTAACTATTCGTAAGCCCCAGAACATGAGGGGCTTACATACACACTGAGGTAATGCATTTGTCTCCACTCTGCAAATAAAGAGATCAACAAAAAAAAAAAAAAAAGCAGCAGCCTCTCCTGAGTTCTAGTCCCACTCACACAGAGAGGGATGCTTCAAGCCTTGCCACCAGCAAGCCATGCACTCTTCACTCCTTTGCCCTAGGTTGTTTTGCAGAAAGGGAAAAAAAATAAGGCTTGGGGCCCCCTTCCTCCTTGGTGGCCTACTTAGGTTCTTCCTCCTCTTCTACCCACTGAGATCCAACGAGCAATCCCTACTGATTGTCTGCAAGACCTCCGCGCAAGACCTCCTCCAACATGGGAGATCTTTAGTGTTACTGCCCCTAAACACACTGAAATTCCCTGCTGCCCTCTGTTTGTAGTTCCTCCTCACACTCCACAATCAGAAGATTCCTTTGGGCTTATCTACAGTAATGGTTAAGTCCAGTTGTACCATAGAAACATAGAAACATAGAAGTTGACGGCAGATAAGGACCGTAAGGCCCATCCAGTCTGCCCATTTCTTTTTCTACCTTATAAATGTGCCATCAGCCTTTGCTCTGTCAGTGACCTATCTATTCATAGTCATTTGTATTGCTCCCTTATGCCTATCCCATGCCTGTTTGAAGCCCTGCACTGTATTCATAGCCACCACTTCTTGTGGTAAGCTATTCCATGCATCTACCACCCTTTCTGTGAAAAGAATTTCCTCACATTCCCCTTAATCGGCCTCCTCTAATCTCATGCTGTGTCCTCTTGTCCTGCAATTTTTCTTATATTAAAACATGTTAGACTCTTTCACCTTGTTTATGCCTTAAGGTGTTTAAATGTCTCGATCATATCACTCTCTCCTCCTTTGCTCAAGGGTATACATATTGAGCTCCGTTAATCTGTCCTCATATGTCTTCTGATGCAGTCCCTGCACCATTTTGGTTGCCCTTCTCTGGACTGCCTCAATTTGGTTAATGTCCTTGTGAAGGTGTGGCCTCCAATACTGCACGCAGTACTCAGATGGGGCCTAACCAATGTCTTGTACAGAGGATTATTACCTCCTCTTACGACTTGTGATACCCCTACTAATACACCCTAACACCCCCTAGCCTTACCTACTGCTTTAGAGGGTCTGCTTGGATGATTTTAGGTCATCAGTGATGATGATGCCCAAGTCTCTTCTTCCTTTGTGACTGCTAGCAACTCCTCCCAGCCTATAAGTGGCTTCAGGGTTTCTCTTCCCTATGTGCATGATTTTGCACTTCTTTGCATTAAATCCCAGTTGCCACTCTTCTGACCATTTTGCTAGTTTATCCAGATCTCTTCTCATTCTGCCCACCCCATCTGGATCATCTACTCTGTTGCAGATCTTGGTGTCATCTGCAAACAGACAAGCCTTACCCTCTAGTCCATCTGCGAGTCACTAATGAAGATGCTGAATAGGACTGGCCCCAGGACTGATCCCTGAGGTACCCACTTGTGACTTGCATCTCTTCTGACTGTATACCATTTACCACCACTCTCTGTTTTCTGCCAGTCAACCAGTTTGCCACCCAGTTGACCAACTTCTGACCCACCCGAGCCTACCTAGCTTATTTATCAATCTTCTATGTGGAACAGTGTCAAAAGCTTTGCTGAAGTCAAGGTGGCGACATCAACTGCTCCCCTTGGTCCACCACTCTGGTTACCCAGTCAAAAATCTATGAGATTAGTTTGACAGGACCTTCCTTTGTAAACCCATGCTGTCTTGGATCCTGTGCCCTCATGGATTCCAGGTGTTGCACTATCCTTTCCTTAAGGAGTGCCTCCATAATCTTGCCCACTACTGAGGTAAGACTGACTGGTCTGTAGTTCCCGCCTCCTCCTGCTACCACTCTTGTGGAGCGGGATCACATGAGCCTTCTCCAGTCTTCTGGGACCTCTCCTGTGCTCAGAGACTCACTAAACAATTCTGCTAATGGCTCTGCTAGTTCCTCCTTTAGCTCCTTAAGTACCCTGGGATGTATGCCATCAGGTCCCATTGCCTTATCCACCTGAGCTTAGCAGCTCTTGTAGGACCCTTTCTTTTGTGAAGGGTGGTGCTCACCTCCCTCCCCTGTGTCCATGATGCTGAGCTGTGGGCCCTGCCCTACCTTCTCTTCAGTAAATACTGAGCAAAGTATCTATTTAGGATAGATGCCTTTACAGGGTCCTCCTCCTCACATGCTCCCTCTTCTCCATTAAGCTTAGCATACCCCTCTGGACTTTCTCTTTTCACTAATGTATCTATAGAAAGTCTTGTCACCTTCTTTTACTGTTCGTGCTAGTGTTTCCTCAGTTTGGGACTTTGCCTGCCTTACTGCCTTACCTGCTTCCCTTAGGGCAGTTTGGTATGCCTCCCTATCTTCATCGCTGTGTTCCCTTATATTTTCTGAAGGCCAGCCTTTTGGCTCTGACCTTTTCTGCTACTGTATTTGAGAACCAAAGTGGTTTCCTTCTTCTTTGCACTTCCTTTCTGTCTAACACAATAGGATGTTGCTTCAAGTATTGTATCCTTAATGCTTGCCCACTTTGCCTGTACCTCCTCACCTGTGTTTCTTTTGCCAGGGCTAGCTTAACTCTGTTGGCCATCTTGTCAAAGTCAGCTCCTCTGAAGTCCCATATTTTGCCTTGAATGGGATGATTTAGATGTAGTAGCCAAATTGAACCATACCATGTGATGGTCACTGGACCCAGGTGACCTTCTACCTGGAGATCTGTGATCCCTTCTTTGTTAGTCAGTACTAGATCTAGGATAGCCCTGTCTCTTGTGGGTTGCTGTACCAGTTGTTTGAGGCCCTCCCTGCAGGGAATCCACTATGAGTCTAGTTCTGGCAGATGTTCCTGCTGGTATTGACCAATCTATATCTGGCATGTTGAAGTCTCCCATTATCAGAACCTCCCTTTAGCTGTCATGTTTTGTATATCTTCTAACAGTAATGTGTCTATGTCCTCCCTCTGGTCTGGGGGCCTGTAGACAACCCAGTTCTTATGGCTGTCCCATTTCCTGTTTCCAGGGTGACCCACAGTTCTTCTGGCTCCTTATGTGTATTCTGAATTTCTGTAGCTTTGATATTTTCATTAACATACAGGGCCACTCCTCCCCTTTTTGCACCTCGGTCTCTTCTGAACAATACATAGCCAGGTACTGAAGTCTCCTAGTGTGGTTACTGGTAAACCACGCCTCACTAATTGCTACTATGTCCAGTTTAGCCTCTGACATTATTGCCTGCAGGTCTGGGATCTTATTTCCCAGGCTGTGAGCATTTGTGTACATGATTTTCCATTGGCCAGATTTTGGTGTGTTAGTTGTTGGGTGAAGTTTGGCATTACCCCTGTGCATCGTATGGGGAGACAAACCTTTTTTCTTACCTGGTGATGCAAATGAATGGCAAACACGCTGAATTCCTGTTTGACCACTAGCTGAGGGGGGAGGGGTGTTCTTCCTATTCGACGTATGGGGTGCTGCACCCCTCTCCCCATTTGCTAGTTTAAATATTCTGCAAAGACGTCAAACTTCTGCCCCAATGCACTGACTCCCTCTTTAGTCAGATGCAGTCCATCAAATTAAAGAACTTTCGCTCCCAGAACTGTTGCCAGTTCCCTACAAATCTGTGTCCTTTTCCTGGCACAGTCCTTGAGCCACGTGTTTAGCTCCCCTATCTCTCCTTCTCTGACCTTCCGTCCATCTGTTCCCTTCTCCCAGACTGGCAGGATCTCAGAAGGAGATGCCAGACGAAATAGATGATAGTTTGTCACCCAGCTTAGTCAGGTGTTCCTTGGTCTCCACAACTGACCGGCTGGCGAGATCATTAGTCCCTATGTGTACTAGGACATCAATGTTTTCTCCTGCTTTGTGAACAATTTTAGTCATGCGGTCAGTGTCTCTCCATGCTGATGTACCTGGGAGACATCTGACCATCACCCTGGCTGGAGATGGGTATCAACTCCCGAATCATGGAGTCTCCTATGATCAGAAGTTTTTGGATTTCCTTTGTGCTTGTTTAGTTTTGGTTCCTGATTTGGGTGAGTATTGTTGTGCTTAGCTCCTGTGCGCAGTGTCCTGCTCTGCAGTGTCTTCTGCCTCTTTATTTGATTTCAGAGATAGAGGCAGATACCTGTTTGTAGCGTTTATATGGTTTTGGAGGTAATGTGTTGGAGAGCAGAGAGTGATGGGGCACCTGATTTGTTCCTCCTAACCACCTGCCAACCTCCTGGACCAACTACCTCTGCGTGCTGAGGTTTTTCTGTTGGATGCTGGGGAAATGGCGGGTGGTTCTTATAATGTATTTCCTCTTCAATATGAAATTTGAGCGTGCAATCTCTGCCCATGCTGCCGGAGCTGAGACCGAAGATCTCCAAAGGCCCAGCATGTAGGACAGTGTCCTAAATCCTGTAAGACTGTCCTTCTGAAAATTGTTCCACAGTACCTGCAGTTAATGAAATCCATTCCAAATAAGTTGCTGGGTTTGTAACCTAGTCAGAGTAATTAGAAGGAAAAAAGGAAAAAATGCAAGTAATGGTTTAATTGTGCTTTTGTTTAACTTGTTATAACAAGTTAAATTACTAGTGCCCTGTAAATGAGATCACTTTGTGGAGGCCCCACTGATCCGCCCCTTCCTGCTCTGCCACAGGAAATGTCACAACTGTGGTACCCTATAAAAGGAGTGTAGCGTGGGGTGGTTGGGGATGGGGGTGGGTGGCTGGGCCCTTCCCCTGCCTAAAAAGAAGAACCACGGACGAAAGAACAAGGAGGTAAGAGCAGAAACAATCAGTCAACAACAAATGGAGTAACCCTGAAAGCTTATCCTAATGTTAGATAAAACTGTAAAACCTGTAAAGCACCACCGGTAATAATTTCAGAGAAGATATACCCTGTAAGAAACACCCTGTACCCTGTACATAATCCTCTCACTTCCTACTCCTTCTACCACCCAATGCCCCTCTCTTGCCCCCTCCTGTTACTGATTCAAATCCTCTCAGCTCAAGCCCACAATGTATCCTTGTTAACTGCTGTAACATTTTATTTATTTTTTTGTTGACCGGGTAAGTGCACTAGACAAATCATGCCTATTTTCAGGCACGACCCAGGGGAGGGGATACAGATGAATGCCAACTCACCTTGAACCAGATTAAGCTGTTGGTGGTATTTTTAGTGAATGAGGGAAATTTGGCCAGGACACCGGGGAAATTCCCCTACTCTTTTCGATAATTGCCATGGGATCTTTAACATCCACCTGAACTACCACCAATCCAGGCAGACGGGACCTCGGTTTAACGTCTCATCCGAAAGACGGCACCTCAGAAGTGCAGCACCCCTCTCATGCTGCACTACAGTCTCAGTACTGGGATATTAACCCAAGTGCCAGATGTGGGAACTGAACCCACAGCCCTCTGATCTCCCGGCCTCAAGAGGCGAGTGTGCTACCTACTGAGCCACTGACACTGACATTGACTTGTCAACTGTTAGATGCAGTAATTATCCTATGCTACCTTGGTCATTGTAACACCTCCACCCTGTGTTTTGTTCAAATAGTACAGAATGCTTCCTTGTCTATATTTTGTATCTATGTATATTTTTTAAACCATACATTGTGTTTTCTCCTGACTTGTCTAATTGCTGTAGTAGCTCCCTACTCCCCTTTCCCTGGGTCACACCTGGAAACGAGCCTCGGCTCAATGTGCCTCTCCTGGTCACGAAACTTCAAATAAATAAAAAAAGATTTCTTATCTTCTGTATATTTCTTGTTGCATTTTATTTTTGGAGTGCTTTTGCACTATCATTTGCTTGACCTGTGTTACATGTTAAATACTTGGCTTTAGTTTTGTGTTTCATGTGGTTGTAATGTTTTGCTCTCATTGTCTCTGAATTCATATTGCTTATTGTTTATGCTGTGCTATTTATTTGCATAGTATTATCTCTCATTTAACCTCCCAGATCATACCTGAAAGTAGGAGTACTTGGTGTCGTGGGGACTCACCTGGTCAATAAAAGCAAATAAATAAATTCCCCCTTAGTAGAAGCGGACACTTCAAGCACTGCCTCCAGTGCAGTGGACACTCTCTCGGTCCCTCTCAGTGGAGAAGGACACTTCAAAAGCACTGTCGATGATGTGGTAAGTGTTCTCCCAGTCCCTTTCAGCAGACGGGGGCACTTGAAGCACAGACGCTGGTGCAGCTGATGTTCTCATAGTCCCCCTTGCAGTGAGGGACACTGCCGCTATTGATGTTGACATTCTTCTGGTCTCCCTCAGTAGGTGGGGACACTTCAAGCAGTGCCGCTGGTACACTTTAAGCAGTGCCGCTGCCAGCACAGTCCTCTCAAACAGTTCCAGTTGCACCAGCCCACCCATAGAAACTGCGGGCTGGATTTTCAATTGTCCTAGATTGCTGCAAGATCTGGTGTGCTGGTGATATGGAAATTTTCTATCCCATGCGTCAGTTGCCACAAGTTAGACCAACATTTTCTGGACTAACTTGTGGCAATCCTAGGGGCCTATTTTATGGCACTTGTGCCAAATATTTGGTGCAAGTTGCCATAATTTGTGAAAACTGCCGCAATGTTGTTAAATCGGGCACAGTTGCAGTGAAGGGTTTGGTGCACCACCAGAACCAAAGTGTTTTGGTGCAGGGCTGAACGCAAGCCATGCACCACATTTTGAAACCTGCATCTTTACTATATGCATCTTCTCTGGGGATATCCTTGAGCACTCAGGTGGTGATGGAGGGGCACTCAAAAATAGTCCACAAATCATTGGGCAAGTTTCCTGCTTCCTTCCAGCAGACCTACAGTCAAGAGCCCACAGCAAGTCTGTTGGCATATGCTAAGGTGCCTTGAAAAAGACTGTGGGTCAATAATGTTTGTCTTCTGCCATCCAGGAAGCTGCAGCATTCAATGTCATGTGAAATAGCTTTAGCCCAAAGTTACATGGAAAATTCTACCAGTGCGTTTTTGTACTTTGGCACTATGGAGAGAAAAACTACAAGTTGTGGAAACCTCTGGGAGCCTGAAGCCATGTGATACAGCTGCTCCTCTGAAGCCAATTAATTCTATGAGGCTTGCTCTGTTTGTCCCTCCCTTCCCTAAAACATGAAATGCTGTATACTAATTCAGGAGTAGTGCCAGTCAAAATTAGAAAAATCTTCTTTGAGCACTTTTCACAAAATTGCACCAATTTTGTGTAATTTTGCAGTTTCAGAAACTAGAACACTGCCTTTATAATGGACAGTTTGGGTCGAAATTACACCTTTTTATTAAAAAACAAGTTTTTAAAATGCGTGATTTGGAAAAAAATAGTAGTTTGCTGAAATTGCTCATTTTTTAAGAACTCACATTATTAACAAGCATTTGTCAATGCCGAACATTCGCTTGCAGGTATTTGCAGTGGTGTGTGGCACTTGGACATGGCTTAAAAAATCCGTGACAAAGAAGTAAAATGAGGGACACAGTTGAACAATTGGTTCTATCCCCTGAAGCAGGCAGCGTAAGAGTATTGGTGTAAAATACTTTGTCTGCAGAAGAGCAAGTCTGTAACTCTGTTTGACAATATTGTGAGCATGCAGTATACCCACTGTTCAGTCAGAGAAACACACATTGTAGAAGGGACAGGAACATTCTGAGGCAAAATCTGGGTCATCACTAAAAATCAGGGAAAGCTGAGAGGTATGGTCCCTCTTTCCCCCTCTCTCTCTAAGGGCACTTTTTGTAAACCAGTTTTTGCTATACAGAAATACAATAAATGTACATTTATGATGACAATCATATTGTTAAGAATGCAGTTATTTCACACAGGAACATTTAATAAAGAATATTAAGAGCTCAGTTATCAACCAATTTCCTCCAGCAGCTCCATATGAAGTCTGAACCATCCATTGCTTAAAATACAATGGCCGCCCAGGTGAACATGAATTATGGCATGGAAATATGCGTATTATCAGTCTTGAACATACAGTCTTCAAACAAATATGTTAGGAGTTTTTGTTGTCTGCTAACTTCAGGATAGAAGTCAGCAGTTAAACCCAACCACCAGTGACAAGGTAAACTCCTGAGGCTGGCTAACAATCACACAGAGCCATTACCTTTACACAGAGTGAAAAGAGACATTTTTAGTGATCTGTGAGGATTTTCAAGCTTTAACACAAGAAAAGTCCTTTATACACCAGAAGTTATATTATACTGTCCATGCACTCTTATGTCTAACATCACGTATTCTGTTCTGGCACCGAGCAAAATAATTTTATTGCAAATCCCTCCCCACCTTTTCCCCATCAATTCCAATCATCTACCACAGTTATGTTGGTCAATAGAAGGGGGGATTGAACTAGTCTAGAAATATTATTATATCCCCCTGCAATTCAATTTTTTATAGAAACAAAAACTTACAAGTTTAGTGAGATTAGGAAACAAAACAGAACTCCTCTGATAGGCAGGTCCAGTCTAGTAAAATTGAATTGAGTGTCACAAGCTTGTATGTCACCAAATTACAGTATATTGCTAATTTACTGGCAGTATAGCCTAGAGGTTAGAGTAATGAGCTGTGAATGAGCTTGGTACATCCAGCAGACCACACCTGGGTTTGATTGTCACAGTCTCCACTTGCATACTGTGTGACTCTGAGCAAGTCACTTAACCACCCAGTGCTCGGGTTAGAAACCCTAATGCCCCAGGAGTTTGCTGGTAATTACACTACAGATTTTCAACATGGTCTTTTTGTGACCCCCACCTCATAAAAACATTTGGGACCTCTGCTCATGAACAGTGGCACTGTGATTTTGTTAATCTGTCCTGAAGGTTGATTTCCCACAGCAACCGCGCCATTGTGTGACAGATGTGTGAAAACACAATTCGGGCAGGATGTGAAAAATGACAGCTGTCCCATTCATAGGGAGGTGTGAAGAGATGGCAATGTTGAAAATCTGGAGTGAAAATTTTACAAATTCTTGAACTTACCAGTGTATGTGGAAACTGCGCAATGCACACTTGTAACACAATCATTTCATGGACTTCGCTTACCAAATTTTCAACATTGGCATTTTATGACCTCTGCTCATGAACAGTGTCACAATGATTTTCTTAATCTGTCCCAAACATTACTTTCCCACAGCGACTGTGCCATTGTGTGCCAGATGTGCGAAAACACATTTTGGGCAGTATGTGGAAAATGACAGCTTTACTGTTTATAAGAAGGTGTGCAAAAATGGCAATGTTGAAAATCTGGAGTGAAAATATTACAATATCTCGAAGTTACAAGTGTGTGTAGAAACTGCTCAGTGTATGCTCATAACACAGTCATTTTGTGGACTTTTGTCACCAAATTTTCAACATAGGCATTTTGAGACCTCCGCTCATGAACAGTGTCAATGTGATTTTTGTAATCTGTCCCGAACATTGATTTCCCACAGTGACTGTGCCATTGTGCACCAGATCTGTGAAAACACATTTCAGCCAAGATATGAAAAATGACAGCTGTGCTGTTCATAAGGAGGTGTGAAAAAATGCCAATGTTGAAAATCTGGACTGAAAATATTACAAATTCTTGAAGTTATGAGTGTGCATGGAAAATACAAAATGCACGCTGGTAACACCGTCATTTTTGAGAATTTTTTCACCAAATTTGCAACATAGCCTTTTTGGGAGCCCACCTCATGAACAGTGACACTGTCATTTTGTTAATCAGTCTTGAAAGGTGGTTCCATGCAGTGACCGCTAAATCACCTTTTGGGACTGAATAACCACATGACAGTGACTGAATTCGTGAGGTGGGGTCCCAAGAACCCCATGTTGAAAATTTGGTGCCAAAATTCACAAAAATGTCTCAGATATCCACCTAAGTTGAAAAAAAAAACATTTATGTCATTATACAGCTGACTGGCATTTCTTCAGTTCGTCGTCGGCTTTGAAGAGAGCAGACGAGTTCCAGCTCCATCAAGACTTTGCACGGGCTCTGTAGGTTAGTATGGGGTGGGGGGGGGGGCGTTTAGTGCGCAGAGGGTGGATGCGGTTGGGGAGGGGCACCGGAGACAATGAGGGACCGTTTTCTGTTTCTACAGGTAAAAAAAAAAATCAAAAGACATTGTGGGATGGTTTTTACATTTACAAGGATGATTGGCATGCTGGGGTGGGCTCCCAGCGTGCCACCTGGGTGTTTGTTGGGGGGGAGGCCTGGAGCCGACTGGGATTGGGCACCCCATTGGCACATGCACTGTGACTGTGTTGGGGAGGCACAAGAGCCGATGGGGGATTGGGCACCCCCCTTAGCACGCTACTCATGGGGGGACGGACATTATGCTGACGGGGAGTTGGCTCCCCTGTCAGCAAATGAACTGGGGAAGGGGCATGCTGACAGGGGAATTGGCACCCCCAATGTTGGTGGGGAGAAATTGGGTGACGTCAATATGCTAAAACTGACACATTACCACCGCTGATTGCAGCGGTGGTTTTCTTTGCACTGAAGACCACTGCAGCTGAACTGCTGTCATAGACAGCTAGCACATTCATTGGTGCAGTACGGTCATACGTGCTACATGGAGCACTGCATTGGACAGGAGGGTCACACACTTCCAGAAAGTCATACTGTCCCAAAATGTTCCTTGCCCTCCAAAAGTCATACTGTTCCAAAATGTTCCTTGCGCATGCGCGCAAGCGAACGCAAAAATATGTAATTTAGGGCAAATGCCACCATTTGACAAAAAAGCATTGGCAAAATTATGCCAGGTTTTGGCACAATTTCATGAAAATTGCATAAATGCAAAATCATAATGCTTAATAAAAATTGTGCCCAGCACTATTCGATATATTTGAAGGGACAAACAGTTCTCTGATTGGTCTTGTACTTCTTTCTTCCCTCTTATATTTTGCTTCTCCAGCACGATGGACTGCTTTATTTTAACTTGGTAAGTGGCACAGCTGCAGAGCCTAATTCATGTTGAATGATGCTGTTCACGCTTCATATTTATTTTAGTTAAGACGGCTGCTTAGACATGCTGTGCAAAGGTGAATACACTGAAGCTTAAAAACTCCATCTGCATCAGCTTCTGTTGAATGCATTATTTGAAACAGTCTGACAGAAACACAGACATCTCATTTTTGTTTCACTAGGCTTGCATAATTGCGTTTTGTTTCCAATTTTCTTGTAGATACTACTGCCAAATAAGGTCATATAAATAGGGGAAGCAGTTTGTTGCAATCTTTCTCAGTATACTAAAATACAATGAAAATCAGAAGAATCACAAAATAATTTGGTTTATATTTGATGAAGATTTGAGAGATCCATTTTGAGTGGACAAGCAAAGGAAGGAAGATACTATTGTCCAGGGGTTAGTGCACCAAATGATGAAGCAACATCTTCCAGGTTTTAGACCTGCCACAACCAATTATTCACCGGGTGTCCTTGAGTTGTTCTCTTGACCTAAAAATTGGGGCTGTTGGGAATTGGCCTATTCTGATCTGGTTGGACTGTTTAGGAATTTCCAATTTCCTAATCTGAATCTTATCCAGTTCCTAAAAGGACCTCAAAATATGAATTGGATTCAGATTTGGAATCCTAAATCCCAATTTCATTTGTAAAAATAGTTTTTTAAGATTTAATATAGGAATTAGAATTTGTGGGCCTCATTTTAGAAAATTCTAATTCCAAAAATTGGGTTAGATTACTACTAATCCAATACCGTTTGCCAGATTCTGAACAACCCTACTTCAAATGCTTTGGTAATTCCATCTATAAAATTGAGTACGCTGGTAATAAGACCCCACTGAAAATGAGATGCTATTTGACTATCTTTGGTGAATAAATTGTGAAAAAAAAAAAAAGACTTGATAATAATATAGTGATTATATTAATATGTTGTTGGTGTATTTGTGCATTTTTGTAATTTGTTTTCAATTTGTATTTTTTTGAAGGTGAGAGCTACATCTGCTCATCAGACAACTTCTTTAAGAGGCTGGACTATACCAAGAATGTCAACCCCAACTGGTCTGTTAATGTCAAGACATCAGCCAACCAGAAAGTGCCTCAGTCTTTGGGCAGTAGTAAGCATGGTGAAGAAATTAAGGAGAGCAAGGAGTTTGTGCGTCCGAAACTGGTGACCATCATCCGGAGTGGTGTCAAACCCCGAAAGGCAGTACGGGTTCTCCTGAACAAGAAGACGGCACACTCATTCGAACAGGTCCTGACTGACATCACTGAGGCTATAAAACTGGAGACAGGTGTGGTCAAGAAGCTTTATACCCTAGATGGGAAACAGGTATGTTAAAGTAATTTTACCCGCTTTCTTTAAAGTCAACAACTGAATATATACAGTAGAAGTAAGGTGCAAACGGTGCAGTTGCCTGGTGTCTATTGGTCACTTCAAAATCAACACTGTCCTCCAAAATTAAAATTTTAAGTGGCTAAAATCCTATTACGATTTGAGTGTTGGCCATTTGTTGTTTCCTGTTGTGCTTGTAAGACAGAGGGCTTGATTTTCAGAGTACCGAGAATGTTGCAAGCCCCTGGTGTGCTGATCCTTTGTCGCACGGGCCTTGTGGCATTCTTCTGGCCACTCATCGGATTTTAATCCTGCGGGCCAACATTGCAACGGACCAGTTTCCCCTAGTCTAACATGTGCCATTTGGGGGATCCTTTTTACAGGGCTTGTGCAAAGTATTTGGCGCAAGCTGCCATAAAGTGTGGAAAGTGTTGCAGCTGTGCCCGATGTACTAAAATCCAGTGCGGTTGTGTCAAACCAAAGAATGGGGGTGACACAGGGCTTGATGTAAGCCCTGCATCAACCTTAGAAAAGCTCGATTATAGAATTTTTCCAGCGTCTCAGGAATTTCCTTTACAGTCACACACTCCTTTTTCTAGTGTTGCGCAATTATGCAACTAGGAACCAATTTTAGAAGTACCACTTCTCTCAGTGCACTTTAACCCCTGCAAGGTATACATATTTTTAAATCAAGGATTGAACCTTGCAGGGGTTAAACTGCACTGAGAGAAGTGGTATATCTAAAATTGGTTCCTAGTTGCATAATTGCGCAACACTAGAGAAGGGAGTGTGTGGCTGTAAAGGAAATTCCTCAGACACTTTGACCAGTGAACCTGTAGCTTAATGGTTAGAGCACTGGAATGGCATACCAGAGATCTGAGGTTCAAATCCCAGTAGGCCACATTTTTCCTTTCTCATTTCCATCCTTGATTTAAAAATATGTATACCTTGCAGGGGTTAAACTGCACTGAGAGAAGTGGTATTTCTAAAATTGGTTCCTAGTTGCATAATTGCACAACACTAGAGAAAGGAGTGTGTGGCTGTAAAGGAAATTCCTCAGACGCTTTGACCAGTGAGCCTGTAGCTTAATGGTTAGAGTGCTGGAACGGCATACCAGAGATCTGAGGTTCAAATCCCAGTAGGCCACACTTTTCCTTTCTCATTTCCATCCTTGATTTAACAATATGTATACCTTGCAGGGGTTAAACTGCACTGAGAGAAGTGGTATTTCTAAAATTGTTTTATTAACTAAATCTTAATCACTAACTGTTATGTTAGTAAAGAGAAATTAATTATAATACAAAGATGATAATAGAATACTTTTTGATATGGATTCCCTAGTTTCCCTGGTTAGACAGTCCCTAACCTTATATAAGGCACCGAGTTTCTGGTTAACGACCTTAACTATTCTTTTACTATGAGCTGAGAAAGTAAGATTGAAATATAATAATAGTCCCAAATACTTAGCTTCTGTAACTTGTTGCAGCATCACACCTGCGAGGTCAGATATTTGTAATGGTTGAGACTTTTTCAATTTTTGGTGGACTAACATATAGTATACTACTGCTTTAATCCCCAGAAGAAAAATGGTCAGTGACTGAGCTACCAAAAGAGCAGCCGTAGCAAATCATTTATAGTTTGTGCTGAGGTTGTTTTTTGCTGCTATAATGCATGAAATATTGAGTACACTTTATTATAAAATGGGAAAGAGCAATACTGTACTGGTGGGATTGAATCACATGACCATGCACTTATTTATTTTTTTTGTAGACTTAATTTCTGCTCCGTACCTCTGGGTAACTCTCTCTGGCATCCACTGCTCACCGCACACTCTACCTCCCACCTGAAGCTCTCTCTCCTTCTTCCTGCACCAGCTTGACAGACGCCCCCCAAGCTCTGCACTCCCTGAGGTGGGGCCACCCTATCCTCCCAGAGTGCTGTATCTTAAATCTAACTTGTTGGCTGGGTGGTCGGGCCCAGAGAGGAGAGAAGCCTGGTGTGTGGAGTGTGGCTCGGCAGGGCAGAGGAGCCTTCACCTATCCCCGAGGATGGAGGTTTTCCTAGTAAGGTTTCCCCAAGAGTGCAACGGTGCAATGACATCAGCGTGGCACGCCACTGCAGACGTCTGCCACACTCCTCCCACTAGTCAGTACGAGTGCGTGTAGTGCCTCCAGTTTCCACGGGGGACCACTATTGTGCCGGGCATACCCTGAATCCCTCCCCATATAGAGAAGAGCAGTCCTCTGGATGCTCCATCCTCTCGCTCCTCTGCTGACCCCCGGTGCCCTAGCTTGTTCCCAAACTCGGATCACGGAGTGATGTGAGTTGTGGCATCCAGCACCTCAACCCTCAGTGCCACCGGACCAACTGACCATGCATTTATTTAAGTAATAAATACGATGGTGTCATCACTATATGAGGCAATAATCTGGTTGCTGAGTAGATAAAATATGAGACAGAAGGCCTTGATTATTGAAAAGTATAGTGATGGCACCATCATATTATCACTACTATGCTACATGTTTTATGCAGAATTGTCGGTCTTATTTTTTATATTGCCCACCCCCTGTTTTTGTTTATATGAACCCCTGCCCCCCCCATAGATTTTTGAAATGGACTTCCCCTTTTCGGTATACACTATTATAAAAATCTGAAACCCCATCGACTCCTCCCCGCTGACAAGTTCCCTCCCTCCAAAACCCTTACCTCACAGTCACAGAATCCAGCATTTGGATGCTAAGCCTGTAACCTACGCTGTCGGCAGCCACTCTCACTGTAAGGGAACAGGAAGCACTTGATTTTAAATATGAGCAGCTGCTGGCAGCAAGAACATCACCCTTAGGACTATATGCTGCATTCTGGTATTCTGAGGTATGGGTAATAGAGAGATTGTATTTGGCAGTCAGCCAGAATGGGCAGGGGGTTTAGATTATCAAGAAAGTACATGCTTGTAAGAGGGTTCCATTTTAAAAAGCGAAATGGCAGCACAACGATTTCCTGTCAATGGGCTGTGAAGAAGCAGCCCGAATATCATGTTACAAAAAAATAAACTACACTTTTTGGTTATATAGAATGCATTTATTTTGTTTAGTTTTTATTGACCGAGAAATGAGGACTAGGCAATTTTCCCTATTTTCAGCCTTGTTCGGGGGAGGGGAGGTGATATGGAAATCAACTAAAATTGAACCAGTTTAGCTGTTGGTGGTATTTTTACTGAATGGGGTAAATATGGCCAGGGCACTGTGTGTATGAAGCTCAGGAAGGGAGAGGTTGGATCCTCCACTTTTCTTGGCAGTTGCTGTGTGACATCTGTCCAAGCAGAATGTAAGGTAAGACGGTGATGTCCCTGCTCTCATTTTATTGACAACAAAGTGACTGTACTGAGCTCTCAGTGGAATAAAAAGACAGCCATGAGTTTGCTGTGGAATAAACTTCATAACTGTGCCTTGTAATTGTATGGGAGGACCCACATATGGCACAATATACAGTAGCATAAACACACGAGTCCATTATATATAGGATAAAGTATGGGGTGCCGTGTGTTATGAGAATTTAACACACACCCGAGTTGTTGGATGGCACATAAACCCCAAGAACGAAGCCCAAGGGGTTTATGATAGCCATCCAACAATGAGGCAATAATTCGAGTAAAACACACTGCACCTCATATTTTATTCTATATAATTGAAGGGGTTTCGTTTTTTCCATTGAGAGGTATGAAAATGAATGAAACACACAGTTTTACCTTGTCTCGTGGATTTTCTTCATTTGATAAAATGTGGAGTCTGTAATGAGTAAAAAACAATAAAGTTAGCATAAGAAGTTTTTACAACTGTTACAGTGGGAATTTAACTAACTTTAATAGCAAAGAGAAATAAAAAAAACAAAAAAACATCCGTTTCAATCTTCTGGTTGTTTTTTTAGTTTGCTACGGGCGTTACTAGGTGTTGCTTAGCAGTGGAGTCTTGTAACCTGCAGAGGGAGGGGAAAAGGTGATAGAAAAGTTGGGAGAAAGCTTCGTTTTTATTTTATTTTTTTTGAGGTAGTACGGGAAAAGAAAATATATCTTGTCGTTTCACAGTGGCTCTGGAGGGGAGTGTTTATGGCTGACTGAATTCATGAGGGACACCGTTTGTGACAGTCTCGAGCTGCATTGTGTCTCAAGCATTTTCCAATTGAAAAAAAGGCACGTGAATGCCGTAACACCTACTCAGGTGTTACGGTATTTAATGCACACTTTTTTCAACAGGAAAAAATAGAACCCATTAATTATAATATCTTTTCTGTCATGATTGTTTGAGGGCTTCTTAACCCACTTAATAAGCCTTATGATAGCGCACCCCAGATTGTGTGGTTGTGCTGTAATAACTGCACTTCCTGGGCCTGTTAAAGGCATGGACCTTCATCTTGTACTTCACAACCAAGCCCGGGCATTTGGCTATTTCAGCATAGCTGTGCTCTCTGTTGTGTGTGGCAGCATCTGAGTAAGGAAGACATGCAGTAGTGCTGTTGCATTGAGAGTGTACCCTGGTTGGGTAGACTTCTGTTGAGTGTTCAGAAATACTGGACTCGATTTTCAGATGGCCCCGAATACCGCAAGCCCCGGGTGGGCTGAACATATGGTGCACAGGGTTAGCAGCATTCTCCTGGCTGGTGATCAGGATTTTCTATCCCATGCACCAATTGCCACAACTTAGTCCAACTTTTTCTGGTCTAGCTTGTGGCAATCCCAGGTACCTTTTTATATCTGGTGCAAGCTGCCGTAAATCAGGTAACGTGTCACAGCTGCACCTGACTTACAAAAATTGGATGCAGTTGCGCAAAGGTGCGTGGCACAGCAGTGCCAAAAAAAGGGGTTTGAAGCAGGGCTTGATGTAAGCCTTGTGTGGCCCTTTGAAAATCGGCACAGTCTGTTGGTTCATGTTCAGTTTTTTTGCTTTGTCAGAGTATAATACAGTTGCATATTATGAGCGGTTGTAAGGTGGAAATCATGCTGCAGCTTATTTGTTTTTGCAATTAAACAAAGCAAAACAATGAGAACAAGAGAAAGTCTTTTGCAAAAATGTGAACCAGTTTCCACCGTGAGGCTCCTCCCGCTTGAATATGTGTTGTAGTTGAGTTTGTTCACTTTTAACTGATATCACACAACAGAGCGAGCCAATAATCTGTCGATTAGTGCTGTCTCTAGGCCATTTCTGTAAGCAGTGGCAAAGGTTATTGCAACACATGAGGTCTGTTTGATGGCTCATATGAAAACAGTTTAATGTGCGGGTTGAGGATATGACCTTATTAAGTGATGAAGGTTGCATCGACTGAACTTGACAGTGATTTTATGGGGGGTTCCACTTGCA
The DNA here is from genome assembly GCA_016271365.2 of Neoceratodus forsteri. NCBI lineage: Eukaryota > Metazoa > Chordata > Ceratodontiformes > Ceratodontidae > Neoceratodus > Neoceratodus forsteri. The sequence goes on along the minus strand of JADMNL010000023.1, from coordinate 428,903,740 downwards.
ACTGCTGCGAGCTTTGAAAAAGAATGTTTCAGATTTCGGTACTGAATACTCCCTGCAAGTATTTTGGAACAAGTATTCAGAATTCTCCAACTTGATTAAGCAAAATAAGGTAAACATGGACAATTCTGTACCTCCCAGAACCATCAGACTTTTTATGTTTGCTTGCGCACAGCGCAAGAAACATATTGCGGCTGCTTGGTGCCAAAGCAGGTTCTGGAGGTGCGGCACTGTTGAGGCCAATACTGGCATGGCATTTTGGGGCGTGTGTGATGTCCACCAATAATGGGGGACACAGCCGGTGACAGTAGTTTGGAACATTGCCACCAACTTGTGACAATTTAGTCGCTGCAATCAGGGAGCGACCTGTCATTGCACGGCGGGATGTAGGAATCCTGATATTGTTTGTGAACACGGCGGCAGCTTGCCGCCGTGTTCTGAAACAATATTACCCCACAATGTTTATCTGCCGACCAGGGAGCCCACTCCTCATCGGCATAATGTAACCCCATTTATGAGTCTCTGCTGACGGGTTTAATCCCTCCAGCAGAAAGAATCCCCCTTTTGTTGTTTGCCGACAGGGTGCCCAATCCCCGTTGGCTACAGCTTCCCCAAAAGCAAGACTCCAGTGGCACGCTGGGAGCTCACCCCAGCGTGTCACTGCCCCCTAAATAAAAACAGTCCCATAAAGTCTTTTTTTTTTTACCCCAGTAAAAGGAAACTGTCCTCGGCGGTCTCCCAGCCCCCACCGCAACCCGCACCCACCCATTGCACACCTGCCTCCCCATCCCCCTCACCCCATGCCCCACCTCGAGTCTGGGCGCAATGATCTTGATGGACCGGGAACAAATCTGCTCTCTTGAAAGCCGACCGCGAACTGAGGAAATGCCGGTAAGCTGTATAATGTAATAAATAGGTTTTTTTTCAACTTTAATGCATATCTCAGGCATTGTTTGGAATTTTGTCACCAAATTTACAACATGGGTTTTTTGGGACCCCTTCTCATTAATTCTTACACTGTCATGGCGTTAATCGACCCTGAAAGGTGATTTTGCGGTCACTGTGCGGAATCACCATTCAGGACTGATTAACGAAATGACAGTGCCAATGTTCATGAGGTGAGCTCTCAAAAAGCCTATGTTGCAAATTTGGTGGGAAAAATCCAAAAAATGACTGTTTTACAAGTGTGCGTTGCGCAGTTGCTACGCACGCTCGTAACGTTGCGAATTTGCAACATTTTCAACCCAGATTTTCAACACTGGCATTTTTTCAGACCTCCTTGTGAACAGTATAGCTGTCATTTTTCACACCCTGGATGAAATGTGTTTTCGCACTTGCGGCGCGGAATAGTGCGATAGGTGTGGGAAATCAATATTCCACACAGATTAAGAAACTGACAGTGGTACTGATCATGAGCAGAGGTCCTAAAATGCCTATGTGGAAAATTTGGTGATGATACTCCATCAAATGACTGTGTTACGAGCATGTGTTGCGCTGTTCCTACGCATGCTCGTAAGTTCATGCATTTTCAATATTTTCATTCCAGATTTTCAACATTGCCATTTTACCACACCTCCTTATGAGCAGTACAGTTGTCATTTTTCCCATCTTGCCCAAAACGTGTTTCCGTGAATGTAGCGTACAATGGCGCAGTCGGCATGCTAAATCAATGTTTGGGACAGATTAAGAAAACTGATTAAGAAAAGTGACACTGGTCATGAGCAGAGGTGTTACAATGGCTATGTTGAAAATTTGGTGAAAAAAGTCCATAAAATGACTGTGTTACGAGCGACCATTGCGCAGTTTCCATGCACCCTCGTACGTTCATGGATTTCTTTTTTTTTTTGCAATTCACTTTTTATTAAATTTTTAAACCAGTTAATACAGAGACATGGAAAGAAGTGTAAAACCAGGTGTACAAAAATTTCAAACTCAATACATCCAGACAAGTCACCACCATAACCTTTGGTCTCTGTAAACCCCCCAACGACCTCCCTCCATCCCCCTCGTGCAAGGCACTGTGCTACACCCATTAGAAATAGAAAACTACGCCTACCAGACATAGAATATGCAGCTTATTAACGGGGACCAGATTCTCTCAAGAGAGGCAACTGATACGAGAACAGCTATCATTCTTTCCACTCTGAGACTCGCTAATAGCTCAGACAACCATTCCGCATAGGAAATAATTGTAGAGTCTTTCCAATGCTTAAGGACTAATCTTTCACAGTAATTGAAATCAATGACATATGATACTTCCTTGCTTTGACCTGGCAGTTTGACATTACGCCTAATAAACAAACCTCCGGGTAACATCTCCTCCAAGCCTAAAAGTGGGCTAGCTTTATCTTTAATCTCTCTCCACAAGGTGTAATTCTTGAGCATTCCCAAAAGATATGGAGCAGATCTCCACCTCCGGGTAATTCTGTAACACTTAGGGTCAGGCAAGACCCTAAGGTCTACTAATTTTTGAGGGGAGTAGTAGATATTGTGCAAAATCTTAAACTGGGTCAACTTAAGGTGGTCCTGTTTAAGAAACGTGTGACAGTTCGTCCAAATATGCGACCAGTCCAACTCAATATCAGGAAAAGCCCTGGCCCAGTGTGTCGATAAAGCCAGATTTTCAGTGAAGGTCCACTGACTCAGGACCTGATAAAGTTTTGAGATCGTGTGGGGGGTTCTAATCAAGGGGCGTACAGTATCCCAAAAAGTAATACGGGGTGGGGTAGCCCCATTTGTTCCTATTTTCTGAATAAGCAGGTGATGCAGTTGGTAAGCTTTGAAACAGTCCTTTCCAGATAATTTAAGTTTATTTAATATATGAGAGGTTGAGACTAATTTACCATCCCCTCCCAGGAGATCTCGAATCGAACACTCCTCTAGATTAGATAACCAACCCTGTCTAATAGTTTGATGCCCAATTAATAAGTGAGGATTACCAATAATTGGTTGAGTGCTGTCAACGAGATGCTCATATTTTAAAAAGTTACAGAGTTGGTTGTGTATCCTTAGGGAGGTCCCTATAGGCGAATCCCTAAAGGAATGGAGCACCCCAGGGGTACTATAATACAAGGCTTCAGGATTAAGACCCAGACTCTTGACCCACCTAACCTCTAAATTAACCAAGGGACATAGTCCTTAGAATGCTAGGAGGTGTTCGACAAGGCCCATCTGCCATATTTATTTATATGGCCACCCAGAAATAAAAGGGCAAAATGGGAATTTCAGTCCTCCTAGCTCTTTGGCGCCACCAGTTTTAGATAGGACATTCTAGCCTTCCTAAAATTCCAAATGAAATTGGCAACCAGTTTATGTACCCTGTAAACCATGCCAGAGGAATCCAAATATTAAGCATAGCTAAGGGGAAAAGCCTAGGAAAATGTTCATTTTAACTATGCTTATTCTGCCCCAAAGTGACAGAGGGAGCTGCGCCCACCTCTTCATGTCCAACTCCAAGGTGCGCACTAAAGTATCTAGGTTAAGATGACGCATACGGTCCGGGCTATTCGCCAAATGAAGACCTAAGTACTTGAGAGACTTGGGTCTCCATCCCAAACCCAATCCTGTAATGTCAGTTTTAATAACTCTGCAGTTTAAGGGATATACCACCGTTTTCTCTTGATTTAATTTGTAATTGGATAGGGTGCTAAACTCCTGTATCATTTCCAACAAAACGGGGACCGAAGAGGCAGGGTTGGATACATAAATTAATAAATCGTCCGCAAAAGCTGTTACTTTCACCACCTGATCCCTGATTCTTATCCCTTTGACCCTATTAGAATGAACAATCTGCCTAATCAATGGTTCCAAGTACAGGTTGAATAGGAGAGGGGAAAGAGGACACCCTTGCCTAGTCCCAACATATAGGTTGAACGGTGAGGAGATCACTCCATTACAAGTCACTCTTGCCGTGGGGGTAAAGTATAGGGCCCTGATCCAGCTAATAAATTTCTCCGGAAACCCCACCTTATCCATCACCCGAAATAAGAAAGCCCAGTGAACCCTATCAAAGACCTTTTCAGCATCCAGAGGGACCAGTGCCAAAGGGAGGCCGGCCTCATCAGCTACTGAGAGGACATGGGATAATGTTCTAAAATGATCTGCCGAGGATCTGCCCTTCATAAAACCCGCCTGTTCCGGGCCTATTAGGTTTGGCAGCAGTTTACTAATTCTCTCGGCCAGAATTTTAGATAAAATCTTAAGATCATAATTTAACAGGGAAATAGGCCTGTAACTACCTGGATTCTCAAGAGGTTTATCTGGCTTAGGTATAAGTACTATAAGTGCCTCAAATAAACTTTTATCCGTATCGGCTCCAGAGAATATGTTGGTATACCCTAGATAGTAAAGGGATCAACTGGTGAAAAGGGTTTTATAAAATTTGGCGAAAACCATCAGGACCAGGTGTCTTATCCATGGGTAGACTTCTGATAGCCATTTCTATTTCACTGTGAGTGATATCGGCAATGAGCGACCTATGATCTGTCATCTCCAGGCTAGGCAATGGCAACTGGTCCAAATAGTGTTGGATCTCAGATTGGGAGGGTGGAGACTGCATTTTCCCGTATAACACTTCATAGTAATTTCGAAAAGCAAGAGTTATCCCTTCTGGATTAGTTATTATACATTTATCCTGATCTGACCAGATCCCTTCTATTACTCGGGATGCTTCTAGCTGTGCAATGCGCCGAGCCAGAAGCCTCCCAGGCTTCTCCCCCTGGTCCGCATATCTAGCCCTAGTTTTAATCATAGCCAGCTCAGCCTGGTCACCCAGCATTTTAAGGTATTCGTCTCTGACTTTTATTAGTTTAACCTCGGTCTCCTCCAGGGGATTAGTAACCAAGTCTAACTGCAGGCCCTTAATTTGGTCCAGCAAATGTAGCATAGTGGCCTTTCTCCTTTTGCCCTAGTGGCTTGACTTATTAATAGACCTCTCATGTATGCCTTAAGCGCAGACCATAAAATATCCGGCCTTATACCCTCCTTGTCATTAAACAAAATGAATTCCTCAATTTGGGACGTCAGACTGTTGATTACTTGGGGGGCCCTCAATAGCTGGTTGTTAACTTTCCATCTATTACCCCTACTACTCACCGACGGGACAGAGAACATAGCCTCAACTGCCGAGTGATCAGACAGGGGAGCCGCCACTATCTCAGCCCCCACAACACCTTTCAGGAGGGAACGAGAGCATAGTATGTAGTCAATCCTCGAACCCGATTTATGTACTGGCGAATAGTAGGTGTACTCCTTAGTATGCGGATGGAGCACTCTCCAAACATCGGCTAGGCCCAGACGGACCACTAGGTCATCCAAAGCCAGGGCAGCCGGAGTAGAACACCCTTGTGTTCTCGAGGACCTATTCATCCGTGATCTAGTACCAGGTTAAAATCCTCTCTATTACCATAGGGAGGTGGCTAAATGGGAGCAACGTCTTAATAGCCTAGTCAGAAAATCTTGACTGTCAGAGTTGGGACCATAAACAACCCCTAGTAAAATTTCCATGTTATATAATTTCCTGTGCTAATAGAAATCTCCTTCTCCATCTGTAATAATTTTAGTAGGACTGAAAGGAACCGATCTATGCAGTAGAATCAATACTCCTCTACTCTTGGAGTTTCCTGTGATGAAAGTACACTCCAAATTGCATTCTCTCAAGCTTCCACTTCCTCTTGAAGCAAATGGGACTCTTGCAAGAAGGCAATTTGATCTTAGCGGCTCTAAATATTTCAAGATTCTAAATTGCTTTACCTTATGTCTGGCCCTTTAACATTCCATGTACAAAATTTAATCAAGGTATCGGTCCCCATAATCAAAATAAAACTTGACAAGCTTAGTAGGCATACCCTTAGTATCTCTGTAGCACCAGTGACCTTGCACCCTCCCCGTGGAGCCCACCCCAATCCCCACCAGGCCAAAAGTCCCCCATAACTCAAACCCCGAAAACATGAAGAAATTGTCCCATTACCCTTCCATCCTCTCACCCCACCTCCCTGCCCACCCAAACCCCACCACTCTGCTTTACGGCCCATGATACCAGGATGCCTGGCTTACCTTTCCCACTCTCCGCCCCTAGATTTACAAACAGGAATTAAGTCCCTCACTGTAAGAAAATAAACGGTATTAAAACCCAGCCCCAAGTTGGGCGAATACGGGGATCGCACCCCCCCTTAGTAAGACCTAGTACAAGGTTAGGCCCTCCAAAAACGAATAGGATACAAGCAAATGCAAGACCCATTTCTCGGGCATATTGAAATGAGATAATGTCCAAGCCCAGAAAAAGAAAAAAAAAAAAAGGGGGTTCATGCAAGTCCAAACCTTTCTGACGAATATAGACTTTCTTGTGATAACAAAGAGTGTCCTAAATTATAAAGTCCCCGAGGGTCATAAAACCCCTTCTAAATGATTGAAACAATGCCCAAATTGCCCTTGCAACTAGGGTCTAATAGTCTTGGCCCAATAAAATATGCAATCCGCACTTAAATCAATTCCGCTGTATGGCGTGATAATGTCTCCCAGAAAAATAAGCGATGTTAAAACCCAGCCCCAAATTGGGCGATTACGGTGAATATACACCCCCAAAATAAGACCTAGTGCAAGGTTAAGCCGTCCAAAAACCAATAGGATGTGTTCGAGTACAAGATCCTTCTGCCGGGCATATTGAAGTGAGATAGTGTCCAAGTCCCCCCCAAAAAATGCATGCAAATCCAAACCACTCGGACATATATAGAGTATCATAGGATAACAAAGAATCTCCAAAATTATAAAATCCCCGAGGATCATAAAGCTCCTTCAAAAAAATCAAAATAATGCCCAAATTGCCCTTGCGACTAGAGTCTGATAATTTTAGACCAATGGAATATGCAATCCACATTTAAAACGAATCCGCTGTATGGCGTGATAATGCCTCCCAGAAGAGAACACCGACTCTTTCAGCCTCCTCCTACATCCTTGAATAATTCGGGATAGGCCTCTCGCAGAGCCAAAGAAGCCACTTCCACAGAGTCGAATGATTTCCAGTCGTTGCCCAACAGCACTTGTAATCTGGCAGGGTATCCCATTCTGAATTTGATTCCGGCCGCTATCAGTCTTTTGACATACGGGTGGAAAGTCGCTCGCTTTAGCCTTACAGACCGCGGGAGGTCTTGAACAACCCTTACCCGCGAGCCCTCCCAAAAAATCTCTTTGTCCTCTCTGGCTTTCCCGATGATCAACTGCCTTTCTTGATAATTCAAATATTTTATAATAAAAGGCCTTGGAGGGTGTTCAGGTGACGGCAGCGGACTCAGCGCTCGATGGGCCCTCTCCACGATATATTTAGGCCACAAAGGTGAAGGTCCGGCTATCTTCTCCGTTAATTTCTGGGCAAAGAGAATCGGTCCTGAGCTTCAGCCTTTTCAGGCAACCCGATGAGGACAACGTTGTTTCCGACTCAACCTTCTAAATCCTCCACCTTCATCTCTAATTTCTGGATCTTCGTGAAATCTTTACCACCAACGCTCGGTTCTATCCTGCTTCCTTCTAGGATTTGACGCTGGCTTCGCTATCAGAAGCCCTACGAGAGAGATCTTCCATCGTGGCTTTAATGTTTTTAGCTCCCTGCCATGTCTACCATCGTGGTTTAAGGGTCTGATCTCTCCTCCAGAAAGCGCGAAAGAGTTAAAGGCTCTTCGAGGGCTGGATTCACTTGCCCCGCAGACTGTATCACCGGGAGGCCTTAAACTTTTGGCCACCTTCTCAGGCATTGCAGGTGGGGTGTGCTTCGGAGGCAGCTTTCTCATCTCAGCCTCCATAAGTGGATAGAGCACAACTTCTTCTGTCAGATACCGTCGAGTTTATTTAGAAACGGGTGATAGAAACAGCGAGTTTGATCAGAATTTTCGGGCTAGAGAAGGAGCACTTAGGGAGATCAACTACTCCGCGTCCCGCATCACGTGACTCCACGTTCATGGATTTCTAATATTTTCAGTCCAGATTTTCACCACTGACATTTTTCCACACTTCCTTATGAGCAGCATAGCTGTCATTTTTCACACTATGGCCGAAATGTGTTTTCTCACTTCCAGCGCAGAAATGTGTGGTCGCTGTGGGAAATCACTGTTCGGGACAGATTAAGAAAATCACAGTGACACTGTTTATGAGCGGAGGTTCCAAAATGCCTGTGTTGACAATCTACTGTAAAACATCCCCAAACTAATTGCATTATGGGTGTGCGTCACCCAGTTTCTACACACGCTTGTGACTTTACCAGTTTTTTTAATATTTTCACTGCAGATTTTCAACATTGCCATTTTTTACACCTCCCTATGAACAGTACAGTTGTCATTTTTCACATCCTGTTTGAAATGTGTTTTCACACCTGTGGTGCCAAATGGTGTAGTCGCTGTGCAAAATCAGCTGCAAACAAACTGATATTGCCACTGTTCATAAGGTGAGGGTCACAAAAAACCCATGTTGAAAATTTGGAGTGAAAATGCCAATGAACGCCTGAGACGTTAGGGTTTCTGACCATAACGCCCCACCCTGTAGAGATTGACAGGCATCAGGGGTGTGACTTGGGATTCTCGCCTGTAATGCTCATAGCATTCCACACCCTGCAGCCAGTGAGAGGCATCGAGGTGTGCCTTGGACTCTCCGGCCCCAAAGTTCACCCCATTCTCCTATGCAGCACCCATCTCACTGTATTTACTGATGGAATGGGGTGAGCATGAAGGCCAAAGACCCCAAGGCACACTGTGACACTTGTCGGTGTCTGCAGGGTAGGGTGTGATGAAATAGCGTGACCGTTATGCCTGACGACCCAAAGGCACATCCCAATGCCTATCAGTCTCTGCAGGGTGGTGACGGGGTTGGCTTCAGTTCAAAACTTCACTGCCATTCCTATTATCTAGCTCTCTAACTCCTACACTACCAATGCCAATGCCAACAAGCAAACATTCGGAATTGACAAATGCTTGTTTAAGACTGTCAGACTTGGTAGAAACACACAATACTTTAGCTTTATGTATGAATCTGAGCTTGCAAGGAATATCAGGGTACACAGCCCCCAGGCAGAAAAGGCAGATGGGTGCAAACTGTGGGCTTCAGTCTTTCTGAGTGAAACAAGCAAAAAAAAACAGCACAGACTCTCTAAGGAGCGCACTGCTGAAAAGCACAAGTTGACAAGAAACAAAGCATGCACACTAGGGAGTAGCATTGAAATTAATTGAGTGAGTAGAAATAAGTGCAGTAGTGTAAAGTACAACAAGTTGCCTGTTACCCAGATGAATCTACCATCTGACTCTGCATCTATACACCTGCAGAGCTAGTGATTGTCTGTTTTTCAAAAATGGCCATTTCCATTTTGCAAAATCTTAAAATCCATTTTTTTCCAGTTTTGTTTTACCCCTGTTGAAGGTAAATCAGTATGTGTTGTACAAAAACGTGGCTTAAGATTGTGAGGTTGTTCCAAAAAGCTTGTGAAGAGTGTTTTTTTAATGAAAAATTGAAACGCAAATGCTGGTTGAAAAATGACAAATTCCATTTTTATGTTGATTGCGTGCATGCGCAAGAAACATATTGCGGCAGCTTTCTCCAGAAGCAGGCTGTGGAGGTTAGCACTCATGTGGCCAATGCCCCCACAGCCTTTAAAGGCTTGGCCCACTTCCCCCAATGCCGTGGCATGCTGCTGCTGACACTAGTTCAGCCAGCGTGCCACCAACTTGTAAAAATTTAGCCGCTGCAATCAGGGGCCATCTCGTCATTGCAGCGTCAGCCATTTGCTGCAATGAGGGAGCGAACCGTCATTGCAGGCTGGGATCTTGAAACACTGATATTGTTTGTGAATATGGCGGTGGCTTGCCGCCGTGTTCATAACAATAATAACCAGCGAAGTGTCAATCCCCTCGGCAGCATGTGCCCACCTGAACTTGTTTTGTGCGATTACCTTAATTGCCGCTATTTCAGTGCCAAGATTTATAAAGGCCGACGGGAAGCCCACCCCATCGCGGCATTATGTAAACCTCCCGCTTTGTTGTCCGCCGATGGGGTCCAATCCCAGTCGGCGAATGTCATCCCCTCCTTTTGTTGTGTGCCGACGGGGGTGCCCAGTCCCCCATCGGCTACAGCTTCCCCCCCAAAAGAAAATCTCTGTTGGTACGCTGGGAGCCCACCCCAGCATGCCACATGCCCCTGTAAAATAAAAATGGTCCTGCAATGTCTTGTTTTTTTTTTTAACCTGTAAAAAAGGAAACAATCCCTCGGCAGTCTCCCTGCCCCCTCCCACAACTCACATCCACCCACTGTGCACCCTGCCTCCCCACACCCCACCCCTCACCCCATACTTACCTCCGGAGTCTGGCACGATGATCTTCGGTGGAACAGGAACATGTCTGCACTCTTCAAAGCTGACTGCGAACTGAGAAAATGCCGGTAAGCTATATAATGGAATAAATAGGGTTTTTTCAACTTTGATGCATATCTCAGACATTTTTTGGAATTTTGGCACCAAATTTTCAACATGGGGTTTTTGGGACACCTCCTCTTGAAATTCTGCCACTGTCATATTGTTATTCAGCCCCGGAAGGTGATTTCGCGGCCACTGAGCGGAAACCCCTTTTGGGACTGATTAACAAAACGACAGGGCCAGTGTTCATGAGGTGGGCTCTCAAAAAGCCTATACTGCAAATTTCGTGGGAAAAATCCAAAAAATGACTGTTTTACGAGTGTGCATTGCGCAGTTGCTATGCACACTTGTAACTTTGCGATTTGCAATATTTTCATGCCAGATTTTCAACATTGCCATTTTTTTCAGATCTCCTTGTGAACAGCACAGCTGTCATTTTCCACATCCTGGCTGAACTGTGTTTTCACATTTCCGGCGCAGAATAGTGCAGTCTCTGTGGGAAATCAGTGTTCAGGACAGATTAAGAAAATGACAGGTGTGTTCATGAGTAGAGGATCTAAAATGCCTATGTTAAACATTTGGTGGCGATACTCCATAAAATGACTGTGTTGCGAGCATGCGTTGCGAAGTTTGCACTCACGCTCGTAACTTCACGAATTAATAATATTTTCACTCCAGATTTTCAACATTGTCATTGTTCTGCACCTCCTTATGAACAGTACAGCTGTCATTTTTCACATCCTGGCCGAAATGTGTTTTCGCAGTTCCAGCGCAGAATCGTATGGTTGCTGCAGGAAATCGTTGTTCAGGACACATTATGACAATGACAGTGATACTGTTCATTAGCAGAGGTCCTAAAATGTCTATGTTGAAAATCTGGTGAGGAAAGTCCATAAAATGAGTGTGTTACGAATGTGAATTGCGCAGTTTCCATACATGCTCGTACATTCGTAACGTTGCACTATTTTCACTCCAGATTTTCAGCATTGTCATTTTGCCACACCTCCTTATGAACAGTGCAGCTGTCATTTTTCACATCCTGGCTGAAATGTGTTTTTGCACTTCCGGCGCACAATAGTGTGGTCACTGTGGGAAATCAGTGTTCGAGACATATTAAGAAAATCACACAGACACTGTTCATGAGCAGAGGTCCTAAAATGCCTATGTTGAAAATTTTGTGATGAAACTCCATAAAATGACTGTGTTACGAGCATGTGTTGTGCAGGTTCCACGCACTCTTGTAAATTTGCAAATTAGTAATATTTTCACGCCAGATTTTCAACACTGGCATTTGTTCACACCTCCTTATGAACAGCACAGCTGTCATTTTTCACATCCTGGCCGAAATGTGTTTCCGCGCTTCTGGCGCACAATACCGCAGTCGATGTCGGAAATCAGTGTTTGGGACAGATTAGGATTGAGCGACTGGGAGGGAGGACCGAGCTCAACTGAGCTCTGTCGGGACTCCTCAGGATTTCTTTTGGGCAGGAAAGGCGACAATGCAGGCAGGAGCACAGTACAAAGGGCAGCCTGCAGCGCGGGAGATACAGAGCGAGTGAGTGAAGGAGGGGGAGTGAGTGAGCTCAACGGAGCTCTGTTGGGACTGCTATGGATTTCTTTGTGGGCAGAAAAAGGCAGCAATGCATGCAGGGGCTGAGTACAAAAGAGCAGCCTGCAGCGGTGGGAGAAACAAAATGAGCAAGTGAGAGAGGAGGAGTGAGCGAGCTCGACGGACCTGTATTGTGACTGCTGCAGACTTCTTTGTGGGCAGAAAAGGGTGGCATCGCAGGCAGGAGCCTAGTACAGAAGGGCAGCCTGCAGTGCCAGCAGAAACGGAGCAAGCAAGTGAGACAGGGGGAGTGAGTGAGGCCAACGGAGCTTTGTCGGGACTGCTGGAATTTTTTTTTGTGGGCAGAAAAAGATGCCAACAGAGGCAGGAGCCCAGTACAAAAGGGCAGCCTGCAGCGCCAGGAGAAACAGAATGAGCGAGTGAGACAGGGGGAGTGAGCGAGCTCAATGGAGTTGTATCATGACTGCTGTGGATTTCTTTGTGGCCAGGAAAAGGCGGCAATGCAGGCAGGAGCCCAGTGCAAAGGGCAGCCTGCAAGCGCGGCAGAACAGACAGAAGAGTGAGAGAGGGGGCGGCGAAGTTCAACAAAGCTGTGTCAGGACTGCCACAAATGTCTTTGTGGGCAGAAAAAGCTACCAACACAGGCAGGGACCCAGTGCAAAAGGGCCACCTGCAGCAGCGGGAGACACAAAATGAGCGAGTGAGGGAGGGGGAGTGAGCGAGCTCAATGGAGCTCTGTTGGGACTGCTGCTGATTTCTTTGTGGGCAGAAAAAGGCAGCAATGCACACAGGGGCCCAGTGCAAAAGGGCAGCCTGCAGTGGAGGGAGAAACAGAATGAATGAGTGAGAGAGGGGGAGTGAGTGAGCGAGCTCAATAGCGCTCTATCATGACTGCTGCAGATTTCTTTGTGGGCAGAAAAGGGCAGCAACACAGGCAGGAGCCCAGTACAAAAGGGCAGCCTGCAGCGCTGGCAGAAACAGAACAAGCAAGTGAGACAGAATGGAGCTCTGCCAGGACTGCTGCAGATTTCTTTGTGGGCAGAAAAAAAATGCCAACAGAGGCAGAAGCCCAGTACAGAAGGGCAGCCTGCAGCGCCAGGAGAAAAAGAATGAGCGAGTGAGACAGGGGTAGTGAGCGAGCTCAATGGAGGTCTATTGTGACTGCTGCAGATTTCTTTGTGGGCAGGAAAAGGCGGCAATGCAGGCAGGTGCCCAGTACAAAAGGCCAGCCTGCAGCCCCAGCAGAAACAGAATGAGTGAGTGAAAGAGGGGGAGTGAACGACCTCAACGGAGCTGTGTCGGGACTGCTGCACATGTCTTTGTGGGCAGACAAAGCCTGCAATGCAGGCAGGAACCCAGTACAAGGGCAGCCTGCAGCAGCAGAGACATAGAACGCGAAAGTGAGGGAGGGGAGGAGTGAGCTCAATGGAGCTCTGTTGGTACTGCTGCGGATTTGTTTGTGGGCACAAAAAGGCAGCAATGCATGCAGGGGCCCAGTACAAAAGGGCAGCCTGCAGTGACGGGAGAAACAGAACGAATGACTGAGAGAGGGGGAGTGAGTGAGCGAGCTCAACTGAGCTCTATCGTGACTGCTACAGATTTCTTTGTGGCCAGAAGAAGGCGGCAACGCAGGCAGGAGCCCAGTACAAAAGGGCAACCTGCAGCGCCGACAGAAACAGAACAAGCGAGTGAGAGAGGGGGAGTGAGTGAGCTCAACTGAGCTCTGTCGGGACTGCTGCAGATTTGTTTGTGGGCAGAAAAATGTGCCAACAGAGGCAGAAGACAACTACAAAATGGCAGCCTGCAGCGCCAGGAGAAACAGAATGAGCGAGTGAGACAGGTGGAGTGAGCGACCTCAACAGACCTCTGTTGGCACAGCTGTGGATTTCTTTGTGGGCAGAAAAAGGTGCCAATGCAGGCAGAAGTCCAGTACCAAATGGCAGCCTGCAGTGCCGGGAGAAACACAGCGAGTGAGTGAGAGCGGGGGAGTGACCGAGCTCAATGGAGCTCTATCGTGACTGTAGTGGATTTCTTTGTGTTCAGAAAAAGGTGGCAACACAAGCAGGAGCCCAGTGCAAAAGGCCAGCCTGCAGCGCCAGCAGAAACGGAACAAGTAAGTGAGAGAGGGGGAGTGGGCTAGCTCAACGGACCTGTGTCAGGACTGCTGCAGATTTCTTTGTGGGCAGAAAAAGCCACCAACAGAGGCAGGAGCCCAGTACAAAAGGACAGCCTGTAGCGCCAGCAGAAACAGAATGAGCGAGTGAGAGAGTGGAAGTGACCCACCTCAACGGAGCTCTGTCGGAACAGCTGCAGATTTCTTTGTGGGCAGCAAAATGTGCCTATGCAGGCAGAAGCCCAGTACAAAAGAGCAGCCTGCAGCACTGGCAGAAACAGAATGAGCGAGTGAGAGAGAGGGAGTGAGCGAGCTCAAAGGAGTTCTATTGTCACTGCTGTGGGTTTCTTTGTGGGCAGAAAAAGGTGGCAACGCAGGCAGGAGCCCAGTACAAAAAGCCAGCCTGCAGCGCCGGCAGAAATGGAATGAGCGAGAGAGAGAGGGGGAGTGAGCTAGCTCAACGGACCTGTGTCAGGACTGCTGCAGATTTCTTTGTGGGCAGAAAAAGGCGCCAACAGAGGTGGGAGCCCAGTACAAAAGGGCAGCCTGCAGCGCAAGCAGAAACAGAATGAGCGAGTGAGAGAGGGGGCATGACCCACCTCAACAGAGCTCTGTCAGGACACCTGCAGATTTCTTTGTGGGCAGAAAAATGTGCCAACACAGGCAGGAGCCCAGTACAAAACAGCAGCCTGTAGCACCGGGAGAAACAGAACCAGTGAGTGACACAGAGGCAGTGAGCGAGCTCAATGGACCAACGCAATCAACATTTGCCATTGACAAATGCTTGTATACCAGTGTTTTCCATTGAAAACTGAAAATCAATGGCTTTCTATCTATCTATCTATCTATCTATCTATCTATCTATCTATCTATCTATCTATCTATCTTTCTGCCTGTCAGTCTGTCTGTCTTCAGAAAAAAACCCTTCAAGGGGTGAATTCTTCCACCTGGAACCTGGCTCAGTAGTGGGGTTTCAGTGGGGTGTGCTGCCACAATGGGCTGACTGGGAACTGGGAACATAGAAACATAGAATGTGACAGCAGATAAGCACCCCCAGGCCCACCTTATCTGCCCATTTTATTTTAATCTTCATTTTTAAGTTGTCTTGTGCGCACAGCACAAGCAACATTTTGTGACAACTTACTTGAATAGCAGGTTGTGGAGGTGTGGCTCTGTAGTGGCAAATGGCATCACTGCTTTCTTGGGCTGGTCTCTGTGGCACCAATGAATGAGCACACTGTCTATGACAGCAGATCAGAAGCCTGCCACCAACTTGAAAGAATTTTGCTGCTGCAGTGAGGGAGCACTCTGTCATTGCAAGGCGTGCCTTGCCTGCTGAAACATTTCAATAAACATGGCAGTGGCTCCCGCCATCCGTCTGTCACAATGCCTAGTTTTTAAATTAATATCAAATGCTATTTCACATGCCATAGTTACCACTTATATTTGAAAGGTGCCTCACTCCACAAATTCGCTATTCTTATTTTTCTCTGTCCGCAATAAATCTGTCCATTCAGCACCCCTGAGTCTTCAGGAAGAGAGAGAGAGAGAGAGGGAGAGGAAGGAAGAGGGAGAGGTATAGGGAGAGGGAGGGAGGGAGGAGAGAGAGAGAGAGAGAGAGAGAGAGAGGAGAGAGAGAGAGAGAGAGAGAGAGAGAGAGAGAGGCGAGGTGCTAAAACAGATTATCAAACTGGAGTGTGCATGGGTGGGTGGGGAAGGAACTGAAAAGTTTAGGGTTAGGTAGATGTGTCTGGCTGGCCAGTCGTAGCCCACAGCGAGTTTGGTGCCTCCATCCAGGGGCAGCGGCAGGAATGACAAACCTCGACACACAACCCCTGACTCTCAGACCCACAGGAGCAGAGACAGCAGCAGGAGGAGGAGGAAGAACCTGCTGGATGAGCAGGTGTGAGAAGACACTTGCAGTAGCTCGGAGCCAGCTGGTGTGTACAGTGAGTGCAGCAGTTTGGAAGCAGTCAGCCCGCTGGCCATCGCATGCATCAGAGGTTCTTCATCACTCCCTCTCACGGTCCCTGTCTCTGTTCGGTAGCTGCTCTGAAAGGCGCAGCATGGCAGAGAGGAACTGCAGCCTGAGGAGCCCCTTAACAGTGCTTCAAGCCTCGGCTACCAACCAGGGCAGCTAAGGGCCCCTATCCAATCTCACACTGACCGAAAGAGACTAAGAAGCAAGAGCCCCCTTCCCAACCCCTCTCCCTCACTTCTAGACCCCCAGCACCATCTCCTCTCACCCACCCACCCAGTGAGTCCGGCACCACTTTCCAACTATGGCAGGGCTCCCAGATTTATGGGGATCCCCGTATTTAATGGGGTTTTACTTGCAAATGTGGTACGGGGATGAAAAACAAATCTGGGGCTTTCTCAGGGGAATTGGTCTTTCGTTAAGGAACTCTACAGGGTATTGGCGGTACCTTGTCCTTAATTTATCTGCCCAGATTGTTACTTGCACCATTGTGTTCACACAGGATTGGCATAGCAGGCGCCAGTCCTGATTGGCCACAGCACCAATAAGGTACTATGAATTTTGGCAGGATCCACACTGGTGGCACTGTAAATCAATGATATGCCGAGCGGGAGATGGTTTGCTTGATCAGTTCTCCAGCTCTCGACACCGAACAGCATTCTGGCTCTCAGCGGTGGGCTTTCATTATTCTGGACCGATAGTGACAGTGATTTTTAAAACTTATACAGTACCTCCCTAAAATGTTTTGAAAAATAATAGCCTCACCTTCTACATAACTGTGGGCTTCACAGTTCCACACAGTATGAGTAGTTACCGGCAGTGTGTGGTTCATTCCTCAGGACTGTGCTGTGCCAGGTAGACAGGACCAGAACTTAATAGAAAACTACTCATTGGCTAAAGAAAACAATAATTAAAATCCTCCACAGTACAGTCACCTGTGGGTGTTCGTTCCAACGGGACATCGGAACTGCTGGAGTAAAAGTACTTAGTTAAAAACTGCCCTCTCAGAGTTGTGGACCCGGTGACAACACAGTGATAGCAACCTGTCAGGTAAAAAAATCATCATCATGGGACAGTGATTTTTTTTAAAGTATAGCTACTTTAGAGTATGTTTTGAACACATTGCAGTGAGTTTGTTTCTAATATGCCACCACCATCACCAAATTTGTGTTGATTTTTTTTACAGTAACAGTTGGCAAAGTGGATATATAATTCATCTCATCTCTATTTACACCAGCTTTGAAATATATAATAATGGTTATAAATATATTTTATTGAACAGTTATCATTTAGAAACATAGAAACATAGAATTTGACGGCAGATAAGGACCGCTTGGCCCACCTAGTCTGCCCATTTTCCTACCTAACAGATAAGCTGTAGATCCTAGTTAACCAACAGCTTACTTCCTCCTACCCCCCACTAGGACTGCCTTATGTCTGTCCCATGCATTCTTGAATTCCCCCACTGTTCTTGACTCCACGACCTCCTCAGGGAGGCTGTTCCATGCATCCACAACTCTCTCCATAAAAAATACTTCCTCACATTACCTCTGAGCCGTCCCCCCTCTATCTTCAAATTGTGCCCCCTTGTTCTTGCACATCTCTTTTTCTGAAAGATGCAACCCTCTTGGACTTTGTTGATTCCCTTGAGGTACTTGAAAGTTTCTATCATGTCCCCTCTCTTCCTTTCCTCAAGGGTATACATATTAAGCTCCTTTAGTCTTTCTTCGTACAGTATGTCTTCTGGTGCAGACCCTGCACCATTTTGGTTGCCCTCCTCTGGACAGCCTCCACTCTGTCTATGTCTTTGCGGAGATGGGGTTTCCAGAAGTGCAGACAGTGCTCCAGATGAGGTCTCGCCAACTGTCTGTACAGAGGGATAACAACTTCCGGTTTTCTACTATTGATGCCTCTTCCTATGCATCCCAGTATCCCCCCAGCCTTCCTTACTGCCTTCTCATATTGCTTGCCCACCTTTAGGTCATCTGATATAATTACCCCCCGGTCCTTTTCCATTGTTACTGTTGTCAGTATCTCACCCCCCTTTGTGTACTCTTCCCCTGGGTTTTTGTTTCCCATGTGCATTACCTTGCATTTCTTTGCATTGAATTTAAGCTGGCTCTATTTCAGACAGTAAACCTAATTGCATTCTATTCTGTAATATTTAATGTTAACTTATGTATAAGAGTAATTGAATTTGAGGTGCAGTCTCCCTGTTGTCACTTTGTAGATGTGTAGAGTGGGCTCAACATTGCCATTTTTTCACACCTTCTCATGAGCAGTACAGCTGTCATTTGTCACATCCTGCCTGAAATGCATTTTCGCACATGTGACGCACAATGGCACATTCGCTGTGAGAAATCAATGTTTGGGACATATTAACAAAATCACAGTGACACTGTTCATGAGCAGAGGTCCCAAAATGCCTATAAATTTGATTAAAGAAATCCCCAAAATAATTGCTTTACGGGCATGCATTGCACACTTTCTATGCATGCTCGTGACTTCAAACATTTTTCATATTTTCACTCCAGCTTTTCAACATTGCCATTTTTTCACACCTCCCAATGAGCACTATAGCTGTCATTTTTCACATCCTGCTTGAAATGTGTTTTCGCACCTGTGGTGCCAAATGGGGCAGTCACTGTGCAAAATCACCTTTTGGTTAACGAACTGGTACTGCCACTGTTCATGAGGTGGGGTTACAAAAAGACCATGTTGAAAATTTGGAGTGAAAATACTAACAAACGCCTGGGGTGTTAGGGTTTCCAACTGCAATGCCCCACCTGTAGAGACTGACAGGTGTCAAGGGTGTGACTTGGGATTGTTGGCTGCAGTGCTCATGCCATTCCATCCCCACCTCAACCCTGCAACCAGTGACAGACATCGAGGTGTTCCTTGGACTCTTTGGCCCCAAACTTCTCCCTATTCTCCAATACTGCACCCATCTCAGCGTATTCCCTTATGGAATGGGGTGAGCGTAAGGCCCGAAGACCTCAAGGCACACTGCGACACTTGTCAATGTCTGCAGGATGGGGTGAGGTGAAATGGCATGAGCATTATGGCCAACGACCCAAAGACACACCTCAATGCCTGTCAGTCTCTGCAGGGTGGAGTGGGGTTGTCATAAATTCCATACTTCACTGCCATTTCTATTATGCATCTCTCTAACGCCTGCACTACCAATGCCAATGCCAGCAAGACAACATTCGGCATTGCCAAATGCTTATTTTCTGTAGACCTTTACTTGATCTATGGTGCCATCTCTTCTCCTGCTTTTATTTCCCCTAGGATACCCTTGTGCCTATCCAGGCATTCTTGAACCCCAATACTGTTTTTACCCCCCACTACCTCTGCTTGGAAGGCTGTTCCAGGCATCTACCACTCTTTCTGTGAAGAAGTACTTCCTTACATCCCTCCTTTATTTACACCCTCCAGCTTCATAGCATGCCCCATTATTCCAGAGCACCTTTTTCTCTGAAAAATACCCCTTTCCTGTACCTTATTAACCCCTGTGAGATATTTAAAGGTCTGCATCATATCCTCCCCCCTGTCCTGGGTGTAAATATTTAGCTCCTTTAGCCTCTCCTCATAAGGCTTTTGATGTGGAACCCGCACCATTTTGGTAGCCCTCTTCTGGACCACCCCCATTCTGTCTATGTCCTTCCTGAGATGTGGTCTCCAGAACTGGACGCAGTACTCGAGGTGAGGTCTTACCAGTGATCTATATAGGAGCAGCACCATCTTCCTTTTCCTGCTGGCAATGCCCCTTCCTATGCACCTCAGCATCCCACTAGCCCTACTGACTGCCTTGTCACACTGCTTGGCTACCTAATTAGGTCACCTGAAATGATTATTGATGGGTCTTTTTTTCTGCTTGATGTTTGTCAGTATCACTCCAACCATTTTGAATTCTGCTACTGGGTTTCTATGGCCCAAGTGCCTTATTTGGCATTATTATTTTGCATTTTTTTGCATTAAAAGCAGCCATACCCTTGATGTTACAGAAGAGAGATGCTCTGCTTCTATGGAGAGAGGGAGCTAGAGAGAGAGAGAGAGAGAGAGAGAAAGAGAGAGAAAGTCTCCCAGCATTTGTGTGCTCCCTACTGGGCAACCAAGGGGCAGCACTGGCAGTGAGGGTAATCACTCACTTGCTTACCCAGCTTGATGAAGGGTGCAGTCATAGTGACCTCAAGTGTTGGGGTGGAGAACAGTAGAAAATAACAGAGAAAAATGGGATGGAGCAAAATAACAAGAAATAAATATTCACCCTGGGAATTGCTTCAGAGCTATCAGAGACCGAATGAGTCAAAAAATGTATTTTTTCACATGGCTTTTTCCTCCTTGGTTGACTTGGACAGGGCTACCTCAGTTTCATCCCCACTTCCCCCTTGACTGGCCACCACCTCCCTGGCATGCATCCAATCCAGTGACCCTGATGGCTTGCCCCTTTGGCAGGGTCAGAAAGGGGAGGGACACCCTCCCCACAACAGGAGATGCATAGCCTGTGTGGATCCATTGGTCTGGCTCACAGAGCAGGTCAGGATGGGTGGGCAGAACTTCCCAGAGCCCAAGTCTTCCTTTTCTGCTTGTCTCCCTAGGTCCCCTGCTATGGCAGCATGTGAACATGCATGTGTGGAGCGTGCACATGCCTCAGAATCATGGTCTCTCCCTATGTGTCACTCAGATGCCGGTGCTACCTCCGGACCTCCACCTAGGGACTGCCAAGGGCCAAGTCCACATGCCTCACCACCTCAGGAGAAGAGAGCAATCCTCTGGATGCTCAATCCTCTTCCCATTGGCTGAGCCCCAGTGACCTGAGCTTGTTCCAGAACTTGGGTCGCCAGCATGGCAGGAGGTACAGTAATGTGCATGACGCCTCAGCCCTGCACACCACCAAGCTGACTGTAAAAAACTTCTTGAGTGGCACTGCTTTTGCTTATTAAGGTTTAAGACTACTGAAAACTGAAAATGTTCAGAGTGATTCAAGAGGCAGCTTCCTCTTCTGTCAAGGATAGTAGCACACATACGTTTAGTTTACAGGCAACTATGCACAGCAAGGCTGCTTCCATCAAGATGACTGCATATGAACCTCAAGAGTGAAGCTTGAGAGGTCTCTATTGACATTTTGACCCTGAGGTGGCAACACATGCTGAGTTATGTTTAGCTGCCCATATATTATTTTACATAGTGTATGGTTATGATCTGCCCTCCCCCCAAATGTGCAGGTCTGTTGGTTTTGCTCCCTCATGTGCCAGTTTGTTAATTTTTTTTTGTATGCGCTCTGCACCCAGCTGCTCTGTACCCACCCTCCTTGTGGAACAAACTATTTGTTCATAGGCAAGCAACATGACTTTTGAAATATCCAGTGCCGGTTGAGCCACCATCGTAAGTGCTTCAGTTTGAATGAGCATGCAATGGGAGTGGTTGTAGTTTGCATAATACACTGAGCACAAGAATTCTGACTAAATGTTTGTTGTACCACAGTTGTAATGCTAGAATTATGGTGTAACAACTTTTGGAAGTCATTCATCATAGTTCTGACATCTATACATTTCAATCACAGCATATGCTAACCATATGTCACTGTGACAAGGTACCTTTGTAAATGAGCCTATGGCTCAAAGGTTTTCCAAACTGCTGTCTAAATAAATAAATAAAATAAAATAAAATATGTGATATGGAGGGGGGACGAAAGGGCAAATTGCAATACGGATACATTATAAATGGTTGTCAATCCATCAAAGGGTTAAATTTAAAACCCACAAGTACATTTACAGCTCTCAAATTCATTTAATTGAAAGCAGCTGTTGCAGACCAGTCAATCCAGTATCTTCTACCCCAGGCAGCCCAGCTGAGATAAAACATCTCATTTACACTGGGGCCTTACTGTCACCCAATTTCACTGCAGGCTGAACTGCAGCAAAAAGAGGACATGGACATTGGTCAGTGTCATGCAGCGAGGTAGTGGTGCTGGTGGCATTTGAACATGGAACCTCCTGCTTCAAAGTTCTTCTGTCTAATCATGGGACAGCACTATCCCCAACATTTTCATGAAAGCCTTTGTCTTGCATGACTTCAGTTGTCTCAAGACATTTGATTTTGTCCCTGCTTGTGAATTTGGGGGCAAACCTGATGTATCTAGAGTCCCTTCTGACCTTAAACTGTAAGTTTGTGGGTCCATTTGGAGAGCCTCTTATGGAAATAAGGGTGTTGCCTCACACATTCTTTATTTATTTTATATATATATTTATTTATTAGGTCTAGGATTACAGTACCTTTGAGCCAGGGATCATTTACAAAGGTTCCATGTCAGGTTACAATCCAAAACATAAGACATGTAAGTCAGATTACAAATTCAATACATAGGACAAGGTTACAAAAGTGTAAGCTAAACAGAGTTACAAAGTATCTGAGAAACAAAACAAGTTTTGGAGACTAGGTTACAAGGTGATAGTGGATAAGGTGCAGAGAGGATAGAGGACGAGAGTGAGGAAGAGTAGAGGGGGGCGGAGAGCTATAGATGAGGAGTGCAGCCAGAGGCGTTGTCATAGACATAACATGGGGAAGTGCGTGCTAAGGGGTAACCAAGTGCTAATTGGAAGGAGAACTGCATAAGGTTAGGGAACCAGAGGAATGCGGTCTGAAAAGTGAGCAGTTCTGTGGTCCTAAGAACACAAGAGGCAACACTTTTAGATCCATAAGAGGCCCACCAAACTGACTCCTAAACTTATTATAGATCACTTAAATAAAAGAAAATCCTTTTTATGTTGGCTTGCCGCACTTGCACGCAAGTCAACATATTGGGAGAGTGCAGCTTTGGGGGCGCTGCTGCTGTTGGGCGAATGCAGGGCACGCATCAGTAGGTGCGTCTCTCATTCTCCAATAAGCCAGCATGCTAGCGCTGACACCAACATTATGTAAAGTGGACATAACTTCTAAACAAAGTGCCGCTGCAATCAGAGACAAGCAAATCATGCAGCGCTGAGATATTTCTCCATACGTGCCGTGCCGTCCCCTCGAGTACAGGTGCCACGCTGGGAGCCCACCCAGCATGGCAACTGATGCCATGGCCGACGGGGTGCCCAGTCCCCGTGGCTCCACTGTCCTCCTCCTCCCTGAGTACAGGGTGCCATGCTGGGAGCCCACCCAGCGTGGCAACTGATGCCATGGCCAACGGGAGTGTCTAATCCCTGTTGGCTCCACGCCAACCCAGCTGCCCCACATGCTGGGAGCCCACCCCAGCATGGCAAAACGCTCCGTGTTTTTTTTTTTTTTTTTTTAAACCTGTAAATTAAAACGGTCCCACGGTGCTTCTCCCTGCCCCCTCCCACAACCCGCACCCACCCACTGCGCACTCTGCCTCCCACACACCCCACCCCATACTTACCTCCAGAGTCTGGCATGATGATCTTCAGTGGACGGGAACGTCTGCACTCTTCAAAGCTGACCGTGAACTGAGGAAATGCCGGTAAGCTATATAATGGGCTAGATGGGGTTTTTTCAACTTTGTTGCATAT
The DNA here is from genome assembly GCA_016271365.2 of Neoceratodus forsteri. Lineage (NCBI taxonomy): Eukaryota > Metazoa > Chordata > Ceratodontiformes > Ceratodontidae > Neoceratodus > Neoceratodus forsteri. The sequence goes on along the minus strand of JADMNL010000023.1, from coordinate 428,880,178 downwards.
CTCAGGCATTTTTTGGAATTTTTGCACCAAATTTTCAACATGGGGTTTTTGGGGCCCCTCCTCATGAATTCTGTCACTGTCATGGCATTTATCGGCCTCAAAAGGTGATTTTGCAGTCACTGCGTTGAAATCCCCTTTCGGGGTCCATTAATGAAATGACAGTGCCGGTGTTCATGAGGTGCCCTCTTAAAAAGCCTACGTTCCAGATTTGGTGGAAAAAATCCAATAAATGACTGTTTTACCAGCATGCATTGTGCAGTTGCTACGCAGGCTCGTAACTTCATGCATTCACAATATTTTACTGCTGGATTTTCGGCATTGTCATTAGTGTACACCTCCTTGTGAACAGTACAGCTGTCATTTTCCACATCCTGCCCGAAATGTGTTTCCACACTTACAGTGCACAATAGCGCAGTCGCTGTGGGAAATCAGTGTTTGGGCAGATTATGAAAATGACAGTGACACAGTTCATGAGCAGAGGACCTAAAATGCCTATGTTGAAAATTTGGTGATGATACCCATAAAATAACTGTATTACGAGCATCGTTGGCAGATTCACGCACACTGTCGTGCTGTTGTGCATTTGTGATATTTTCAGTCTGGATTTTCACCATTGCCATTTTCCACCTCTTGATGAACAGTACAGCCGTCATTTGACATGCTCCCATGCCCAAAATATGTTTTCGCACTTCCGGCGCAGAATAGAGTGGTAACAATAAAATCACTTCTTAGGACACTTTGAGGAAATACAGACACTGTACATGAGCAGAGGTGCTAAAATGCCTATGTTGAAAATCTGGTGCCGAACGCCCATAAAATGGCAGTGTTGCAAGCGTGCATTGCATATTTCCCACACACCCTAGTAGCTTCGCAAATTTGGTATATTTACATGCCACATTTTCAACACTGGCATTTTATTACACCTCCTTATGAACTGTGCAGCTGTCATTTCTCACATCCTGCCCGACATGTTTTCCTGCACTGCACTACCAAACACCCAAAGGGACACCCTAATGCTTGTCACTCTCTGCAGGGTGGGGGTGGGTTGCCATCAGTTCAATTCTTCACTGCCATTCCTATGATGCATCTGTCTAACTCCTGCACTACCAATGCCAATGCCAGCAAGCCAACATTCGGCATTGACAAATGCTTGTTTTATTTAAAATGCTGAAGGCAGAAGTAGCCAGTTAGAAGCCCGTTACTGTGGCTCAGCATGTGAGGCACTCTTAAGGTAATAAGAGTACCCCACGCACAACTGAAGGGAGGGCTGTGATTGGTCGGGGATGCTCCCATGATCTATAATACTATGTATGTTACATTTACTATGAATGTATTTCAAATGTCCTAATAATACTGAACTATATAGAGCTCTAGCTTCTTGATTTCAAAACCTTGTTTTCAGTATTTGTTGTGCAAAAAAATGCTAAATTAATGTACATCGCTGTTTCTAAGATAGGTGAAATAATCTGATTATGTCTGTTTGTGCCATCTGACACTTTGTGCCAAACTACTGGACAAGTCCGCTACTTTCTGTGATGCACTGGCATGTAGAAATACAGTACAACATGTTTAAAGCATGTCAATCAGTCCACTCATTACCACCTTAATCTTTTAAAGAGCCACCAATGCCTTGAGAAGAACTTAGAAAAACATATTATTTGAACAACAAGCAGCTTGTCTTCATCTCTAGCTCTGTATTTTTTATCTGCATTATTTATTTCTTAGGCCATATGCATCAAAACTAGTTAGTTATTCCTCAAGGGTTCATCAGCTTCTATTGCTTCTTCCAACCTGATGTCATAATACTCTCATAATACTCTACTTGTGACAGCACAGTCGTTCCCATGGCAACAAACTGTAATGTCACAACAGCATTATCAAAAATATGAAATACAAACTGAATTGGGTCTATGTTTTCCCAAAAGTGCCAGTTGTTCTTTAGGATACTGTTAGATTCATTGATCCTCAATGTTGTAATTCCCCATAGTATTTCATGCTTGCTGTGCTAGTGTATAAACACTGTTAACATATTCAATCCATGAACTGCTTCGGGGCGGAGATTTTTCTAGTTCAAGAAAACAGAGGGAAAACAATTAGCCATCTCTGTACGAGAGTATTTTGGCTTATTTGCTCAGACCACTACAGGATAGTGTGTCATCTGATCATTTTGTGATTTAGATATCTGATAAACTATTATCCAGCCTGATTTCTGATTCAGATATCTAGTGCCTGGATTGAATTTTGCGTCACCTGAGTAAATCTATTACAGTACGCATCCAATTTCTTACTTATTTAGGGTCTGGGGAAAAAGGTCATTGTAGGATAACCCCCCCCCCCAAAAAAAAAACACAGATAAAAGACTCACTATACCAGTTCGGGAACTGGGGCTAAAGTCCTCAAACGTATTTTGTCTGACATGTTCCAATGTATGGGAAGGTCAAACTTTCTTATGTTGTATATTAAAGAGGGTGGGGACTTACATTTTAAAGGGGGCAGGGATTTAAGATTTTTAGCCCTATATTAAAGTACAGCCTGACCCACTCTTAGCAGACAATGTTATAGCAGACACCCACTTATAATGGACATATCTGCCTTGCCAAAAGCTATGTCCATAATATTACTCACCTCACCTGATGCTGGATACCGCCAGGGAATTAGTCCACAACACATGTTGCATTTCCATGTAACCTCCCCCCTTGATTGTTGCTGCTCAGCCACCCGGAATCCCTGATTAGCACAATCTTACCAGTCTCGTTTATTGCTATGTCCCCAATCAACTGCAAATAGTAGTTCCCCATACCCTTGGTTGGCAGAGGAGGGAGTATGTTCTGATTTTTCACTCTGGTGTGTGAGCTGGTAAAGGAAATTCATATAAGATTTTAGTAAATAGCAGACACCCCTTATAACGGTCAAAACCTTCCTACAGTATAAGAATGTATCCATTATAAGAGGGCTCCACTGTCTTAATTCAATACAATGCAATACAATATGTGAAAAGGTACAGTACAGATACAGCATACAGTACAAGAACAAGGCATATATACGAACATACAATGAAGCCAGCAGATAAAGGCCTAATGGCCTATCAAGTCAGCTCGATTATGCAGCTCTCAGTGCTGTGCACTGATGCTGCCCCTCCTCACCCTTTCCCCACCAACTGATCCCTCTGTTTTACCCTTTCCCCTTCCCTATTTTGATTTTGCCCTTAAGTTTATCCCACCCCCCTTAAGTCCCCCCACTGATGCTCTCAAAACCAGTTCCTCTGGCAGGGCATTCCATGCTGTTACCACCCTCTCAGTAAGAAAGTGCCTCCTCATCTCTCTTCTGAACCTTCCCCCTCCAACTTTAGACTGTGCCCTCTTGTAATTCCTTCCTTTCTAATTTTAAACAGACCCTCGTGACTTACCCTATTAATGCCCTTCAAGTATTTAAATGTTTCATGTATATCCCCCCTTTTCCTTCAATCCTCAAGAGAGTTCATATTGAGCATCTGTAGCCTCTCCTCATAGGGCTTTTCCTTTATCCCACTCAACATCTTGGTTGCTCTCCTCTGTACCCTCAATAGTCTGATGTCCTTTTTTAAGTATGGATGCCAGAACTGTACGCAGTACTCCAGGTGAGGCCGCACCAATACCCTGTACAGCGGCAGGATCACATCCTCACTCCTTGAGGTGAATCCAATTGCTATACACCCCAGCATCATATTAGCCTTCACTGCCACTTTCCTACACTATGCAGAGTGATTCATATGGCCTGTGACTAGCACACCCAGATCTTTCTCCTCAGTCGATACTAATAACTGTATACTTCCCAGCTTTTAGCTAAATCCAGGAGTCCTGTTTCCAAAGTACACAATCCTGCACTTTTTAGCACTGAAGCCCAACTGCCAGGTACTTTTCCACCTCTCCAAGATTTCTAGGTCCCTCTGTAGCCCCCCCACCCTTATCCACCCCATCCACCACTACACCCAATTTAGTAGCATCAGCAAACATACTCATCCGTCTCTGAACCGGTCTCCAACTGACATATCAGCTACATAGATGTTGAATAACATTGGTCCCAGCACTGAGCCCTGTGGGACCCCACTAATGACCTCCCGTGGTGTTGATAATTCCTTGCTTACCACCACCCTCTGCTGCCTCTTTTCCAGCCAATTCCCAATCCAGCTGACCATCCTATCGCTAACACACAGGTCCCTCAGCTTGCCTATCAGTCCCCTGTGTGGCACTGAGTCGAAGGCCTTGCTGAAATCCAAGTACAGAACATCCACTGCTTTACAGTAGCCTCATCCAGAGCCTTAGTCACCCAGTCATAAAAATCCACAAGGTTGGTCTGACAAGACCTTCCCTGTGTGAGCCCATGTTGCCTTTCATCTAAGAGACAATACTCCTCTAGAAATGTCATTATCTTTTTCCTCAGGATAGTCTCCAATAGTTTACCCACAACTGATGTGAGACTAACCAGCCTGTTGTTCCCTGGATCATTCCAAGAGCCTCCTTTGTGGATGGCCACCACATGCGCCATCCTCCAATCCTGGGGCACACAACCTGATTGAATAGACGTGTTGAAAATGTCTGTCAGAGGCTCTGCCAGCACCTCCACAAGTTCTCTTGGAACCCTCAGGTGTATCCTATCTGGTCCCGGTGCTTTATTCGCTCTCAGAGCCCTTAGACCCTCCAGTACCCTCTGCCTATAGATCTTGTCATCCGCCATCATTGCTCCCTTAACATTCCACTTATTTCTCTGCCTATGATGACTAGGTAATCCCCTCTCCCTTGTAAAAACTGAACAGAAATATTCATTAAATACCTCTGCCTGCTCATCCCCCTTATCTACCCATTCCTCATCTGTCTTAATTCTAGAGATCTGCTCCCTGGACTTCCTTCTCTCCCTGACGTACTTGAAGAACCCCTTTTCACCCTCCTTAATTCCCTGAGCAAGCCTTATTTCCTTCTCAGACTTGGCAGCCCTTACCACCCTTGTCACCTCCCTGGAACTCCTAAGATAATCCTCCTTATCTGCTTCCTTACCAGTCTTCTTATAGTTTTTAAAAGCCTCCCTTTTTTCCCTCACTCTCACCTGTACTTTCCTGGTCCACCAGCTTGGTTTATTAGACCTTGCCTTCTTACTTTTCCACACAGTACAAGAGTTAGTGGCCTCCACCAGTCCCTGCCTTACGATGTTCCATTTTTGGGTGGTATCCATGTCAGTCTCATACTAGCCACATGCTTCCCTAGTACTTTTGCCATCCTACTGTAATCAGTCCTCCTAAAATCAATAACCTTTGTGACTGTATTTGTCTTCTGACTGTCTAACTCAAGTGCAAACCATATAGTGCTATGACCACTCCTCGCTATGGGAGCATCCACCATCACTTCCTTTACTTGATCGCCATTTGACAATACAAGGTCCAATTTATTGTCCTCTCTCATAGGATCCCTTACCAGCTGAGACAGGAACACATCCTGAAATGCATTCAGACTTACCTGTTCCCTGCTGCTAGTAGATGACATTGTAGCCCAATCCGCCCATGGCAGGTTGAAGTCTCCAACCACCACTGTGCTGCCCCTTCTGCAGTTCTGCTATATAACACTAACTAACTCCTTGTCCTACTCCTCTCTCTGGGTTGGTGGTCTATTCATCACCCCTAGTTTAACCGTCTTGGTTTTTGACTTACATAAAGTAATCAACAAGGATTCCGTATTCCCTTCACCTCCTTCCTCCCTATGACAATCTTTTCCTTGCCCTATGTAGACAGTCACCCCTCCTCCCCTACCAGTTTCCTTATCCCTCCTAAGCAGCCTAAAGCCTGATATTATTAAGTCCCTTTCTCTATCTTGATCTGCCCACGTTTCACTGATGGCAGCAATGTGTACCCCCCTTCCACCAGAAGTATGTATATATATATATATATATAAGTTATTGACTGTTGCTTTTATGTGTATATATATATATATATATATATATATATATAATAGTGGTGCAGTTGTGCCACTATAGTTAGGGTTGAGTAGGCTGTTTAATGTTACACCCCAATTTTTGTACTCTAATAACTTCCCAACCATTCAATGGCTTTGCACAATATTTTGCACTTGCTGTTCGAAACACAAGGTCACTTGACATGCCAAGTTTTGTTCCAATTGGGTGTGCAGATTTGGAGATCCGGACAGTGAAAAATGTGTAAAAATATATATATTTTTTTATGCTGTCTTTTTTTCAGCCCTAGCACCCAAATGGTTTGGAATTTGGTTTGAAATGTTCAGGGTAGAAGGGGCCTGGTCCAGATTAGTTCCTCTTACTAGTTTGGTAAAAAAATAATAATCCATTGCAGAGTTATAAGGATTTGAAATTTCAGTTCTGAGCATGCTCAGTAGGTACTTTAGAATAGATGTTTGAAACAAACAAAGAATTATGTCTATACGAAAAAGGATCCCTTTTTGTATGGGGCCAGTCCTTTTTTGTGAGGAAAAAAATTCCTTTTTCATATGGCCACCATCTTATTTCCATTTAAAAAAAATAATTTCAAACCCCATAAAAATGACATCCTGCAGAAACACCAATACATGTATCTTGGTCATCAGGACCCTGTTAGGCAGATTCTGCACTCAGTTTGTGGGAAAATGACCCAGAAATTTATTTTTCTTTACATTTAAAAATCCTTTTCTTGTGAGCTGATTTTCTTTTTTCGTATAGGCATACAAAAAAAGAATTAGTCCATACAAGAAAGGATGCCTTTTCATAGGAAAAAGGATGTCTTTAACTTCTGTTTACATAATCTGTGAGACTGCGGTTAAACTGAAGCAACTGTCACTTAGATTACAGAATAGCAAATGCACCAACATGGAGCCAGGAGTATGTCTCCACAATGGATAGTGCATGTGCGCTATTTGCTATGCACAAAAGCAGCCTTGAAAATGAGCCCATTGGGCATGAAAGGCACTATGTGGCCATTTTCATGCCAATTATGGGCCTATTTGCATAGGCTGCACCAGAGCATAGTGCACCCCCTTAGCTCCTGCCCGAGACACAGCCCCAGTCCCTGGTGTCTAGTGGTCCTTCTCCTCACCTGATGCCCACCCAATATAAAAAGATAATTTTCCTTGGTGTACAGTGGTCCCTCCCACACCAATGCCTGCCTGTTGTAAAAATACATGTTTTCCTGGCATCCAGTGGTCCTTCCACTCACCCGATATCTCACCCGATGTATAATAACTTTTTTCCTGATAGCCAGTAGTTCCTCCTCCCCCACCTGATCCCTCGCCCGATGTATAAAAACTTTTCCCCTGGTGTCCAGTGGTCCCTCCTCTCACCTGTTGCCTGCCTGATGTAAAAACATATGCTTCCCTGGTGTCCAGTGGTCCCTGCCCCCACCTGATGCCCTGCCCAATTAAGAAGCTAATATCTTCCCTGGTGTCCAGTGGTCCCTCTCTCCCTCCATTCCCTGTCCCTGTAATGGGGAAAGTCCACCCCAGTATGACAACCCCCCCCCATGGTGATTGCCATACCACAACTCCAATGTGTAATGCCAGAAATGCCCTCTCCCCCCAAAAAAACACAGCCCTGGCCTTGTTCCAGAATAGTGACTGTCCGACCACCCCCCAGCCCATCCCTCATTGGTGTCTAGTGGCCTCTCTCCCTCCCATGACAATGACAACCCCCCCGGTCACCAACACCTGATTATCCATGCCATGGTGAAGTGACAGTGAGCGACACAGCCCTCCACACACCACCTCAGCTGCCTGCTGCCTGACAGAAGCAGGGAGTGCACTGCTTATTGATAGGGCATCCTGTCCTATGAATAAGCAGCGTGCTCCCTGCTTCTGAAAGATGGCCTGCAGCTGAGGTGGTTTTTGGAAGGCTGTGTTGCTTGCCAACACTTCACCATGGTTCCAATATTCAGGTAAGGGTGACTGGGGGGGGTAGGTTGTCTGTGCCATGGAGGGGGCAATGGACACAACAAGGGACGGGCTCGGTGGGATTCAGACGATCACTGTTCGAGAATGGGATCAGGGCTGTGTTGTTGGGGGGACATTCCTGGCACCACACATCCTGCACAGCAGTGGCCAGCTGGCAAATGCCGAGGGGGGGTGATTATCACACTGGGATGGGCTTTCCCTGTTACAGAGATGGGGAATGGACATGGGGAGGGATCACTTGACACCAGGGACAATATTTGTTTCTTACTCAGGCAGGGCATCTAGTGGGGGGGGCAACTGGACATCAGGGAACCATATCTTTTTACATTAGGAGGGTATCAGGTGGGGGGATGGACCACTGAACACCAGGGATAAAGTTTTTATACATTGGGTGAGGGATCAGATGAATGGGAGGGACCACTGGACACCAGGGAAAATGATCTTTTTGCATTGGGTGGGCATTAGGTGGTGAGAGAGACCTCTAGACACCAAGGACTGGGGCTATGTCTCAGGCGGGGGCAGGGGGAGTGCTATGCTTCAGCACAGACTATGCAAATGGGCCTGTAATGGGCATGCAAATGGCCACATAGCGCCTTGCATGCCCAATTTTCTCATTTTCATGCCTGCTTTTTGCATAGCCAGTTAGTAAATCTATCTCTTGTATGGTCTGTTACTGTAAGCTTCTCCTGCAAAACCCACTCCTTTAAATTCTGTGACTGTAAGCTTCGGCTAAAAAAACACAAAAGGCAAGACTGAGGGTTAAATTATACTGTAAATCACTGTTTTAAAAAAGAAAATAGCCCTGCAAGAGACACGAAAAGACCCATAATCATTGTGATAGAAAAAAACAATCAGACCTGTCAGCTCTTCAGGAATTACAGACCCATATCATTTATACAATACAGTACCTGGAAATCATAGCACTGCTTAATTTGCCATATGCTGTTTGTTGATGTGACTAGTTGAGGTGCTGAAGATAACACGGTATTGACAGAGTTTATAATGAATCATTATATAGTGTATGTATTAAACATTCATGCTGATTGGCAGCGATGAAAGTCAAAAACATCTACATTCCTGGTAACGGCACTTCTACTTGTGCAGGTATATATCAAGGTAGTAACATATACATGTTAATGTACAGCACAGCATGTGTTCTGTTTCCAGAGACAGTAGGGTACCTCACAGTGGCAGCCGAGCTCAGACGTTCACAATAGTTAAATCATTTTGATGACTAAGCCATACTAGTTCTCTAAAGAAAAATGCAAATCCTCTCCTTTCAAAAGTGAATTAAAGTGTATTATAAGTCTAATTAATTATTCATGAGCTAAAGAAGCTCTCTGATTGGCTGCTGGACTGGTCTGAAATCTCTTAGAAATGCCAGATACAGCAGCCACATGGCTGATCACAGCGCTCTACACTGACGGCAGCGATGGCAAAATGAAAGAAGTGTTTTCAGCTCTGCTATTAGTCTACATTAAGGAAAATGTAAAAAAACAAAACAAAAAAAAAACAAAACAAGAAACTGAATCAGACAGTTGTGTATTCTTGTACCCGCCACACATCACGATTGCTTCTATTGCCACCATGTCAGTATACCCGCATGCAAACATTACCTCAGGCACCAGTGCTGGTGCATGGTGCATCGAAAATAAAAAAAGTTTACAAATAGTGTCATTACTGTGATTAGACTTATAATCGCAATAATGACCTCAGAACCAGTCATTTCCTGTTGATTAATGACTGGCTGGGTGGGGGCGACCCTTGGCTGTGCCTTGGGCCACACTTCCCCTCCAGTCAGTCATTAATCTCTAGGAAATGACCGGCTCTTCTGTCATTATTGCTTAATTCTATTCAGAATTCAGTATTTTATCTGCAAGAACTGGCAAAAGAATATCAGTTTATGATCTCTCTGTTTTAGCACATTCATTAGACATATTAACTGTGAAGGCTTGTAGGGTGTATCAGCAACAACAAATCATCCCCCCAAAAATTTCCATTTACTGCCCATCAGCAAGACAAGGCAATATTCAATATTTGGATTTAAGGGACAATCTACATATCAAAACAAAGGTCTAAAGAAGTACTATAAGGATAACACATACCAATGATTTAGGGACAATATAAAAAAATGTATAAAAAATGAAAAAAAATGCAGTTTTCCATAGGATAACGTTGGAAGTTTGACAAGCCATACAACGAAGGAAAGAAATTGCTGTTTTGGCACAAATGCAAGGTAGGGCCTTCTGAGCCCTGTGCTTCAACAGCAACATACATGTAAAGATCTATGGAGGGATGGGAGCACAGGGCCCCACAGGCAAATGAGGATACAATTATACTATCTTAAAAAGTAAGGAAATTCATTGCAAAAAACTTTGTTAATGCACTAGTTAGTGTTAAACCAACAAAAGTAGAGAAATGTGGCATTAGGGTTTCCATGAAAGTGAATTAGGCTTTTCAAGAGATTTCATATAAAGGTATCTTAGATTGTAATCATGACCTCATATCATTCCATGATGATATAATTAAGCAATAATGACTAAGAAGCCAGTCATTTTTGAGGTATTAACCACCGGTTGGGGTGGACGGGTGGCTTGAGTTGCAGCCGAGGGCTACCTTCCTCCAGCCAGTCCTTAATCAAAGGAAATGACCAGCTTCAATGTTGTTATTGCAGTTATCAATCTAATCGCAAAAACAGTGTTCTTTTTTCCTGCTGTTTTAAGGATTTAAGTAGAGTGGCATGGGCAGTGCATGCGGCACAGTGTCAGTTTGCAGCTGGATTAATCATTTCTAAGACGTTAATGACCGATCCAGTAGCCAATCAGGAGCCTAGCTAGGCTCATGTATTATTAATTAGACTTATAATATATGTTACCTCATTTTGCCAGTTGTTTCTAAATGTTTTTCTTAACACCTTACTGTAAGAATGACTTTCTGAGGGAGGCTGAACTCAGCCCTGATATCACTGATGCAGATTGGACCACCATATAGACTAGGCTGCGAAAATAACAAGTTCCTACCAGTGGAGGAAGTATGGCTGGAAGTCAGTTATTCACTACTTCCATACGCTGCTGGAGAGGTTGTGGGCAAGAAGTTGCAACCCATACACACATCCTGGGGTTTTGCCCAATATTTATTCTGGAAGCAAATAAAAAAGGCAGTAACCCACATTGTTACAAATTTTGGCCCACTAAATCCAGACATGACTCTGCTTCTACAATACTCTAAACATAACAAAAATAAATATTATATCTTTATTTTAGGGATCGTGCTTTCTGCAGCAAGAAAAACAATAGCAAGACTCCAGCTGCAACCACCCCTCCAATGTCACCCTGTGGGAAAGTATAGTACTTGACACTTACAAACTTGAAAAATTAATAGCTCAATTCCAAAATAACCTACCCACACTGCAGAAGAGGTGGAATGCCGGGCTTCTATGTATTATGGTCTGATGGGTGGATGTGATCATATAATCCCAGATAACCCTAACAATAATACCTAAGACACAATGGAGACATACTGGACTGAACAGGCCAATTAGTATCCTTATGGGAATGCAAAAGACATATATGATACCTACCTACTTGTAATTTACCAGGCCTGAGAATGCTACTTTATGAGACTCATTGTTTTTTTTTTTAAAGCATCAGACTTGCAAAACATTATCTTGAGGTACTGCAATACCATCTTTTTCGTATTATGCTATCTGATGTACTGTACAAATATTTTTTTTAATGAAATTCAAGTTTAAAACAAGCATTTGTCAATGCCGAATCTTGTCTTGCTGGCGTTGGCATTGGTAGTGCAGGAGTTAGAGAGATGCATAATAGGAATGGCAGTGAAGTATGGAACTAACATCAACCCCACCCCACCCTGCAGAGACTGACAGCATTGAGGTGTGCCTTTGGGTTGTCGGCCATAATGCTCATGCTATTTCACTTCACTCCACCCTGCAGACTCTGACAAGTGTCACGTTGTGCCTTGGGGTTGTTGGGCCTTACGCACACCCCATTCCATAAGAAAATACATTGAAATGGGTGCAGTATAGGAGAATGGGGTGAACTTTGGGGCCGAAGAGTCCAAGGCACACCTTGATGCCTGTCACTGGCTGCAGGGTGAGGGTGGGGGAGGGGGTAGAATGGCATGAGCATTACAGCCGACAATCCAAAGGCACACCCGTCAGTCTCTACAGGGAGGGACATTATGGTTAGAAACCCTAATGCCCCGGGCATTTGTTGGTATTTGCACTCCAAATTTTCAACATGGCCTTTTTGTGACCCCACCTTATGACAGCATTTGGGACCTCCACTCATGAACAGTGGCACTGTGATTTTGTTAATTTGTCCGGAATGTTGATTTCCCATAACGAGCATGCCATTTTGCACCAGATGTACGAAAACATATTTTGGGCAGGATGTGAAAAATTACAGCTGTACCGTTCACAAGGAGGTGTGAAGAAATGGCAATGCTGAAAATCTGGAGTGAAAATATTAAATTCTCGAAGTTACGAGCACGCATGGAAGCAGTGCAATGCACATTCGTTACACAGTCATTTTGTGGAATTTTTTTCACCAAATTTTCAACATAGGCATTTTGGGACCTCTGCTCATGAACAGTATCACTATGATTTTCTTAATCTGTCTTGAACATTGATTTCCCACAGCGACTGCGCTATTGTGCGCCAGATGTGCGAAAACACATTTCGGGCAGAATATAAAAAATGACAGCTGTACTGTTCATGAGGAGGTGTGAAACAATGACAATGTTGAAAATCTGGAGTGAAAATATTAAACACAGTCATCTTTTGGAATTTTTTCACCAAATGTGCAACATAGGCTTTTTGGGAGCCCACCTCATGAACAGTGACACTGTTGTTTCATTAATCAGTCCCAGAAGGTAATTTCGTGCAGTGTCCGAGAAATCACCTTTCAGGACCGAATAATGACATGACAGTGACTGAGTTCATGAGGTGGGGTCCCAGGAACCCTATGTTGAAAATTTGGAGGCAAAAGTGTCAAAAATGGCCGAGATAGCCACCTAAGTTGAAACCCCCCATTGATACCATTATACAGCTTACCAGCATTTCTTCAGTTCGCAGTCAGCTTTGAAGAGTGCAGATGTGTTCCTGCTCACCGAAGATCATCGTGCCAGACTCCGGAGGTAAGTATGGGGGTAAAGGGGGTGCGGGGAGATGCTGGGTGCGCAAAGGGTGGGTGCGGGGTTGTGGAGGGGCACTGGAGACAATGAGGGACTCTTTTCTCTTTTACAGGTTAAAAAAAAAAAAGACATCGCAGGAAGGTTTTTTTTTTACAGGTTTGTCTTGGTACACTGGGGTGGGCTCCCAGTGTGCCACCTGTGTTTTTTGGGAGGGGGACTGAAGCTGATATGGATTGGGCCCCCCATCAGCACAGAAAACATGTCTGTGTTGGGGGGGCGCATGATGCTGAAGGGGATTGGGCACACCCCTCGGCAGACAAATTAAAATAGGGGGACATTATTCCGATGGGGATTGGGCTTGCCTGTCAGCAAATGAACTGGGGAGGGGGCATGCCAACAGGGGGATTGGGCACCCCCAACATTGGCTTTCAGGCGAGACTGTGAGAGGCATACAGTGACTGCCACCACCATGTTTATTGAAATGTTACACCAGGCAAGGCACGCCCTGCAATGATGGGTCGCTCCCTCATTGCAGCAGCGAAATTGTTTCAAGTTGGTGGCATGCTTTTGCAGCACTGTCATAGACAGCATGCTATTTCATTGATGCCACAGATCCCAACTTGAAAAAGCAGTGGTGCCATTGGCCACAACATAACCACACCTCCAAAACCTGCTACTCCAAGCTACCACAGTGTGTTGTTTGCGCTTGCATGCAAGACAACATAAAAAAGAATGGCTTTTTGAACCCAAATCTGTCAATCAATTCAAGAAAGTCATTAAGAATGACATTTTCCCCATGAATCTGTCAATCAAAACTCTTACTGCAGCATGATCATACACAGCTGCCATTTTAAACCGCATCCGAAAGTTTTTTTACCTTAGTGGCTTTTTTGTTGCAGTTTTCTCCAGTAGCAATGTATTCAGTTACTCACCAATTCAGGTGGCAAAATGAGATAACCCATGTATTATATAAAATGAATAACCCCAAACCGTTAAGAACAGAATGATTCTTAATCACCTTATGGGTTCTGTGACATCAGAAGCTTTTGGGCTTTGCTCTTGTGCTCAAATCATGTCATCAGGACCCACTCAGTGTTAGGAGTCAAGCCCAATGCTTAACACATGGGGTTAATTATTTTATATTTTAGGACTACTCTGAATGCAAACTAAACCTTATTTGTTGGCACTTGGGCCAGGGGACCATCTTATACCCAATAGGCTTGACCAGCTAACAATAATTTGATTGCTCTGACCCATTTGATACAGTAAGTCACACATAATTCTTATCAAGTACAGGCAGACGGGGGATTACATGCAAATTACATCTATTAGCAGATTGAGAACAAGAGGCATGAATCATCCTTTTACTTAATTTGTCTGATAGTTACTTCTGTTTTACAACTCGAGTGCTTCTAAATTTTACTTATGAAAAGGGGAAGCCATTCATGTGAAAGGATGCACAGTATAAGGGCTTTATCCTGTCACACCTTACACACCCACTTCCTTGAAGGGGCACTGTTAGCCTCCTACAAGTCATTTTTAGCACTTTAACTATAGGTGGGTGTTGACACTGTCTCAAATTCCAAAGTGAATTCTGAGTTTATTACCATATCTCTCTCTCTCTTCCATGTCAAGTCCTATCCTGACACTACTTCATCTATTCTGGACACCTTCCAGCTGCCATCTCTTTCACTGCACCTGAGGCTTCCACCCCAAGTGATGCCCTTGACTTCTTTCAGTTAGATTCAACATTTGGGTGGCATTCCAGGGTAATAGGTGGGCCTTTGGGACATGGGGGGGGGGTCTGGGAGAACTCCTTTACCTTTTTTCTCATTATTTTGAGTCTGCATTAGCATTTAGATTTGAAATAGGTGTGCATCTTTTTCAACATGGCTATCGCTGGGTTTTCATCAGTAATCTTATCTGTTTTTGAACACCTATTGTTTAACATTATTTTTCTTGTTACCAAGGTGAACTAGTATACAACAGACAATCTAAAAGACAACCTCAGCACAAAAGCACCAATAAAGGGCTACCTGGGAAGGGCATTGGCTATAAAGCCAAGTTTCAGAGAAAGACAAAATTACACATACCCCAGTCATGCAAAGTAACATGGGACGTATATGCAAATCACCTGGAATTTAGACTGGTTCTGTTTAAACAGGAGTGTATGGTGCCAAATGGCCTCTCACGCAATCTGCAAAGGCTGAAAACAGAAGTCACAGAGACATGCTTTGTCCTTCTTAGGACTCATCAGTGTGCCTAATCTGTATCTCAGCTCAGGGGAAGGAGGAACCAGCCACATGACATACACTGCTCCCTTACCTTGTGAGGCAATAGGAATAGGGAATAATGATGGAACCCTCTGGATACCCACATTAAAAGGAGCATGTTTTTAACAGTGTTTGATCTTTAATCAAAAATGCTAAAACAGACTCAAAATGGGGAAAAATGGCATCTTATTACAAGACAGGAGAAAAAGGGCAGTCTAAAACAGAATAAAATGGTACAGGTGCAAAATTTTAACAATAGCGTGTACTGCTCAAGTGTGCTGCCCACATGTTTATATCCTGAGAGCAGTCTTACTACTACTGAATGGGGTCCTGTGCATTGGCGCAACCCCCATAATATATGGTAAAACCATAGCCTTGCTCAGAAGTCTTAACGACAGATCTCAGATTTGTTTTTTTATACATGATGAGTACCCACTTTTAGTTGTAAAAGGCTAAAATCTGCTCATTTGGGGGAGGTTGCCATTTAATGAAATATAGGGAATGGGTAGGGTTGTGTAGTTACTGAATGGAGACCATTGCACTGTTTTAAAACAAATATAGATTATTTACAGTACATTAATACAAAGTGTGTATATGGTATAATACATGAGACTGCATACTGTATAGGCTTACATTCGGAATGCTCTGGTGCAGATGTCTGCAAGGGCAGGTACACTGATAAAGCACAGCTCGGTCAACAGCAGCCAATTTATAAAGCAGATTGAACTGTGATTAATTTTCCTTTAGCTGAATATTTATAACAGTGAGGCAAAGACAAAGATGGAGAGGTACAGTAGCTTCTCTTTCTGAGTATGTAAGCACTGATTTCCTTTTAGCTACATGCCTTCTGTGTTAAACAAAAATCTGAGTGATGCAGTCCCTGCCGCTCCCTGTTCTTATGTCTATGCTCTGCCTGCTGCATTGCTTTCACTTAAAGAAGTCGAACAGCTGCAAGGTCAAGTTGCTTAGCAACAGCACCCACAGCACAAAGAAACCCCAGCTGAGCGGGACAGGCCTGTCAGTCTTAAATAGCAGAATGACATTATATTTGTTTCTCTTGCTCATGTAGCTTCTGGAGAGTCGAACCATGAGTGAGCATAGCGATGACACAGAGTTTTCATTTAATTGCAAAATCTAAATGGTGCATTTTTAGTGTTTTTATTTCATAAAGCATTGCTGCAAATGGTTCGGTTAAAAATGGATTACACTGTCCCCAGTGAGCTCAAGCTGATTTTGTAAAAATGCTAGAATCTGAAACACTAGTATTCTTCATCTTATCAAAAAAAAAAAAACTTGTTCACTACTTCTGTATGTTGTATTACAACTGATATTCAGAATCTGTATGTTTTATGTCCGGTTCAGTTGTCCCAAACATAGTACCAACATACCGTAGGCAAATGATAATGATTTGTTATATAGTGCCTGTCATACACAATATATCCTAAAACACTTTACAAGCCACAAACAGCTGCATCAGCCATTAGATGAGCACAGGAAGGTTAAAAGAGACAGAGGGAGGTTAAGGGAAACTCAGGCAGGACAAGACCATAGAGAGAGGTAGGGATTAAGGGACTTGCTCCTGGTCACACGGTAAGTGTGTGGCGGTGGTGCTGGGACTCAGCGTTGGGTTTCCAGTATTACAGTGATACACTAATAACAGGGTGATTATTGTACCTGTGGCATTTATTTTTCAGTTTTGGTAAGCAGGTTAGGCCCACTAGGCACAAGTGTCTGTTTTCAGGGGCGACCTGGGAACACTAGAGAGGTTAAATGACTTGCTCAGAGTCACACAGTATGTCAGTGGAGGTTGTAAAAATCGAACCCAAGACTGCTGGATTTTCCAAACTCATTCACAGCTCATTACTCTAATCTCTAGGCTATACTGCCAACCACGGCAGAGTAATTTTTATTTCTAACAAAACTGCAGATTTTATAATTAAATAGCATAAGTAAATCACGCAACTTTGCTGATGAACAATTCATTTGTGTCCCTTTTTGATGAATATTTTGAGGAACTGGGGTGGGCAGTAACTTATTGACATGCAAGCTGTGAATGGAACAGAAATGCTATGTTGCACGCACGCTGACATTTTTTTTTTTTTACTGTATTTAGTTTTTGTTGACCAGGGGTGTTATCACTTTGGTTGCTTCCCATTATGCAGGACACTGGTGACAGGGGCTGTAAGCATGACTGCATGCTGATGCACAAAGACAGCCACCATCCCCCCCCTTCATCTAGTCCAACTGTACGAGCACCTGTGGGCACCCAGATGGCAGTATAGTGGCAGAGCCTGCTGCTTTCCTTTCCATTCCATGAGACGGAGAGTATCCCCTGTGACACTCAACCCCCCCAGCCTGCCCCCCCCGACAGGTCACTGGCATTGCAAGTACCAATACAGCCACAGCGTCACTGCGGTGACGGCATCACCATGTGTTTTACATGGACAACAGGAATCTATCATGACAGGTTTTGCAAAGAATGTCCATAAATCTTGGGATTGACTTTACTTACTAAAAACCTCAGGAATTGTTAATGAAGTGCCTACCTTACCCTCCTGCCTCAAACCTACCTTACTACCCACCCCAGTCACTGGCCCTCTGAAAATAATGCAAACAATACCTTTATAAACACTGATCTGGTACAGTAAATCTCAAGACTCTGCAATAAGTTACATACATTTCCAAACAAGCATCAGTAACTGTTCCATGTAAACAGATGCAGGCTGACATTTTTCAAAGCAATGCGTTCCTTTTTTTTTAATAACAGTGTCATTAAAAAATACTGCTGATTTAGGAAAGGAAAATTCCAGTTTGATGACTACAGTTTTAAAGTGAGCACCATTTGATTATTTTTTAATATAGAACTTGTGGCGTTCCTGCTGGATTGCTCACAGATAAGGATTATATGACCTAAGTTCTCTGAGTCACTGACAAGCTGTGTGCCTAACCACAAAATGGAATATTATCTCAGTCACTTTCTCAAGCTCATGTTTCTTGGGCTTGGAGAACTCTCCTGAAATCTGCCCCTCCCCACTCTGCCACGGGCCTCACATTATGGCGTTCTCCCAGCGGAGCTGTTCATGGTCCTGGATGTCTGACACAATACAGCACTGCTGCATGCTGTCCAGGATTCAGCAGACCAAGAAGAGCCAGTACGAAATCATTTCACAGACTTGTATGCAGCTGTTTGTTTATCCAGCATGGTCTTCAGTAAGGTCCCTACCCATGCTGTGTTCCGTGCAGGCAGAGTGGAATAGCGAATACTGTATTTATATAATGGTGTTTGATTTCACCTACTGATTATGGCCTCAGATAATGATAAAATGAGTATGTGAAGAACTAGGGCTTGACCACTGTATATCCATATGTTAGCTTGTTTGAAATGTTTATTTTTAGCCCATTTTCCAACAAGTGTATACCCTAGGAATGGGAGACTGCAAAAGGTTCCGAAGTTCTTTTGTTTATTTTCTTTTTTTTTTCTGTCCAGACCCAACCCCCCATTGGCCAGTTGCCAGTCTCGTTCTCCCTCCGTGGAGCACCCTCTTCAGCTACCTACCCCCACGCACTCCTGGATTACCCTCCAGGGGCAGAGTCGCAGGCTTCCCAGCGAATCCTGAGCAGTACTGGGGAGGAGGGTTTCCAGTACCTGGATTGCCCCCTCGGGCAGGGCCACCAGCTTCCCGGCAGTGCTACAGTACAACAGTCCGGACAGAGGGAGAACCAGATTTCCAATGCGGGACCACTGCCGGCGTCATTCAGCGGCGGACATATTTTCCAGATGCTGGACCCCTGGGGGTGGAGACATGCAATGACATCCAGCATCAACCCTCCCCCACCCTAAAGTTACAGTGCTGGCTGCAGCCTCCTCCAGGGTCCACAAAACATTGGACACTCTACCCCCTCCCCCCCGGAGAAGGAGAGTGGTACCCTGGACCCTCGATCCTTCCCCCTCCAGGCCAGCCCTCCAACTCCCTAGTTTGTTACCGAACCCAGGATGTCAGCACTGCAAGCAGATGCCTTACTGCTGTGCCAGTGGGACTGCATTTGTTTTCATAATTTATACTGTGTTCCACTGGGTAATTGGGCATGATGCTGCACCTCAGTCCACTGCTAAGTTAACCCCACTGGATTTACCCCCACGATGGGCTCCCTACCACACTGTTCGTAAGCAGGTGGCTCCCTCAGTCCATCACCAAAAGGTGAAGGAGCCAGGATCCATCCCTATGGACATGAGGATGAGGCCCTTGATGGATGTGGTGGTGGGAGCTGAGCATCCTCCACCAAACCAGCAACTTGTGTTTTTCAGCAATTTTCTCCCCATCTTGAATTCCTACCAATTAGGACATGGAGAATTACCCTGGTGCCAGCATGCCAAATGCACCATTATTTGTATCCTCTTCTCGTGCACCCAATATCCACCCCAGCTGTACAGCCTCCTCTGATCGCCTAGGTGACAGTAGTGCAGTGGGTCATCCTTCTCTCCCTCTCCAGAGGAGGAGGTGAGCATCTGCTAGGGGTAACTAAATCCTTCAATTGTTGACTCTTTAGATGACCCTGCCCTGGAGCACAGAACTGGGTCATTGGCACCGAGGGCAGCAATGCTGCCATTGAATTGATAGGCTGGCTGAGGGTCTATGAGATTCTGATATTCTATATAAAGTCATGATAGCTGAGATTTATCAGAATTTTCTGAGCCTTTTGGTTCACTGTAGATTTTAGGTCTCAAAGCTCTAAAGAGCTAGTGTACTGCCAAAAACTAATATTGGATTTTAAAAGCAGCCGACCATTACCTTTTATATGTGAGGTACTTTTTGTTTTCCCTTTGTTTAATTAGAAGATTGTTTACCTGATTTTAGTAGGTGTGATGTGTGGAACAGCTCTTAGCCTGGCAGCTGACACATCTTGCTGTACTGCTCCCCATTATATCATCAGTATTGTGACCTCGCTGACTGTGACATCACTGCTACTTAGGAACAACAAGTGAGTGACTGCCAGGTCAGTCACCTGTGATGTCACTGTCAGTGAGATCATAATGCTGATGATGTAGTGTGGGGCAGTAGAGTTAGACATGTCAGCTGCCAGGCGAAGAGCTGTTCCACACATCCAGCACAATATTATCACATAGAAAACTTTCTGATGAGCAAAAGGAAAAAGGAAAATACTTCAGAAATGAAGTCACAACTGACTATTACTTAAAATGTGTATTGTTTTCCAGTCTGCCTGTTTTGGCTCCACTAGCTCTTTAAACTTCATTTCAACCCATAAACTATTGCCAATGAAGGGAAATTATGCTAAAAACAACTTAAAGTAGTACAAAAATGCAAAGCGTTACATAGCCATGTACAGATGCAGACAGTTTTTGTATAAAACCATTGTGAACATGACCAGTTCAAGGACCTGACTCCCTGGTTCCATTCTTCACTTCTAGCCTTCCTTCAGTGTCTTTTAATCTCCCAGCCTCCTCTTGGGGCAAAAGCCTGTTGGGGGAATACAGTGAAATCAAACATTGGTTTTAAAGAAATTTGCCTGAACTGCATTCTTTTTCAGATTATAAATTACTTCAGCGATTCCAGAAAATCAGCCCACAGAGCCACTGTACCACCTATCTTGTGTACAGCATGCTCTCGTGCAGGACCGCTACGAGGGAGTGGTCCACTTAAGCATGGGGTGGACAACAGCACAATAAAATGAAAAAAATGAAATAAAAAAAGACTCTAAACATACTGTATGTTACTCAGGCTAAACTCGAGTGATTTATAATAAGATAGTAGGACCTCTGAGTGATGTCTCTTATAATATAAGAGACAATACTCATGAGATTTGAGCAGACAGAACTGCTCAGCTTTCCTTCACACTCCTCTTAAGCAAACCTCACGCTCGGAGACTCTTCCGCCATAAGAGCCATCCTCAGAGGCCCTATTAACTGATAAACATGGTAACGTTTTTGGTAAAGATCTGAACTTTTTAGTACCAATATTGACACCCATGGTAGCATTTCTCCACCAGTGTTTTTCGCTTGGATTACTTGGCCGGGTAAAGCATACATCGGATCTCATTGTAAGGCCTCTGGGGAGTTGTTCTCCCTGATACAGTACTGCTATCCATATCACACTGCACAAGAAGGCGTCTGCTTGTAGTCCTAGTGTACATTTCTAAGGAAAAACAAAACACAGTGACCATTTAGGCAAAAAGGCATGACAGAGTGTGCTTTGTGCTGGGATAATAGCACACCTCGAGTGGGTTGAAGCACAAGGCCAAAGGCTAGGTAAAGAAATAATTAGGATTAGTAAAGAAATAATTTCTTTGAAAAACTCTTTAAATTTAAATAAGTAAAAATATCAAAAAAAGGTAAAAAAAAGGAGAAAAAGACAAATGTATTATTACTAAGTATTATAATTTTGCTGTTTGACCAGTAGGTGGCAGATGCTGCATTTTTGTTTTGTTTTGTTTTTAACACACAAGTATGTGAACAGAGGTGTACTGATATAGCTGTGCTTGCTGAATGTAAACGGGTCAGTGAGATCACAGATCTTTTTCTAGTGCTGTTGTGCTGGCATATCAGCACTGGGTTCTGAGCTCCTCAGACATTCAGGTTTCTGGATATTTTTTTATAACCATTTCATAAATTTGAACAATACCACTTAAGCACAGCAACATGTCCACACTCATAACTGTGTCTCAATGCATTTTAGAATTATATCTCCTGTAAATGACTTTGATGGATGCTTTCACTAACCATGCAGAGGAGGCAGTATAGTGCAGTGGTTTAAGGCTCTGAGCTGCAAACCTGGAGACCTGGGTTTGAATCCCACAGCCCCACCTGCATACTGTGTGACCCTGAGCAAGTCACTTAACTTCCTTGTGCTCCCAGGTCACACCTGTAAACCAGCTTCCAATTTAGTGTGTCTCTCCTGGTTTAAAAAAAAAAACATAAACAGTGTAAACATACTGTATTCAACTACTCACCAGCCACAGAGGTGGATCCATGGGACTAGAGGACAGCGGACAGGGTCTCTCTACACAAGAGCAGAAGGATGAACCAGGGGCTACAGACCAGTCAGCTTGATGCCTATAGTGGGAAAGATTATGGAGACTTTCCTAAGGGAGGAACTGGTTGACTTCCTGGAGGGAAATCTGCTACAGGACTCTAGACAACATGGCTTCACAAGGGGAGGTTCTTGCCAGACAAATTTGGTTGATTTCTTTGAAAGGATCACCAGGGCAGTAGATGTGGAATACTTGGATTTCAACAAGGCCTTTACCTCAGTCCCTCACAGGAGGCTGGTCAGGAAGATAAGGGCCTTATAGGTGGGGAATAAATTGGCAATGTGGGTGGAAAACTGGCTGAGGTGAAGAACACATACGCTAGTTTTGTTTTATTTCACAAATTTTGGCCAGGAATGCACACTAACCTGAGGCTTGTTTACAGGTGTGTCCTAGGATCATAAGGAAGTTAAGTGACTTGCCCATGTATGCAAGTGGTAGCTGTGGGATTCAACCTAGTTCTCCAGGTTTGCAGCTCAGTGCTCTTAAGCACTACACTATAATGCCTGGTAGTGAATGGGGAGTTTTCAGAGTTAAGGGAAGCAACATCTGGAGTGCCTCAGTGGTCTGTGCTGGGCCCAGTCATCTTCAAAGTATTAATTTGTGACATAAGGTAAGGCATCAAGGGCAAGACCTGCCTTTTCTCAGATGGCACAAAGATCTCCGCAAGGCTGGACATGGTGGAAGGGATGGGAGGATCTATGCAGGTTGGACAGCTGGCCAAAATCTGGCAGCTGTGCTTCAATGCAAAAAAAAAAATATATATATATATAAATATATATAAAACTAAAAAAAATAAAGTGATGCACATTGAGAATAGGAACTCAAGAGTACAGTAGAGGAAGTGATGCTGGAAAGTATCATGGAGGAAGAGGACCTAGAGGTCATGATATCGGAGAGCCTAAAAACAGCATCACATTGTAATTAAGCTGCAGGCATGGCAAACAGGATGTCAGGTTGCACAGAGAAGTGGATAAGCAGTAGAGGTTTGGAGGTGACCCTCCCATTGTACTGGTCAGTGGTGCCACTACACTTGGAATACTGTACAAGGTACTGGGGTCCACAGCTGATGTGAGACTGTGACAAGGTGGAAACAGTACAGTGCAGGGCAACCAAGATGGTCCATGGACTAGGAAACAATCACATGTGGAGAGGATGCAGGACTTGAACATGTACACCCTCGAGAAGAGGAGGGAAAGGGGCGACATGATCAAGACATACAAGTACCTGCATGGGCTGAATAGGGTGGGCATCAAGGATGAGATTCAAAAGGGATGTCCATAAGCACTTTTTCACAGAAAGCATGGTGGACAAGTGGAACATGCTGTCGGAGGAAATGGTACTGGCCAAATCAGTGAACTGTTTCAAGCAGGGATGGGGCAGGCATGTGGGGTTAGTTAAAAAAAGAGGGCAGAAACAACGGGGGGTGGCCACTAGGGCCAGTGCAGAGTAGTTAGGTAGGGTGGGCAGACTGGATGGGCCAACAGGCCTTTTCCTGTCATCATTGTCCATGTGTCTATGTATACATGTACCTATGCCAATTACATCACTGGAATGCATTATCACTAAATGCATGCTTCTGTACTTGTACACTGTGCCTTTTGTCCCTGCTTATAAGATTATTTTGATTCTCCTAAGAATTGCTCAGGAAATGGGACATCTGTCCTTAGCGGGTGCTTCTCATGCCACTTGGACAATCAATCAATCCATCAGATCTATCGATCCTATAAGGTAACATAACCTGCCAATATAACCTGTAGAATCAGTCCAAACTGTTTTCACTAACAGTGAGCTGAGTTCAGTTATTTATGTAATCTAGCTTTTGAAACATTTAAGGGTGCAAATGGCATTCGAATTCTACCCATTCCTACAGTTAGCTACCTCTTTGCGATGTGTTATTGAAGAAACTGGACACATGTTTTGTCAAATATGATAAAGAGTTTACTAAACATAGAAACCCAAGACTGTCCCTCGTTATATATAATTAAGTGATACCATTCATTTAGTTGGAGTATACAAAGGAGTGAGTGGCAGATGTGGGTGAATAAATTTCCATGTCTGAAAGCCGAGGTTTTTAATGAACTGCAGAAGCCAGTTATTGCTAACTGAATGTTATTACTATTATATAACTAGGAGTTTTAAAACCAGGATTTTGAAAGCTCTGTGGTAGTTGAAGAGGATGATGTCAGTAATGTCATTTCTTTCCTTTTCTGTCTGGACTAGATGAGATAAACTCTCATGGGTGTGTCTTAAAATGTGGGTAAACTGTTGTGGATGTGTTATAAGGCGTTCTGAAGTAAATAAGCTAATGGTTCTGTACAACAAAATTGGTCAGTTTGCTGCCAGTGCCCCATCAAGGGAACACCATTGTGATGTCTTCCGCTTCTTAAACTGGCCGAAGCGACTCAATAATACCGCTCGTCATTTTGAGCGACAGTCAGAAAAGAGAGAGAAGTGGTTATAGCAAGTGTAACACTGAGCTACACTGGCTACATTCACTGAAAGAGTATATGAAGATTATTTTGGCCAAGCCTTGCCAAGCTGGCCATTTGGTGTAGTGGCTTGAGCCACTGCCTCTGAAGCCTGTGGTGCTGGGTTTGGATCCTGGTGTAGTAAAATATTTTACTTCTTGTGGCTTTTCTATTTTGTCTATGTCCGCTCCCCCTGGAGTTGGTAATCTTTATTTTGGAGGGTGTGGGGCTTGCCTGAAATGGTGGTGTGGGGCTTGCTCCATGTGTAAAAATACTTGTTTTTTTCCATATTTGATTTAGTAAGTGACCGTCGCTATTTGCGACACTCACTGTTATTTGGTTCACCCTTTTGACGTAGGGTACTTATTTCCTTGCTGAATGTGATTGGCACTAAGACTTGCCGTTATCACATAACCCCCCCCCCAACATACCTACATGATGTACTAGCAATAAAACCTCCTAGGGGGATGTTTTGGTCATCCTTTAGTACCCTACTTGAGCGATGAACAAGGTCTTGTGTGGGCAGGAGATTCTTTGCTCTCTCTGCCCCCCTGCCAGCGGGATGTCCTTCGGGTAATGCTTCAGGACTCTTCCTTCCCTTGGTGGCATTAAAACAATGGCTCATGACATTTCTTCTTGAGCACGGTCTATATACTTGCAAAAACTGAAATTATTCCTACTTGGTTTGTACTTTTTTTTTATTATTCCACTGACTTGTTGTTGCAGATCTAAACATACCTGCTGTAGTACAGTATATCCTAATAACCTAAGACCTGTCTGTATGTTAGCCACTAGTTGTACATGATACAATGTTTTCTAATGACCCCGTGTTTACATTAACATTGTTGTTATAGCTTGTATTGCCTATTGACTTCCTGTTTTTATTATGTTGTATTTACATACATGTAAATAAGTCTGGGTCGCCCCCTGAAAAATGGACTTTTAGTCTCAGTGGACCTGCCTAGTCAACAAAATACAATAAATAAATAAATAAACTAGACTATGGGAGTGGTTGTAGTAGTTTGTGTGATACTGAATGATAGTTTTTCTCTATTCTGATTGGCTTAAAATAGATACCTGTTGTATTATAGTTATTTAAATCACAGCAGAGAATGCTATGCAATTTGCTTCAACGTTCATTACTACAATAAAACACATTTCCTCAGTTATAGATACCGTTTTGCAATACAATGGTGAAACTGGGCATAGATGGGATTTTTGAAAATGCTAAAATGTTGGGCTGTATGACTGTCTAAGCAAAATCTAAGCAGATATAGCCAAAATGTCAGATCTGACCTGCTGTAAATGTTCGTGTAGGGCAACATGTGACAAATCTGATTTTCTTATAGTTTAGACAGTAACAGGCTAACAGCACTGTCTAGTCAGCCTATTTATAATTCATCAGTAAGTATCACCCAGGAGATGTTTACAACAATTTATTTCTACCCGAAAGCCCACCCGAGCAGATACTGATGATGTAATCAGGTTTCTAGCAGAGCCTTTGTTTAAAACATCACTGCAGCAAAATTACAGTAGACCACCGGGGATGGCAGGCTTTGTCACTTTAGCTTGCAAAATCACTATAGAAAATAAGAACATGCAATTCTGAGATGGAGTGTGACCTGGGAATGTTGCTAGAGTGCCCGTTATAACTGCTCTTTACTTCTCAGTAGTTGTAACAGTTGAGCTCTACCTCCTTCATGTAATTGTCTAAGCTTGCTTTGAAGGCATGGTGTCCTTGAATTTATTACTGAGTTAGGGAGACTATTGCAGACCCTCAGCACACTGCTGCATAAAGGAATACTGTATATACTTAAATATAAGTCTAGATGTTGGTGCTACAGATAGGCCCCCAAGAAGGAGGATGAGACATCTATGAAGTCAACTCACCTGCAGGATTTATAATGACGAACCATTTTGCACCTGTTTATCCAGACTTTATGTTCAGTTCTGGCCACAAAGACAGATTCTGTGCCTGAAATTGGTCAGAAAACAGATTTTCCATCCAATCTGGGCAGAAAAATAATGCCTGTAATTGTGCCAAAACTAACAAGATGGGGGGTTGACCTAAATGTATATATTCTTGCAGGCTAGAAAGCTGGCAGCAGCAGAATGACTGTGTCTGTGTGCAGCTCCCATAGTTAAGTGAATAATTTCCATATTTTTTCCAATGTTTAACTTTTTTTTTATGTATGTACAGTTTGTAGTTTGAGTAGGAGGGTATCATTGCACACAGGAAGGTCTGAACCAGTTCAGTACACCTGTTCTTGATTGTGTTTCTTCATGGGTGATGGCCAGTGCCAGAGAGAGGGGGCCAGTGCTTTTGGGCAGACATTTGACATTTACATTGGACAGTTAAACTGACTGCAGGGGAAATGGAAGCTAAAGGAACCACTGAGAAGAGAGAGCAGGTGGGGACTGTAGCAAGGGCTCCCCCTGAACAGATGACAAGTAGCAGCAAAGTGGGTAACAGTAAGGTTTAAGTTCAAATGAGGTTAGGGAAATAGGCCAATGGGGGATGGCCAACAAAGCCTGATTCAGCATGAAAAATCTAAAATGAAGGAGGCAAGGGGAAGAATAACGGAGAAGGAATTGGAAAAAGCAGGAGGGGATCAGGAGAAAGATGGAAAGGAGTCTTCCTTAATGCCGGGAGTCTGAGAAATAAAATTAGTGAGCTCCAGGCAATGGTGGCAGATACTAAGATGGATCTAGTATCTATCCCAGAAACTTGGTCCACAGAGAACAATGACTGGGACCTGAGAGTCCCAGGCTACACCATGTTTAGACGGGAAATAAAATTAATGAGCTCTAGGCAATGGTGGCAGATACTAAGATGAATCTAGTATCTATCCCAGAAATTTGGGCCACAGAGAATAATGACTGGGACCTGAGAGTCCCAGACTACGCCATGTTTAGAAGGGATAGAAGGAAAGGTAAAAGAGAAGGCATAGTCCTATTTGTCAGAGAGGGCACAGAGGCAGTGGGGGATGGACACATCGGGGGAAGTAATGGGGAAACAGAAACGCTGTGGGTTCAGCTCACGGCATCCTCAGGCAAGAAACCACAAATGGGGGTGATCTATAGACCTCAAGGACAGGGGGAAGAAAGAAAGAGAGAGAGAGAGAGAGAGATAAGGAACTAGGGCAGAACTAGATAGTGAGGGTGGTAAACGGGGAGGTCATGGTGGTGGTGGGAGATGTAAACTTGCCTGATATTGATTGGGTCATTCCAGAGGGGAGGAGCTCCAGAAGTCAGGCCTGCTGGATACATTGCAGGACTGCTGGGCAGTTGCTGGTGCAGCTAGTTAAGGAACCCAGTAGGCAGGGTGCCATTCTCTGTGTGGTGCTCACTAACTCGAAAGTGGTAAGTGGAGTGAGGGGAGGGGAGCCAGTAGGATCCAGCGTCCATACCTCTATATGTTTGACCTGGCCCTTGGGTAGAGATGTTCTGAAATCAAAATTTTGCGGTAGGTACCTTGATCAGCCGGTTGCAGAGTATGAATGTTTCCAAGAATGCATAATTTCACAGTTTCACCCGCGATTTCACCCTCTGAGCAGTCCACCAACAATTTTTTTTGTTTTCAATTGTTTTAACCAGGTGAGACACACTAAGCTGAAAGCTTGTTTACAGGTGCAATCTGGGAGCACAGGGAAGTAAAGTGACTTGCTCAGGGTCACACAGTATGCAAGTGGGGGCTGTGGGATTCAAACCCAGGTCTCCAGATTTGCAGCTCAAGCCTTAAACCACTGTATATAGTGCCTCCCAATGGCCGAACAATGAGAATTTCACCTGCAGTGTGAAATTCTGCAAAAATGGTGAAATTTCACTCAGGTGGCGAAATTCTGCCAACAGTGGTGAATTTCACTCTGTAGTTGTTGAAATTTCACCCTACAGGTGAAATTTTGCAGTTTGGGGTGAAATTTTGCTCCAAATGCGAAAATATTTTTGCGTGAATGTACATTCCATCGTAAATATTTTCGCCTACGCAAATATTCCACTTCACACAACACTACCCTTGGGACAAGTAAGCCTTCATCAGAGGCTGAAGTCCTAGATTTCAGAAGAGCAGACTTCAACCAGATGAGGAAGTTGGTTTGAGAAAAGTTAGTCAGAGTGGACAGCATCAGAAATGTGGAGGAACGATGGGGGGCGATGAAGGGGGCCATTCTCAAGGCAACAAACTGTTGCATGACAAGAGTAATCAAATGGAAAAGTACAAGAGACCAATATGGTTCTCTGGAAAGGTCAGGGAAGCAGTGAGAGTCCCGTAGTCTGGGCAACAAGTTCCCTGAACTGGTGGCCTTGATGGAAGAGGGATGCCTGGATATCGTGGTAGTCACAGAAACATGGAACACAGAGAACCATGACTGGGATGTTAACATACCAGGGTACACAACCTACAGAAGAGACAGGGAGGATAGAAGGGGGGGATGAGTAGCTCTCTATGTAAGGGAAGGAATAAAAGCAACAGAACAAAAGAGTAAACAGGGAGGAGAGGAGGCATTGTGGGTCACCTTAGAGACAGGAAATGGCACCACAATCCACACAGGGGGTTGTATACAGACCCCCATCTCAGGGGAGGAATGGACAAGGATATGATAGAAGGCATACTTAGGATGGCAGAGAAGGGGAGATACTGTTGATGGGAGACCTGAATATGCAGATGTTACTGGAGCACCTTTGCTGCAGCCACATCCAAGAGCAGGGCCATTCTTGATGCCCTACAGCGGGCATGCCTCAGACAGCTAGTGTTGGAACCCACTCGGGAGGGAGCAATCTTAGACCTCATACTCTCTAATGGGGGCAGTGAGAGGATCTCAGATCTAGAAGTGGGTAGCCATCTGGGAGCAAGTAACCACCAAACAGTGTGGTTCACGATAAACTCAGCTGCAGAGTCAAGCCATACAAAAGTGCACATACTGGACTTCAGGAGGGCTGACTTTGGCAAGATGGGAGAGTGCCTTAGAAAAGCACTAGCAAACAGGAAAGCAGGAGGGGTGGAGCAACAATGGGAAAACATCAAAACTGCCATCACAGAGGCAACAAGCCTTTGTGTGAAGCAAATAAACAAATCAAAATGAAAGAAAATGCAACTATGGTTCTCAAAAGAGGTGGCGGGGAAGATTAGGGAGAAAAAGATGGCATTTAGGAAGTATAAGGAAACACAGAAGGAGCAGGACAGAGAACAGTACCAGTTATGGCAGAAGGAAGCAGGTAAGGTAGTCAGAATAGCAAAAGCCCAAACTGAGGAAAAGATAGCCAACTCGGTTAAGAAGGGGGATAAAACCTTTTATAGGTACATTAGGGCATGTAGAAAGACAAAGGGAGGAATAGTGAGGCTGAATAGAATAGACGGTGGGTGGGCAGAGAGTGACAATGAAAAAGCAGGGATACTGAATGAATACTTCTGCTCAGTATTCACAAAAGAGGAGGAGGGGAGGTACCTAATCCAGTTAACAGAAGCACTCTGGATAGGGGGGTCGATCCAGTCCTTTCACAGAAGAAAGGGTTCTGAAAGAACTCCTAAAACTGAAGGTGGACAAAGCAATGGGGTCTGACGGGATTCACCCCAGAATTCTAGAAGAATTAAGGGGGAGAACTAGTGACACCACTGACTACCCTTTTTAACAAATCATGGGAGGATGGTGTGGTACCTGAGGACTGGAGGAGGGTGGATGTGATTCTTCTTCACAAAAGTGAGAGCAAGACAGAGGCAGGAAACTACAAACCTGTCAATGTGACCTCTGTGGTGGGGAAAGTGATGGAATAACTTCTGAAGGAAAGAACTGTTGAGTACCTAGAGGCCAGTGGGGCACAGGACCCAAGGCAGCATGGGTTCACAGCGGGAAGGTCTTGTCAGGCAAATCTAATCGAATTCTTTGACTGGGTGACCAAAATAGTAGACCAGGGAGAGGCTATGGACATGGCCTACCTAGACTTTAGCAAGGCATCTGACACAGTCCCACACAAAAGATTAATAAACAAATTAACCAGCCTGGGAGTGGGTCCCAGGGTGGTAGCCTGGGTAAAACATTGGCTGGACAACAGGACACAGAAGGTAATAGTAAACAGAGTCCACTCTGAAGAAGAGAGGGGGTTACTACTGGGTCAGTCCTTTTAATGTCTTTTATTAGTGACATTGCAGAGGACTGGAAGGAAAGTATGCCTCTTTGCAGATGACACAAAGATCTGCAACAGGGTTGACACAAGAGGTGTGGAAAGGATGAGAAGGGACTTGGCAAGGTTGGAGGAATGGTCAGAAGTATGGCAGCTTGATTCAATGCAAAGAAGTGCAAAATAATGCACCTGGGAAACAAAACCCAGGGAAGAGACACAATGGGGCGGGGAGCAGTAACAACATAAAATGGAAAGGGACCTGGTGGTAATCATATCAGATGACCTTAAGAATAGCAAGCAATGTGAGAAGGCAGTAGAGAGGGCTGGGGGATACTGGGTGTATAGGGAGAAACATAACCAACAGAAAACAGGAAGTTGTTATTCCTCTGTACAGACAGTTGGTGAGACCCCATCTGGAGTACTGCATCCAGTTCTGGAGACCCCATTTCTGCAAGGACATAGACAGGATGGAGGCAGTCCAGAGGAGAGCAACTAAAATGGCGCAGGGTCTGCAAGAGAAGCCATACGAGGAGAGACTAAAGGAGCTTAATATGTATACCCTTGAGGAAAGGAGGGAGAGAGGGAACATGATATAAACTTTTAAGTACCTCAGTGGAATCAACAAAGTCCAAGAGGATAGAATCTTTCAGAAAAAGAGATGTGCAAGAACAAGGGAACACAATTTGAAGATGGGGGGGGATGGCTCAGGGGCAATGTGAGGAAGTAGTTTTTCAGGGAGAGGGTGGTGGATGCATGGAATAGCCTTCCTGAGGAGGTTGTGGGGTCTAAAACTGTGGGAGAATTCAAGAATGCATGGGACAGACATAAGGCAATTCTTGTGGGGGGGGTAGGAAGAAATAGGCTGTTGGTTAACTAGGATCTGCAGCTTATCCAGTAGGTAGGCATGGGAATGGGCAGACTAGGTGGGCCAAGCAGTCCTTCTCTGCTGTCAAAGTCTATGTTTCTATGTTTTCATGAGAGTCAAAAAGAAGGCATTCATCAGGTACAAGAAAAAAACAAGGGAATGAAGAATGGGAAGTGTACCAAATGAGAACAAGGGAAACCAAAAGGGTGATCATAGAAGCAAAGGCAGACACAGAGCTGCATATTACAGAGGGGCAGGGATGAAGAAAAATAGTTCTTTAGCTATATTAGGGAAAAAGAAAGAAAGAAAGGGGAGGAAGAGTTGTTAGGTTAACAGAGGGAAAATAGGGAAACTGAGGGGGATGGGCAGAAAGCAGCCCTTCTTAATGACTACTTTTGCTCTGTATTCACAAGGGAAGGCAGAGCGACCCAGTCAAAGACTGGCATTAAGACAGCTCTAAGGGGATCCCTGAGATATCACAGCAAGTATTTACCCGTGAAATGATTTGGAAAGGGATAGCAGCCCTTAAGATGGATAAGTCTCCAGGGCCAGAGTTGATGCATCTGAGGGTGCTCAAGGAATTGGTAATGGAGCTAAGTGAATCCCTGGTGGAGCTAGTCTGTGGCTCAATTCAAAAAGGGGTAGTTCCAAAAGACTGAAGGGTAGCAGAGCAAGTTCTGCTCCATAAGTGGGGGGGGGGAGGACAAGGAGCAGCTGGGTATCTCCAGGCCTGTCAGTCTTACCTCTGTTGTGGGTAAACTGATGGACACATTGGTCAAAGAGGACCCTGTACTACTTGGAGAGCAATGGACTCCAAGATAATAAACATCATGGGTTTATGGCAGGAAGGTCTTGTCAGACCAACCTGATAGTTTTCTTTGACCGGGTAATGAGGGTAGTGGATAACGGCCATGTTGTGGATTTAATCAACTTTGATTTCAGCAAGGCTTTGAACTCTGTGCTTCACAGAAGGTTGCTGAAGAAGCTAAAGGATCTGGGTACAGTGAAAGACATAGTTATGTGGTTGAGAAACTGGCTAGAAGGGAGACAGTGGAGAGTTGTGTCTAATGGAGTCAAATCAGAAGAGAGTGAAGTCACCAGTGAGGTGCCACAAGGACTGGTCCTGGGTCCAAACCTTTTAAATATTTTCATTAGCGACATGGGAGAATCCAGGGCAAGATGTGTCTCTTTGCAGTTGACACTAAGCTCTGTGGCAGGGTAGACAGTGAGGAGGAGGTTAGGGAGATGCAGAGACGCTTGTAAAAGCTAGAGAGGAGGTCAAAGGTTTGGCAGTTGAAATTCAATCCAAAAAGTGCAAGGTAATGCATATAGGGAACATGAACCCAAGGACAGAGTACTGGATGAGGGTGGGGGAGTGGAAGCTGGCACAACCTCTGATGAAAGATACCTTGGGGTTATCATCGGTGACTCCCTAAAATAATCAGACCAGTGTAACAAGGCCTACAATAAGGCAAACAGGATGGTGGGGGTATTGACAATAACATGGGGTACTGACAGTAGAAAGAAGGAAGTGTTCCACTGTATAGATCACTGGTGAGGTCCCACCTGGAGTACTGCACCCAGTTCTGGAGTCCTCACCTAAAGAAAGATAAAGACAGGATGGAGACAGTGAAACATAGGGTAACCAGAATGATTCAAGGCAAGCAGGGCAGATTTTACGAGGATCAGCTCAAGGCACTGAACATGTACTCACTGGAGGCCAGACGAGAGAGTGGGGGATATGACCTTCAAGTTCCTGAAAGGAATGAACAAGGTAAACTGCAAGGAACTGTTTAGCATAAGTAGTGGATCAAGAACACAGGGGTCTGAGTGGAAAATGATTGGGGGGGAATAGGTTCAAGGGGGAAGTCAGAAAGTTTTATTTTACAGAAAGGATGGTGGATCTATGGAACAATCGGCCAGCTGATGTGGTGGGCACCAAAACTAGTAAGTAAGTAAAGGTTTATTTAGTTGAGCGGGCAGTCTTGGAGGCTTTGGGCACTGTACAAGTGGATAAGATAAATAACATAAACAGATAAAATAAACACATTAAAATCAAATGCAAATAAAAATATTGCAGCAGTTACAAGGTTTATAGATCTAAAAAGCTTTTCTAAAAAGATGCGCCTTTAGGCCCCGTTTGAATATCTCAACCAACAGGGCCTCCCTTAAAGATTTTGGTAGCAAATTCAACAGCACCGGGCCCGGCACCTCAAATGATCAGTCACCAGAGGACATTAGGTGGGCCCTGGGAATCGCTAGGAGGCCCTCGCTAGAGGACCGGAGTGAACGTCCAGAGCGGGCAGGAGGCAGGAGGTCATTCATATAACCAGGGTCTGATCCATACAGAGCCTTATACATACATGCAAAATAGCCAGTAGATACAGGTCTATTGGTCTATCTAGTCTGCTCGAATGTGCAGCATTTCAGTCTTTCAGGCTGCAGCTACCCCCCCCTTGCCTCCCCCCATTGATTTTGTCCATGTATCCTTCACTCCTACCCCCTACCCCTTCCCACAGTGAGCAAGCCCACCATGAAGATGAGTCTCCTCATAATCGGCAGCTAGTGCAGTTTGCGCAGGACCAGGGTCACATGACAGGACCTCAGAAGGCCTGTCAGTAACCTGGCCACCTCTTTCTGCACCAGCTGCAGTCACTTGAAACCCTCCAGTGACCCCAAGATAAAAAGTGTTGTAGTAGTCAAGCCATGATGTCCTGGCGCGTAACCTGCCAGTGACAGGTCATCAGGCGGAATCAAGGCTTTGATCCAGGTGACATTCCTCAAGTGGTAGAAATCATTCCTGACGATGGATGACACATGAGCCTTAAGTTTAAATCTGTCATTGAAGATGATACCCAGATTTTTCACCTTGGTGGACGTTGCCAAAGGAGAAGGCCCAAGAAATAATCCTGTTCCCATCCCTGCAGCCTCCTCATCCTGCCGATGACCAGGCTCAATCACTAGCACCTCTATCTTGTCATGAATGAGTCTCATCCAGCTAGAAGACATCCAGTCCTGGATCTCAGCCAGACACTTGCTTAGCACCTCCACAGCACCATCTGTCCCAGCTACAAATGACATGTACAGCTGGGTATCATCTACATAGCAGCAAAATCCCAGACTGTACTGTCTGATGATCTCACCCAGGGGAAGCATATACACTGCGAACAATGCAGGTGACAGGCTCAAACCTTGGGGAACTCCATAGGGCAGGGGTTTTGGCCAGGATGAGAAATTTCCCATCATCACCCTCTGTATCCTGCCTGTCAAAAAGGGCTTGAACCAGTTGATGACAGTACTGATGAGTCCATACTACCTTAGGCGATCCAGCAGCACCGCATGGTCCACAGTGTCAAATGCTGAGGAAAGATCGAGGAGAATGAGAATTGACTGTTCCTCTCTATCCCTGGCCCTGAGGAGATCATTTAACACCTGGACTAACATCAGTTCAGTGCTATGTCTTGACCTAAACCCCAACTGAAAGGGCTTGTAGATGTCATGGGCTGTGAGATGTGCCTCCAGCTGCAAAGCCACCACTTTCTCAATAAACTTACACAGAAATGTGAAGTTGGAGATTGATCTAAAATTCGCTAAGATGTCAGGGTTGAGAGATGGTTTCTTAGGCAGGGGTCTTACCAGAACTTCTTTTAGGGCATCGGGAAAGCAATCCTCCAAAAGTGAACACCGGACAATCTCGGCGAACACTGGACCAATGGACTCAATGCATTTCAGTAAGAGACAAGTTGGGCCTGGGTCCAGTTCACAGTTTGTGGACCACAGCTTCGAAATCACCTCGCAAACCTCAGCTACCCCAACTGGTCTAAACTTGTTCCAAATGAGAGGAGTGCATCCAGACACACATGACTTGCCACCATGGGGTCACAAGTGCATGGTTGGGTAGAGTCCAGTCCTAATGGAGGACACCCTGTCAGAGATGAACAGAGAAAACTCCTCACACTGAGTGGGTGAAGATGCTTTTTTCGGCTGTAGATAGGTGGGCTGGAGAAACCTATCCATAGTTCGAAAAAGCAGAGCTGGTCTGTTCCTTCCTGCAGCAATCTCCCTGGACAGGAACTCTGCCTTCATACGGTTGATTTCCCCTTGATATTCACCATAGTGAATTCTGAAAGCCAGTTTGTCCCCCTTAGATAGGGTCCTCCGCCATCCTCTAACCCATGGTCTTCCTCTTCTTGACAGCCCAGTCAAATCATGGGGGTTTCAAGTGAGAAGACCTGGGGCTTACATGAACCAGTGCAACAGAGTTGAGTACCTTGGAAACAGCCTCATTATAGGCTGCAACTGCCTCACTTACACCTATCGCACATGTGGCACTCACACCAGATAGATCCATCACTGCCATCAGTCCCTCTGGGGACAACCCTTTTAAAGGGTGGTAACAAACCATCTTGTCAGGGGAAGGACTAACGGGGGGGGGGGCAAATGAAAACTTCACTGCGCAATGATTCAACCAAGTGACCAGATCAGTTCTGAGATCACAGACCTCAAGTTCCAGTGAGGACACTAAGTCCAAGGCCTGACCGTGGCTATGGGCTGTGCAAGCAACAGCTTATGCAAGGCCCAGTGAAGACATCGACTGGAGGAAGTCATAACCAAACTGCGAATGTCCATCATCAATCCAGGCATTGAAGTCACCCAGAACCAAACATCTGGATGACATCAACACCTGCTTGGTGATGGAGTCTGCTACTTCCTGCAGAATCTCCCTATTGTGTCCCAAAGGTCAGTAAATGGGGCGGATTCTGCAGCCTGCACCTGGACCCCCACACACAGTTATGCATTCCAATGAGAAGTGAACCCCACTGGGTGCACAGAGAAGTTTAGGTTATATCTAAAACAGATGGCCACATCTCCACCCCTGCGGGCCCTCCTTGGGCAGTGCACTATGGAAAACCTGGTCAGGTTTCAAACATGGTGGGGCCAGAGTGAAGGGCTTAGTGGTTGCTGAGGGTGAAAGCAATAGGACAACGAGCGTGGGGGTGGATAGTGTGGATTAGAACCTTGTATGAATAATAGGTCCTGTTTTTTTGAGGATTTATGGGCAGACTGGATGGACCAGTGGTCTTTTTCTGCTGTCACTGCCTATGTTTCTATGTGAGGTTGACTTATAGGTGACTATATATGGTACTTTCTTCAGTCCCCCCAAAGCTGATTTCCTGAAGTAGGAAGTCATGCACGCTAGTTATTTTGCTTCCCTCTTTGAGACTATGTTTATGCTTTTCCTCAATTAATAATCTTGTATCATTTGGTGCATTAATCTTCTTTCGTTTTTCACAGCTAGTATTTTTGGTCTCCATGTACTCTAGTACCTACTCTCTTCGTTGTTTTGAATGCTACCAAAACAGATAACACGCTTTTGGTGATTTTATACTTGGAATATATTTTTCTAAAACATTAAGCAGTTTTGCAGATTTAGATTACACATCGTCTAATAGCTGTCACATGTCACACTTCCTCTAGAAAGGGC
This sequence comes from Neoceratodus forsteri, assembly GCA_016271365.2. Classification (NCBI taxonomy): domain Eukaryota; kingdom Metazoa; phylum Chordata; order Ceratodontiformes; family Ceratodontidae; genus Neoceratodus; species Neoceratodus forsteri. The sequence continues at coordinate 428,842,850 of JADMNL010000023.1, read as the reverse complement.
ATCTTTGATACCCAAGAAATGGTAGATGGGTCAGTGCTTACTGCCATAAGAAAGACCCAACGTGGGTTTCACGTTATCAAAAAGTTTATTAAATACAAGCAGGATAAAGTACCAAAGGCAGCAGAGAACCTGCACACGCTCAATGTTTCACATGGGCGGGGACTTTGTCAAGAGCTAGGGTGACACCTGTCAGCCCTTATATTGTGCAATTTAAAGTGACAGTAACAATGCAACATAAAGTGTATATATTCAAAAAATGCATATGCAGTGAACTATCAGCAACACACAATGCAAGCAGACTCAAGAAACAATTACCACAATACTGTTAAAATGATACTGAAACTCAATAT